>JBBMKD010000102.1:60384527-60518375 GCA_037834095.1 Argya squamiceps
GCGCGCTTCTTCTTTCCCTGCTCACTCTCAGAACCAGTCTTAAAGGTACAGAACACAGAACAGATGATTTGGGGATAGGTATCAGAGTCACCCCAGGACACAGGCAAACAACCGCAGCCTTCCAGATTGCTGTAGGCTAGAAAAATAATCTTATATCAAGTAAGCAAGCAGACCTTCTTGGGGAATCATCCTGGACTGGGAAAGAGGCCATACCTTGCACCATAAAGCTGTGTCTTAAATAGCCAGTAAAAAAAAATCTCCAGCTGGCCTGGAGACAAACTGGGGAATATGAGTGGGAAGTCTGAAAAAAGTAAATTATTCTTGGACTATCATTGCCTTTTAACTCACCAAGTTGAAAGCCATTAGGACTTCCATGTTAACCCTGGTGTGTGGACACTGTGTGGAATGCCACAAAGGTGAGGAGCCTCCTTCTGGGCAAAGTAAGCTCCATTTTCAAAGCAGTGGTTTGAGGTTCACCCACGCAGGAGTGAAATCATCAAACCGAGGTCAGTGATGTCATTCAGGACAGTCCCAGACCACAAAACACAAATGTGACTCACTTCTCAAAGTCTAGGAGTGTCTGAAAGTGCCCAAGGTGCTGTTTGAACTTTCTTCTAGAGGTGAATTTCAACCACAGATGTGAAAATGATTGAGGGTCAAATATACAGTGAAATGGATATTCTCAAAAGGGAAGGGAAGAGGGAGAAAAAGTAAAAAATAACACTGGCATACTGGAGAGCAGGGCACCAAGGGAAGCACACAAGATAGGGCAGAGAGCCTCCAGGACTCTGAGCTTTGAAGCTGAGTATCCCAGGAAGGCCTGGCTCTCTTGCCTGTATCTGGTAATCTGGGCTAAAATCTTTAGTGACAGAAATAAAATGGAAACACACACTCTAACTTCTCAGCTGTATTTCCCCAAAGTTTGGCTCAAGATATCTAAAGGGGCAGGAGCCAAACCTTTATGGTCTTAGGCTTTTTAACCTGAGGCATACAAGCTGGCCAATGCACTTGGTGATTGTACAACAGATTGCACCACCCCATGTGCCACAAAATCATCTGGTGAGGTGCAGTGCAGTTTGCAGCATCTCTCCTGCAGACATCCAAGATGATAACAGCAGAGGCTTCTAACTATGGCAATAGGTGTCTTAGGAATAGCAAAGGAGGTGTAGGTACCATCTGCCTCTCTTTGTCTTAAGTTCAACCCAGTTACTATCTGTTCATCAGGACTGAAAAACTTTATTATATCCAACAACAAAACCAAGGAATTAAAAAAAAAATCCCCAAGCCAAACAAAAAAACAACAAAACAAACAACCAAAAAACAAACAAAAAACTCCCAAAACAAACAACAAAAAACCCCAACCAAACAAACAAAAAAACAAACCCAAGAAGAGCAAAAATTCTCTCATGTTCAATCACTGAAGGTGGAACAAGAACAACCCTGGTACAAATATTTCAGTCAAATAAACAGAGGAATTCAGTAGATGCCAGGAAATCTATAGCAGAGTCTCATTTAGGAAACTGTAACAGCCTGCACAGTAGGCTTCAGCATAGTATTTTCATATGACATCCTAACAACAAAAGCTGATGAAATTTCATATTGTTCACAGTGAAAAGAAAACACTGGTTCTTTTTCCACTGTCTTTGCATTGGTTTAATCTTGCCCCGGTGTATTTTAACTCTAAGCCAATTTGGGATGTTAACAGCATAGAAATATGCTTTTCCCATGAGTTGCCTGAGAAGGCTTTTTTGAGCTGAAATTGTGTTAAGCTGATTACTTCTTTTAATTTCTCCTTAATAATTGAGCATTTTTAATTGTTTGAATCTTAACAGCTGATATAGCTGTTTAGAGAGTCAGGGGATGCAAATGAAGACTGAGAAATTATTTCAATATAAATGTCTGAACTCTATGCCATGGCAACAGCAATTTTTCATTAAATTATAGATTCCTCAGGGTTGCTTTTTCCATATTGACAAGATCATTTCATAGGGAGAGGAGGTAAGGGAAAAGAGAGATCTTACTGAAGAAACAGAATTGTTATGACGAGCAATTAACAACATATATCTCAGCATGTCACAGTGGGTCTTCTCCCTTCATTTCACGAAATAGACTGATTATAAAAATGCTTCCCATTTGAGTGCCACAACACTAATGCAGTTTGCATCAGGCTGCATTTTCCCTCAGGCTGAAAAATACTGACATTGACAGGAACACTGGATGTGTTGAACCTGCCATCAGCAGCCTGAAAAGCCTCTGTCCCCAATATTGCTCACACCTTCTAGTGAACAACCTGCTTGTGCAGATGGGGCTATTTCAGTTCCAGTAAAGAGTCTGCTGTCACACAGATTCACACTCTTCCATTATCCCCAAATATATATATATATATATATGCTGTCTTCTTAATGTAATCTCTTCTCTTTAAAATTCATGCAAACCAAACCCCAAAACCATTACACCAAAACAAGCCCAGAAGCCTGCAGAACATCAACTCCACAGGCACTTTAGGTAAATGATCCACAAGGAGTGGAAATAATGTAAAGGTATATTTACAAGACTTCATTACCTGCATTTGCAGATCACAACAAAGATGGTATTGTCAAAGCTGTGAAAAAAAAGTGTCTTGGTACATACCAAGGCTTTATTGTTGGGTTTTTTTTGTTTTGTTTTGGGGTTTTTTTTGTATTTTCATTGCTCATACGAACTGAGATGTCTTCCTATCTATCACAGCGCATGGACTCCCTCCTCTCATAACACTTATGAGGAGTTTGTTTGGTGCCTTTTGTTGTTTTTGGTTAGGTTTGGATTGTTTTATTTGTTTGTTTTCTTTTAAAGACTCCCATCAGCCTGACCTATTCAAAAATCTGGTAAAAATGCTAGAAAATGCTAGTAGAGTGATCTTGCCCCCACATTTGTTAGCTTCATGATACATGTAATTCTCTCTTAAGAGCACCTGGGAGATGACTGCCTCCTGCTGCTAGCCAGCCCTGCACCAGCCGTGGCAGAGTATTAGAGAAAATTGCAGAATCACATCTGGCTACTGGTTGGCAAAACCCAATCTTCTACTCTAATTTAAAGGAGAAGGGAGGCAGGACAATATGCTGCATTTTTTTTTTCTACAAATTCCTTCAAATTATACATAGAAAGGAAAATAACATAAATACTTGCAGCATGTTTCTCTCTTCCCTGTGCTTTCCAAATGCAGTTTGTCCACATTTTCTAACCAATCATTCCACTAAAGCCAGTTTATTAATGGTGAAAGGTTTACTGATATGTTTGGAAAGTACACACTTGTCACAGAACCAATTCCCCTCTGTGTTTTTCATACAGTGGGTTAATTATTTCATTTGAAGGCCTGAAATGACTTTAGGCAGAAGTGCACAGAAGCTCAACTTCAGATGCAGTAGTGGCTTTGCCTCATTTTATAGGTCAATCATCCCAGTACTTCAGCCTAACACCTGTTCAACATAATCCATCTCACTTCTGCTTCAGGTTGTATTTGCTTTGTTATTTCTACAGAGCGACCTACAAAGTTTCTGGAAGCACCAAGCTTGGTAGTTGTCTGCTTTAACAGTCTCTAGGTATGTAAATGAGCTGTTTAATACATAAACTGTTCTCAGAAAGATTCATTAGCTAGAGTTGTAAAGAAGAAGAGCAATAAAAAATTATCTTCCATTATTTAGACAATAAAATTGGCAGATCTTTACTAAAAGATAGCTTCTAAAACCTGTTTTTCTAAGCATCCCACTCACCCAGAGTACAGGGGCTGCCTGTTAGCACAAAAGGTTGTATTTAATGCTTCAGAAAAGCAAGGAAAGGAAAAGCACAAGCCTGTTCCCCTCTATAGATTTATTCATCATAGAGAGAAGCCAGTGAAAATGGGGTGTGTTTTTCCCAGACTATTTTATATTCAAAACAACAGCCCTGTCTGCACTGGAAAATTCCACAGTATGTGGAGACCTGCAGAGGGACTGAATGAAGGGACTTGGAGTAAAAGGTACATGTCTGAACTAGACTGAATAAGGGTAACTATGTTCAGAATAAATCTCACTCAGATCTTCTGCAGTTCCTTCAGGAAAGTGAAAAAAACCCAAATCCAAAAAAAAAAAAACCAAAAAACAAAAAAACAAAACAACAACAACAACAAAAACCACAAAAAAAAACCCCACACCAAACCCTACAAGAGAAAGCCAGATTCTAATTTGCCTTGTATTTCTAAAATTAATAGTATTTCCAAAAAACGAAAAACCCTCCCATGCTTTTCCACCTGACACCTCCTTTCAGACATTGCTATATAAGAAAATTGAATTTTAGAATGGAAAAGTTGCATGGTCTTAAAAAAAAATTTTGTGGTGGTCAGTGATGTCAGTGAAAGCTAACTGTGCTCAGTTCCCTCCACTAAACAGTGGCTGTGCTGACCAAAATGTGTACACACATGCACACACTCCCATTTTGACAAAGATACAGCAGCTTCTTTGCCCTGTTCATCAGCTGTTCATAAACTCTTCAGTGTTTGCTCAAGCTGTGTTGCTGTGAAATCATAAGCAACCTGAGAAAGGCTTTTATATGAAGAGTGTGGGCATTCAGTACTCTGATGCTCTCTGTAATACACATTTAGCACAACACATGCACATAACACACTCACATAAACACAAACTGTCCATGCAGGAAACATGTTCATTATGGCTATTTAGAAAACTCATTAAAAACTACAAGGTGTATTCAACTGGATCTAAATCCTTGTTCTTATAATTTGGGTGCTAGTAGAGCTGGGGAAGTGCCCTGAGAGCTGTGAGAGCATTCAGGGAGCTAGACTGAAAGTTAACAGTGCTTCCATTTTGCTTCTAGAATAGACATGTTATAAAAATTTTACTCTAAGAGCCTTTCCAGATGCAGCTAGATAATACTGAACTCTGTTTCCACTAAGAGATTTTGGAATTGTATTAGCTCACATGGAAATAATTTTTTAACTAGCTGGGAGTGGTTCCCTTACAGTTCCTGAAGCTGTTCCCCCCTGCTCATATCCCCCCCTCTCTGGCTCATTTTAGGAGCTACACCCAGTGTGCAAAATGACCTCTGCACCTAAAGAGACACAAACTATTTTGTGCATGGAAGGAAAGTAATATGGTCACTCACAGGCTAAAAGCACTGTGAGAGCCAAAGCCAAGCTTTGTACAGTTTTTACCTGACAAAAGCCAACAAGATGGACCTGTTTTCGTAGTGCTGTGGTAACATACAATGACCAGCTTTGCAGGGTCCTTGAGCATTATGACCAATGCAGCTTCCCATATGATGATGTAAGAAACTGAGAAGCTTGGAAAAAGTTGAACTTCTATTTTCTTGAAGTCTATAAACTTGAAAGATCCTATTCATATAATCTGAAGGTCAGAAAAACAGGATTGTATAAAGATCAGTGATGGTGGAAGAAAATACAGTTATATTTAGACATAACAGCAAAGATTTAGTGCTATGTACTGAGCCATCAGGATGTCTTTTCAATTGAATTTTGTCTCCTGTCTCTTACCAGATTCTTTGGCCTACTCACATAATTTTTTTTTTTCAACTATCAATCTGTATATATTTCCAAGGTATTAAACTCCAAAATATCACAGCAGTCAGGATAGCTTATAAAGAACAAGATACAGGTATGCAAGATGGGGAAGGGAGAGGCTGAGGAAGGAAACTCAAATGGAGGACAGCAGCTGTATGACAATCCCAATGCTGCAGAAAAAAGAAGTGACTAAGGCAATCAGAGAGATTAAGTATCTGCAATAAAATAAATATATAGAATTATTGTCCAAGTAGAAAACTACTCAGGTAGATAAGACTAATTGGTTAGAAGAACAGAACAAAGGAAAAAGCACAAGGAAGAAAATGGGACCACATTTTGTCTCTTCAAGGCAGTTTTAAATATGCTATTCTCTGCTTAGGGTCTGGCTCATTATATGAAGCCAAATACCTCAAGGGAGAACATTCACTTACCTTAGGATCTCCCTTCTCTCTGTTCTCTACCACTCCAGTGGAATCAGGTTTCCTACACTGATGTTTTGTGCAATGTCTGTATGAAGGACCGTCACCCTGTGGCCATGGTCTCCCACATCTGTATGTCACTATAAAAACAAACCCACCACCAAAGACATGCAGCAGACAGAGCCTACACAGACTCTGTGCTTGCCTTGTGCTGTCTAAGGGCACTATGACCAATACCAAGCTGCAGCCACAGCACCAATTTACAGGTGTTTCTCTTGCTTAGATTCCCTCAAACAAGTTTCTATACACCAAACTGACACAAATGAACCAACTTAGTCTACCTACATAAGTCACTTATTATAACTATTTTTACCTATTTAGGAATAAGTCACCTCACTCCTTCAGCATGAATGGATGGATAGAGTTATTCAAGCTAGTTATGTTATTAATAATTTAATCTGTCTTTCAAACTGCATTAAATCTGCCCAATGCATAGCGTCTATTCAGAATTTAAATTGTCAAATTAGTTTATTGATTAACTTAATTTTCTGCTGAATACAGCATCTGCATTTTAAAATGAGGCTTCATTACTTCTGTGTTTTTGTTGTTTATCATTCACTAGGAAACTGACCCCAGAAATTTCATTATTCTGTATTAAGATAAAGCATCAATGGCTATTCTGCTCACAATCCTCAGAATGCAAATGGAGGAGCTGACACAGTGTTTTAATTGAATTTTGTATGCTGCTTGGAGTCACTTCCATTTAAATACGACTTAAATGTGGGTGACAGTTTGAATATTACTACGCTGTAAGTCAAGAAGACAAACCAGTCAACCACAGCCCCACTAACTATATGGATTTCCCATCTTGCTAATGTAATTCCCTCCAGTTTACATGTCTCGTAAGCAGTTTTTTTGGAAGTAAACAACTGCAGGAAGAAAACGCCGGATTCAAAGAAGGCTTGACTTATTTCCATTGAAGGAATTGGCCATGTGAGATCTGGGGCCATGCTCTGGGGAGAGCAGAGCTGGCAAGTACAAGACCTTTGTTACATCTGGGCCCACTGGTTATTTCCCTGTGAGTTGCTAAAGCATTCTTAGTTCCAAATCAAACAAATATGAACTAGTGTGCCCTGCTGCCCTGAAACAGTACAAGCCAAAGACAAGGTGTATGGAGCATGACGTGTACACCACAGTTCCCCAAAATGAGGGGAGCCTGTGCTTCTCCTCATCAGACTGCTTTGATTCAAATAGTGATCATATGCAGTCTGTTGAAAAAAACAGGCAATTCTCATTATCACACACCAGGGAATCAAATGCCCTTTCAGAGCTACATGTACTGGAACAACCTCTACTGTCGGTCTCTCTTTTTACCCTCTTTCCCTCCTTTTATTTTCAAAAACTTAATTTTTACTATTTATTTTAGTGTATGAAACAGCTGCTGCATAGTAAGACAAACTTGCCAAGTCTGAGGCATCGAAGCCTGACCCAAGTTTTGCAAGGTATGATTTATAGTTCCATTTTTCTTGCACAGTATGTGGAGAAGCCAAGAGTAAACAATCCCTTTAGATATCAGGAATCCAACAATCTTGTATCCTAGGATAGCCAGTGGGATGCAACTTGTCTAAATATATTTTTGTTAGATTTTGGCAATACTGTTTCTCACCAGGCTTCATGTAAACCTGTATAAAGATATTCACAATTCATTTAAGTGATCTGTATCATATAATTTGCTTATAGAATAGGCAGATCACAAAAATTAGGGAATGTCTGCATCGCAACATAGGCAAAATATTTTTTAAAGAAAAAGATTTTTTTCATTTCTTTTTAAAATGAATCCTAGAAATAGAAACTCCCATATACACCTGATTCTAGAAATAGGGGGAGACATACTTATTTGGAGTAGATTTGCATAGCCACACAATTAGGATTTTGTTAGCTGGCTAGACTGTATTTAAAAGAGAAAAGAAAAAGGTTGGATTTTGCAAAAGCACTACCTTTTTGTTGTTGCTTTTATTTGTTTGTTTGTGGTTTTGGGCTTTGGTTTTTGTGTAGCCAGAAGTATCACAAAACAATTCCAGCTAATTTGTGCCAAAAAAATTGAATACATATTGTATTCTATTTCCACATACCAGAAAATTGTTCATTTTAAAACCAAATTAACCAGAAAAAAATATCAGCACCTCCAGTACAAAAATACACATCATAGACCCAAGATCTGAAGTCTGAAGCAGTGCCACTGAGATATTTATTTCACAAAGGGCTGTACAATGTGGGAGTCACTCCCAGCCTCCACCAGTGTCAGACAACACTGATGTCAGTGGCTCATCACTCCAGTCTCCTTGCTGAAACGTGACCCTCCTTGTGACAACAAAGTGAAAGCAAAGCTCACAGTGAAAATGAAAACAGAAAATTTACTGAGCTGAACACCGTTCTGCAAATACCTGGGCACATACAGCACAAACAATTCTCCTGTGTCTGTGGTGTCCACTGCTCTGCTGAACTCCCTAAGTGCACCACTTTTCTCTAAGGGCTTTGTATGCAAAACTGTGTGCGACACCAAAGTTATTCTCTCCAGATTCCCAGTCAGTTCAGTAGGAAATAATCTCTTAAAGCTCAGGGTATTGGGACTGATTTTAATGGCCTATATTGTTGAATTTTGAAGGGCACACAATGTGTGCAGTCCTCAACTTTTTACTTGGATGCACTTTTTACATGGAGCACTTGAAAAGCAATGTGAATTTCAGTGTGGATGGAAGGAGGTTTTATGCCACTGGAACAAAAACTTTCATGTCGATCTTTTGAAAGTAGAGATTCCAAAAGTAAACCTGCATTGCCAAAAACAAGAAAAGGGACAACACCTGGAAGTAAGATATTTGGATGTGAATTAAGAACTAGGAAAAGAGCAGCAGTTCCTAGAGAGTGAGCAGATATTCATGGGGAGAAAAGTGTAAATTTGTTGTGTCTGTGTGGATGCTTGTAAACATTTGATCATCTCAATTAAAAAAAAAAAAACAAAAAAAGAAAGATCAGCTTTTAGAAGACAGGGCTCTGTCTCTACAACAACAAAGCAAAGGACAGAGCTGTACCAGGCAGGGCACATACTCAGACCTGAGGTGGCTGTGTAGAGACTAAAGCGTGACTTTTTTTTTTTCTGACTTAAAAGTTACACATTCAGGGCTTGATAATATCAAATTAGAATAAGCACTCTTGTAAACTAAGCACATTACAGGGCAGGATAACTTCAAAAAATAACATTTTCTCTACAATGAAAATCTACTTCTACAGTTAAAATTATTTTTTCTTAGAAACTGAGGTTTCATGGTGAGATAGAAGCAGCGGGATGGGGAGGAAATGTAGGATCTGGTCACTAGGGGAATTTGCTTTTAGGTCTTGTCTTTGACTGTTCATGACTAGGGTTTTACACCTTTCTCTGCCAAACATTTAGCAGGGAAGCTGGCACAGCTACAATAGGCACAGTCTGTCCATCTGAACCTGCAAGACGCACCTGATGATAAAGCAGATGAAAAAACCTGTGTGCAAGACATGAGGTACTTGATAGGAAATAAAAGACTCTCTCACTCCTCACTGCACACAAACAGGCTTTGAATAATATTTGTAACAGTAATCAGACTTTATTTAAGTCAAATTTAAGACAACTTCTTAAAATAGGTTAATTTCTATGGGAAAGATTGGTGGAGTATGGAAAAAAAATAAATGAGAGGAAAAAAATATTTAGTTAATTAAAAAAGAAAACTAGTGAAGACCAGGATCCGGAAACAGCAGTTTGTATCAACCTATTAAACTGATGGATAACAAGCTCCAGAGGGAGGAATTAAACAAGTTGAATGAGTCTTCAAGTCTCAGAAGAGAATTAAAAAGCATAATGTCTCATGTTGGGAAGACTGAACCTTTTTTTTTTAGTTTAGACAAAATAAAATTTATAGCTTTGTTTGGCAGCCATAAGTATTTTTTTTAAAACTAAAATAAACATTTAGATTCCATTTTTGCAGTTCTCATAAAAGCAAACTCTGTGTTTCAGCTGATGGGAATATTTCAAGAAATAATAGTGCCCTTCAACCTACAGGTACGCAGACAAACATACAACTGCAAGATCAGCAGCTGCCCATTTTTCTCAGACTTCTATAACCACAGTCATTGAAGCCATCCCACAGAACCACATAATCAAAAACTCTTAAAAAACCCACAAACCCCAGACAACCAAGAAAAACAAAACTGCCCCAGAGAAAGATACAGCCACAGATTAATTTTTCCCCCATTATATGGTGGCCTAAGTGTACAAAGGGTCCCAAATGCAGCCTGTCCGAACACAATTAACAAATATATCAATGTTAGATCTCCTTAGGACATGACAGAAGGCAGTAAACAAATGTTCTTGATTCAAGGCCCCTTTCAGCAGAACACTGTGAGGCAGACTTGGTGCAAATGAGAAGGCCAGTGAAATCAGACACACTTTGCCTTTCCTGAGCCAAATCACTGCTGAGAATTCATCAACAATCCATAACATGTTAAGAATGATGGAAATGATTCTATACCGTCTGTGATATACAGGTGTCTTTAATTATATTTTCCAGGCATGAGAAACAGCAGTCATTGGCAGATAAAATAAGTAAGAAAAGAAAAGATCAGAACACAAGAACAACTGAAGTTTGGCAGCAAAGGACTCCAGTGTTCCCAAAGAAAGAAGCACATTTCTATGTAGTCAGTACTGCCTGGAGAAATATCTCCTCTTGCATTTAGAGCAGGGTGGGTGCAAGGGTGAATGCCCTTTTCCACAAACTTTTCCAGATGCCCCTAATTATCCTCCCAGATGTGAGGAATGTATCTTTCTCATGTGGAAAAGGATCAAAATCAGAAGGTTCTGTAAAAATCTCACTGAATTCTGCCACTGGATGTACAGATTTGTGCTTAAGTTTATCATTTCTAAAGAAAATATTTTAGTATTTACTTTTTATTAAATAGCTGGATGGCAAATAATAAACAAGATGTTATTAATAAACAAGCACTGTTTACAACATTTCCCTGAAGTAAGCTCCAAAATTTAAAATGCAGTTTTACAGAAGGACCAAACATTTTTTAGTGATAAAGTAAAGCAGATTTTTCCATCAGCAACTTGAATGTGTTCCAGCTACAGAAATCAATAGCTTCAGAGGTCAACAATGCAGAGGTGTATAGGCTGAATCCTGAAGTGAAGAGGCAGCTAATGCTGGAAAAATGCCAAAGCTACATTGAAATTACTGGTGGCAGCCTGACCTGACACAGCAAACAGAGGAGGGCATGTTGGTTAAGCTTTCAGTGAAATTGTCTGCAGTACTGGAAAAATGCAGAGCAGTAGCAGGAAAAGCAAGATATTATTAGACCTTTCAGTAAAAGTAGGTCCTGTCAGGGCAACAGAACTGCTACAGTTAGGAAGTATTGCTTTCCCTGGCTGATACCATGTGTGAGGAGGTGAACACAGAAGTAGTAAGTAAGAATTCTTAGCTACAAAACTTACTGAAAACCAGCTGGATCAAAGAGCAGATAGTCTAAAAGTCTGAAAGTGTGTGTTTATTCAGGAAAATGGAAAACTGGAGGACAGTGACAAAATGGACAGATGAAAACGGGGAATAGAAGCAAAAGAAATTAGCAGAATTAGAGGGGGAGCAAGTCCTTGTTTTATTGTGGGACCCCTTGACTAAGCAGACAGCAATGTATGTCAGTGGCTGTGAGCCCTGTGTCCCTTTTACAGTGCCCTGCACAAGGAACACTGCTGTCCTACCCATTTTGGACCAACTCTCTTGCTAGAAGGTTCTTTCAGCAGTATAATTCCTTAGCCAATTACAATTCCTGAGTCCCAAAACAACTATCCCTGTGGGATGGTAGAACGAAGCTGTTTAATTGTAGACAGGTCCCTTCCTTCCACTGAGAACATGGAGAAGGACAGTGCCACTGCCCTTTTCCCATGCCATGACAAAACACTTGCACCTGTGTGCCGTGACTTTCCTCAATAACCAGCAGGACCCCAGCCCTGGTCAGAGAGCCCAGCCTAGCAAGTGGAAACTGTGGAGCAGAAAGTTCCTTACCCAAAAGTTGCCCAAGAACAAGGGGAAGGACTTGGCTGCTGTAAACAAAGAGCAATTCATGCTCTTTCTCTTAGCCACCACCTTTGCAGTTCCTCATGAGACCTACCTGGGGAACACAATTTGTCTCCTTTCAGCTGGGAACTTCCCTAAGCTCACGTCCCTCCAGCATGACTGGCTGAATGTCCCTCAAATGGTGAAGAAAGGAGGCCCCAGGAGGAGGACAGTGGTTATAGAGAGGCACTCACTTTCACTGAAACAATCCATTTTGAATTCCTCTATTCTAAACAATCTATATTTTTAATTTTATGGAAAAAGGGGAGGAGTGATCACTCTGGACACAAACCAGTCACTCCTGCTGTGGAGCATGTCTTCAATTAAGATTGAGGTGTAGGAGGAGATGCTTTTGCCATCTTTGTTAAACTGAGGAATAGCTTTGTCGAGCCATTGATTTCACCAGGATTTCCCCAGAGGACAGATACTTAGCATCAGAAAGAGTGGGCCACCCCTGCAGGTTGTAGCAATATTTATGGATGCTTCATAAATCAAAGCCATGTTATACCAGACACTGAGCTAACAATCCACAAAGCTCACCCAGTGAGCTGCTACTTGCCCATGTGCAGGAACACTGGCAAATACAGGTGCCTGGGTGGAGCACTGGGAGTAGCAGATTCGTAGCACTGAGTGTCCTCCTCCAGGCCCACCACCCCACGTGGAGGACTGCTGCTGATTTTTGTAGAGCAATACACCCAGTCTGTCAGTCACCACTGACCCCAGCCAGAGGGGGCAGTAAGATGGCATGATCCAATGAAAGGAAAAGTGTTGGGAGGGGAGGGTTTAGTAAAAATGTCTTCACAGAAAGGGTGGTCAAGCTCAGGACCAGGCTGCCCAGGGAAGTGGTTGAGTCACCATCCCTGCAGGTATTAAAAGATGTGTAGATGTGCTGGTGCTAAGGGACCAAGGTTTAGTGGTGAGCTTGGGAGTGCTGGGTTAACTATTGGACTTGATCACCTTAAAGATCTTTTCCAGCCTAGTCCATTCTATGATTTGCAGGATAAGCAGCATCCACAATGTGCAACTGTTAGATCATGATCAAATATTTTTGAATTTGTCTTACTAGAGAAAAATTTAATCCACCTTAATTTCCTTTAAATACATACCAATACAACTCTTTCTTGCCTTCACTTTTCCATTTTCGCCAGCACTTAATGAATTCCTCTCCCCAACACATCCTCCCTTATCCTGACCCCTCTCTTTTCCCACTCCTCCTTACCTCCCCACTGAGAAAAATACACTTTAAAAAATATATATTGTATTAATGCTTGAAATTTTCTTTCTGATTCCCCCCACTAGTGCACATGAGAACTCCCTCAGAGTGCAGCACCTTTCAGAATCTGGCATTGACCCCTACCAAACCACAGCACAATAGGTTGGTATTTACTTAATTGCTAAAAATAAAATATTTTTCCTATGTAATATGACAAAAGGTTTGCTCTGCTAATTAAAGAGACTGAACATTGTTACTGAACAAGCAAAGTCTTATTTTCTGACTCTTAAACTCAATATAACTAAACAGAGAGGTTAATATCAGATTCCTAAGTAACATAGCTCTGCTAATGTAAATTATTATTTACAAACACTGTGTGAGTTCTGATTAATGAATCAAATCTGTTCAACTTGCACCAGTGCACAAGCCCATTGTACTGTATATGACCTTGAGGTGATTGTCTATATGTTCCTTTCCCCAAAGGGTATTTTGTGCTTTTTCACTTTCTTGTTCAACCTTTTCATATCCATGGACTGCAGTCAGTTGCAACAGTAACACCCAAAAAGGAAAGGAAGAAAAAAACCCACACAGATGGCTTTTAGCTCATGCATCAGGACTCAGACTTTGCTAAGAAAAAAACCTTCCTGAAGCAAAAGACCTGGATGTCAAAGAAGAAAATAATGTATCCTCCAGACTAAGATGCAAAGTGGGAGGCAACATGGCACAGACAATACCTGTTTGTCCTCCTGAAGCCTTCAAATTCTCTCGTTATCTTCTCTGAATCTTCTCTGATCCTATTCTTATTTTCCCTAGGGAAGGCAGTGCTTCATGTGTATTAAATTAATCACAGGGCTTTTACTGCACAAATGGGCATTGCTGCTAAAGTGCTTCTAGCAATAGTTTGAGGTAGGTGGCTGCATCCTGGCAACATTTTCAGAATTACTCTACTGGGTAGGAAAAGGGCAACATCCACTCGTTTTTCAGAGGCTGTCAGGAGGCTATAGCACAATGCTACAGAAATTATCTTACACATACAGCACATCAGATAGAAAAGCTACGCTTTTACTGGGGACATTAGCATTCTCTACACCAAGTTTCTATCAAGGCAATGTCACAAAGAGGTGGAAAAGGCCCTTGATTTGATTTCTTCCCAAAAAGTGCAAGTCTAAATGCCTTAAAAGAACAGATTATTTTTTCCTACCGAAAAAGTCATATTTAATTTAGAGAAAAGAAGATCACGTGTATGACAGAGTTTACTTGGCATGAAATTTTTAAAATAAGCTGAGTGCCATACCACACACCTGCTAATCGTGGTTACCTGAAGAGCAATATGTAATCTGGGTCTGACTTTTTGTAGAAGACCCAGGCCTGACAGGATTGCCTGGCACTTTTCAAGTGCATGTAACTGTCCTGAACTTTTCCATGTTTCACAAAACCACATTTATTTGAGTGGTCCAGCCAAAACAGTTCAGCAATCTTTGGAAAAGTGCGAAAGAATACCACTCCAGCCTTGCTGTGTTCCCTTCTGGGAGAAGGGAGGGGAGCAGCCACACTGGTACTGCATAGCCAGTGCAGTGCCTGACAGATATAATTCAGCAATACAAATTTAACTCAGCTCAGGAATGGGCCCAAGATCATATTTCCATTTGATTAGCCAAGGCATATGGATTTTATGCTTGCTACAGTTAGAGAGACAACGACTTGACCTGATAGTAAGATAAGTGGTCAAAATCCTAATCCCTCAACATTTTGGAAGAGATTTGAAATGCTAGTATGAGTTCATACTGTGTCAGCACTCTGCATTACGTGGCTGAGGCACTTTTGATCTAGAGACCGTGAAATCCGACTTGCTGCCAAAACACAGACCCATACTGCACCCCTACCACTATTGCTGTTAGACACATCTTATCTATTTTGGATTGGAAAGCTGGGAAAGGAAGGCTTAGGGAGCTTTTTGTTCAAACTTTTCTGTCCATCAGCCTGTTCTTTTTCTGGGTGCCCACACACTCAAGAAATTGAGCCAGAGAACTGAGCTGTGCAGTTCCTCTCAACCTGAAGAGCTCCTTGCTAAACTGAAATTATATGTGATAAGAATTTCATTAAGACAGAGAAATAAATGCACACATTCACCATGCAAGGTGCCCACAAGAACTGTCTCAGTTTCCTTCCAGATAATCTCAGGCAAAAACATTTTCTAGAGCACAGGGCGAGCCAAATTCACCCAAGGTGAGTTTGTCTGAGAGACTCCAAAGATGAACATGGCTCTGTTTGCTGTTCTATCCTCCCCTCCCCAGGCTCCAATACATTGCCAGCTGGGCTCAAAACACTACAGTGATATTTTCTTGGCAAGGCTCTTTATAACATGTTTAAGAAAACTAATTATTAGAAACACAGCCCACCTGCTGCATATGTTCTTCACTACAAAATGAGCCCAAAATGAGCTGAGGTACCAGACAGAAGGGAAATAACAGTAGAATCAACTATTGATTTGCAGGTTAAGAACAACCTCATAAAACCAAGGCAAATAACACTATCATGGATAATTATATGAATTTAGCACACGCCAGTAAAAACTACAAGAACAGGTGAGCTGTAATCTTCCTTAAAATTTGTTTCCCATTGAAATAAAAGCATTAGATTTAAGAACGGCAGTTTAAAATAAAGGCAATAATTTGTTTCCAGCTGGTACAATCATTTAATAAAAGTGATTGTTGTGCCTCCAGGAAAAATATTCTTCTTTCCTTGGCAACAAGCATGATTACCCTGATTTTGGACCACCGGTTAAGTCCGTCCACAAAGTGTTCTCACTCTAAGTACATGACATTGAAAAATAATTATTTGCCATATGGAATATAAGAATTTTTTAAAAGCATCCCAGAATGTGCAAATGATTTGGGGGAAACATTAAAAAGTCTAGCAGAAAGTTGAAATCACTTCACTATTATAATTATTCACCTAATGTTTTAATAATATGAAAAAAAACCCCAGTCTTTCCTTTCAACCATATCTAAACTCCATACTTCATAGGCGTTAAAATTAGCACCTTCAAGCTGCAGGGAGAAAAGGAGAAGAGACAGCTTCCAAACAGCAATAGATCGGATGCAAATACTACCTGGAGCTGTAGTTAATTGTCTTGCTGATGTTAATTGGCCTTGTTTGTCAACAGCCAAAGAAGAATGAGGTGCTAGGTGCTGCAGAAGGGTTAATGTGGCATGGTTTTAAGACTGCTTCCTTTAAAGATATTGTTTACTTAATGTATAATAACTATTTCTCTTCTCCAGGCTCCAGAGCAAATATTTGAGTAATAAAAACAATAGTGATTATGTTGTTCCTTTTTTTAATTTATTTTCCTAAAGCACAAGTAACAGAAGAGAGAGGAATAAAGCTGTTTATGGCAGAACTGTCCCAGTGGTACAATACATTTTTCAACATTTTGATGAAGCAGTTTGTTTCGGCAAAATAGCTGCGTGTTTATGAAACAGGGATATTTCGTACATTAAGCCTGGAGCTGACATGTATTGTTTCCAAGCAGCATCTGAATGGCATAAAGAACACACTTTATTTTCCTGTTCCAATGTGTACTGCTTGTAAAAATGAAAAATAAGATAGGGAGAGATACATCTGATGGCATTTCTTAGAAATTCAGTCAGCAGCAGCTTCATAATCACCAGCATGCAGTGAGGTGATTGTAACTCAAGCACACATTCCTAACAAAGGGAACACAAATGTACAAGGAGGATGGGAATAGCTGTAGGTGCTGCAATTCAATGAGAGAAGAAACTCATGTGGTTAAACAAGGCCAAGTGCAAGGTCCTGCATCTGAGTTGAGGCAGTCCCAAGCATAAATCAGGCTTGGTGGAGAATGGATTGAGAGCACTCTTAAGGAGAAGGACTTGGGACTGCTCATGAATGAAAGGCTGGACTTGAGCTGGCAATGTGCTCTTGCAGTCCAGAAAGCCAATTGTGTCCTGGGCTGCATCAAAAGCAGACCAGCCAGCAAAGTGAGGGAGGGGATTGTCCCTCACTACTCCACTCTGGTGACACCCCACCTGCAGGGCTGCATCCAGCTCTGGGGTCCCCAGCACAGGAAGAACCATGGATCTGTTGGAGCAGGTACAGGAGGACCACAGAAATGATCTGATGGATAGAACACCACTGCTATGAGTAAACAATGAAAAGGCTGGGGTTATTCAGCTTGGAAAAGAGAAGGCTCTGGAGAGACCTTTTTGTGGTCTTTCAATACTTAAAGTGGACTTAAAAGGGTGATGGGGACAGGATTTTTTTAGTGGGGTCTGTTACACTAGGTCAAAGATGAATGGTTTTAAAGTATAAGAGGGTAGATTTAGAGTAGATATATATATATTAAAAAAAAGGTGTAAAACACCAGAAGAGATTTCCCAGAGAAGCTGTGGATGCCTCCCAAGGACAGATTGGACAGTACTCTGAGCAACTTGACCCAGCTGAAGATGTCCCTGCTCATTGCAGGGGGTTGGCCTGGATGAAACAACCCAAATGAATTCTGTGAAGAAATTCATAGTCCTCAGCGAAAGCATTCATCTCTCCTTTAGAAGGAATGTAGCAGGAATGTAAAAAGCAGTGGGAAATAAATACTTCAGGAAATTTTGTTGAGTTATAGAACTGCACAGTAAAGTGGCAGGTATACAACAACACAAAGACGTACTCAAACCCAGGTATTTATTACCGACTACAACTTTACTGGGAAAAAACCAATGTTGTGATGCTCCCTGTCTGACTTTGTGTTCAGAAAGCCTCTTTAGAATAGCATTGGCCAAATGGGAAGTAACACTTTAGGGATGAATAAAATATTCCATGGGAAAGTAGCCATTTTGTCTAAATTCAAAGGAAATTACATAAAAATGGAGATTCCTATAGAGGTAAAGATATTTCCTTTTGACACTTAAGCTCCTTAGTATAAGTGACATTATGACTGTGGGGCAATCACAACCAATTGTGCTTCTTTCCTGGGTCATTCTTTCCCAGGGAGCTCCAAATCTAAATGGACAAGAAATATAAATGGGGATATAACATCCAAACATAGGACTAGAATGTAATACTTTCACTCACATTAAAGAATAATTTCTTATATGAATAATCCCACTGATGTCAGGACTGCTGGTGAAATAAAGGACCTTTCTTGACCAAAAAAGACAATGGTCTGCCTTAATTGAATCAATCATAGACAAGGCAAATATCTTGTGCAACCTGTGATTTGAATATATTTAATGGCCTTGTTTGCTACTTTTATTTTCATCATAACCCCTAAAGATTCCACTCTGTATTTACTTTGGCCAACTTCAGTCAAAAGTCTGAGGTTTCATCCCTTTCTAATCTTTCACAAAGTGATGAGGTTCAGCTGTTCAGATCTGTTTTCCAGAGTTTTGGTAGTCCTCCCTCTACAAAGTCTCTTCTGAGTGTGATTGAGGAGAAATAATTGGAATTAAACAACTTCAGGGAAACAATTTTTTCTGCTTAGCTACAACTCATAATCCTCTTTAAAGAAGGCACAATAAAAAAACACAGTCGCTTCATGACAGAGTAATAGTGAAATTTAGCAAGTAACTTTGCAGAAATTCTGGCATCCCCCAAGTGTCTAATTCATCATAGGTTAAGAGCTGCTCCATAGTTTTAATCATCTACACCTTTGTATGTTCTGTCTTTGATAGGGTTTTCCAGTCCAAGCCAGTGGCCCTTCTGGAGAACAACTACTCTCTTCCAACAGCTTTCTTCTCTCACACTTGTATGAACTTGATGCTCACAACAGCACCAGACTTAGACTTCTTGAAACCAAACCTCCCTCTTTATGTGCCAGACACAGCTTCAGCCTGCTCCCTGCCTGGCCTGGAGGCACATGAAACTCCTCACAGCCATAATCCTCTCTTTAAAACATTCTTTGTGCTTGCACATGGGAGAAACACAAGCAAGTAATGAGGCCACTACAACAACTCAAATCCTCGCCTCTGCTGCTGAGTTACCAACCAGTTTCTAGATGAGTGCTGCTTGGGAAGGAGCTTTGTTCAGTGGGAAGTGGGTATCACCTGTCTATTTCACAGGAGTCAGTGGCTCTAACATGGCAAGCAAGCTACTGTAGCTAACATCCATCAAATTCAAACCTGGAACATACAGAGCTTTTCACATCTAAATTGCTTTTCCTCTGTTGGCCATGATTTACTGCAATCAACACTCTTTTAGGGTAAGATTCCAGCTTTGCTGGTATCAGGGGTAATGGAGCAGAGATTTCACCTTCAGTTCACTGAATTGCAGAATATTCAGGTTTGGAGGGGACCTCCCAAGGGTCAGTAGGCCCAGTCCCCTGCTCAGAGAAGGGTCAGCTTTGAAGTCAGAGCTTGGTCAGCATAAAATCTTGGCTGTACTAGGAGAAAAATGGATTGCTTTTTCTTCCCGGAAGAGGTTTCCAAATTAAGGCATTAATCTTTTATAATTTTACATATATCTATATATATAAATATTCTCAGTTTCTACTCTTAGGCGTAGAGAACCTTTTATGCCAAAACCACTCATCCTCTCATTGCCAGTACAGCCACGTGAGATGAAATTGCTACAGCCTGTTTTTTGCACACTCTCCTGCCCCCAGCACTCCTTCAGAAGCTGCTTTTTGCCTCCAGCCCTCAGCAACGGAGATTTTGCCTCTCTGCCTGCCCACGACTGACTTCCTTTTCTGTCCCTCGGGCCGACGCCCAGCTTCTGTCCTTTCTCCCCCCGGAGTTCAGCCACAGAGCCTGAACTAAGAGCAGATTTATTAGGCTGGCCTTTGCTCTGCTCCAAATTCCGCTTTTAATATTCCTGAATCTCATTAGCGAGCACACGTGGCCAGACGAGAAGCAAAAGAAAAGGCAGAGATCACTCAGAGCTCCCACTAACAGACATTTTAAAATTTTGCTTTAAGTGTAGATATGAGTGGGAGACTAAGGCATTTTATCTGTGCCTAAAGAAGTCAGTGGCAAAATTTGCCAACTCTAATCTATGCAGCATACAGGTCTGTTATCTGCTGCAAAATGTGAGATAAAACAAACAGCCCCCAGCAGAAACTCTGTGAAGAAACCCTCCAGTCAAATGTGTCATTCGAAATACAGCAAGGAAAGGTTTTCCCCAGATGAGGGGAAGGACAGAAGTGTATAAAACAGAGGTTACACTTCCTTTTTTGGGAATAGTTCACTGTGGTTTTAAAGAACAAAAAATGTGGTGTGTCAGCCACTGGCAGAGGAAAATGGTAAGTTATACTATTTTCAGCGATGTTTCTAAACCTTTGTTTAGTTTGGCTTCTTCCCCAATCAGGTTACTCCTTAACCTCCTGTCCTCAGCAATGCTACTCTTTCCTCCTTCAGTGCTAGGCAGCAAAGCCCTTAAAGCAGAAGACATCCTGGGGGGGAGGAGTGTAACATACTCAGAAACAAGGGTTCATTTAAAAGACACCCAAAGCTCAGGCTGAGTTGTGCTCTCTGCCTGCACTTGAGGAATCTCTTCTGATAGTAGGGCTGCCTGTACTTAACTGTACAAAATGTTGGAGTTTTCTCATAAGGGTTGCAAGGTGATGCCATATTTACTCTAATTGAATTTTGAATACTGATTCCACTTACCATATCCCTACACATCCCAGAAATTAGCATCTCCGAATTCTTGTACTCGCAAGCTCGGAAAAGATATTTTTTTGAAAATACGATTGCTTGTACTGCACGCACAAAATTTACTGTCCTTGGAAATTACAGCCAATTTCAGCCTCAAGGCTAAACAAACCAACCCCTTTGTAGGAAAATAAATGGGAAAAATGCAACATAAAAATATTACAGAAAATCAGCATTCTCTTGTGCTCTTCCCTATCAGACACACTCTTCTCTGGCTTTAACCATGTGCTTAGACTTTGATGACACGAAAGGGAAGAATTCCTGCTGCTTCTTCTCGCATGTCAATAGCATTAGTAACATCACTGTCTCATCACTGTCTGTAATCTTGTCTTGCTGATGACACCAGATGCCAATTTTATACAAGCATTCAGTTAACATTTCATATACCACAAAGCCCATAGGTTATTTTTTTAATGCAATATGCACATACATTCTCTATAAATTATTTTATCTGCTTTTAATGAGTGTGTTGGGGCTATCTATATCTCACAAGCAAAGAAAACAGTGTTAGAAATTAGCCATGTGTAAACACAGTGAAACCCACAATAGGACTTGGACATTAAAAATGCTCCTATTACCATCTTCAACTCCTGGTGTTTGACTTTCTTCTGGAGCTCTTCTTCTCTCCAGCTTACATGACCTGCTTCAAGTCTTGGCTTAAAAGACAAGCCTCCACCCCTCCAGGATAAACCTAAACCTCAGAGTGCTGGGCACCTGGGGGTGCCTATATCTTCACTGTTCCTATGGGAACCTGCTCGGAGAGTTTCAGTGATGCTGAAGAGAGAGTTCAGTTCTGTAGCAGACCACGACCGAAAGCAGGGGTCCTGCTTCCCCAGCCTCAAACTCCAGTTTCCTGCTCCTGGGGCTAAAAAAACTTCTGAAGACACAAAGACCTTCAAATGCTGAGACCCTTCCTGCTAGTGTGACTCCCTGCTCACTGCAGAAGCAAAGGAATACAGCAAGGGAATAGCCATTTTGAATGCACTAATCCTTTAGATTGGTTTAACAATACCCATCAGTTCTCTCTCAACCCCTTGTGGACTCACTTCCCTCAATCCAAGTCTCTAGCCCAGGAGTTTTCTCCCCAGTCCAGCACCGTTATGCTTGGTTTTCTCTGCAGTGTAACTCTACAGTGTAAAATAGGGAATACATTTTTTTCCTTCATATTTAGGCAGAAGAAGTGACAATTAATAAAGGGAATGGTGGACAACAAACTTACTTGCATGCTTACTCCTCTCAGCACCTGTGAACATGTCCTTGTTGCTCAATTCCCTTTATCTGCTCAGTTTGGTATCTAGTTCTCATTTTGGAGGTTTTGTACATTGACCATTTGTTCCAATCTCTTCTTAATCTGCTTCTTGCTCCTTTGTTTAGCCTAAGCTTTTCCCATGTCATTTTTCTTACTAGAACTGGTTTCCTCAGCTGCTTCTGCAGAGCGGTCTGCTGGCATCCAGGAGACACAATGCCATCTGCCTGCAGTGACAAAGATGTGAAGGGGTCTTTACTGCTCCATCAATAAACCTCAGGAGTGTCCCGTGCCCTGCGGGACCTCCACAAAAGTTCCATATAGCTGGTATCCCAGACAAGTCACATCTGAGACTGCCTCCCACAGAGCCTGCTGTGAGTCAGCTCTGTGTGATGAGTGCTGGAGGCTGGGTAAGGCCTGCACTGTCACAGCCATGCAGTGTGCACAGGACTGCCGTGTCAGAGGGACAATCTGCAATGGCCATACCTGTCTATCTGTCTGTCTAAAAAATACCCTACCAGCTCTAGTTAGGCAGTACTATCCAGAGAGAAATAAGAGTTCTTTGTGAAGTAAAGGCTGTCAAAAGAATACATACAGGCTGTATTCCAATGATGGATAAAGAAGGATAGCTTTCACCAAGACCAGGAATAGTAATTCTCCAAGCTGGAGGTGACCCTGCTTTCTGAAAAAGCTGTCTCATGTGATCTTTGGGAAGGAAGCCAAGGTGATGACGGACATGCATCAAGCTATCACTGAAAAACAGCAGAAGGGGAAACAGCACCGGTTGGATGAGGAGAAGGATGTCTTGAACATCCAAAAGAATTGTGTGAAAAATACCTTTATGACCTCCATGGGACACAACCTTGAGGCACGAGCAAAGTTGAGCCCCGTGCATCCTTTACCTGTCCTTTACCACAAACACATCCTGAATAAACTAAGGACAGGCTGAACTTTCTGAAGTCATGAGACTATGGCTGCATCTACAATGTGGAGAACAGAGAATACATCGGTTGATCAGACAGATCACTACACCTGTGGTCTAACTGGGGGTATTGCATAGGAAAAAAGATGCCAGCCAGAAAGGTAGGCGCTAGAGGGCTGATGATACAGAACTGGTGCAATCGGCACTACGGGGAATAAATAATCCATGATGACCAGCAAGACTTCAGAGTCTGACAGAAAAAAATCATAATGGTTATTAATAATTGAGGCCATTCTCAAAGTGCCCTGGAGCACTACATGTATTCCCTCAAGGACTGTGACAAAGTGTGGCAGTGATCCTGTCCTGCACATCTGAGGCAGTGACTGGCTGATAATCTGCAAGAGACCAGCGCTGGCGCCGGGGTTATCAAGTCAAGTCTCAAAGATAAGGGAGCCAACTGGCCCTGCAGCAACCACTGAGAGGCTGCTGCTCTCTGCAGTGTCTTTGCCTTTCTGCCTGCTGCCTCCTGCTTCTCCCCTTCTCCTGGAGCTGCCTCAGCACACTGGCAGAGCTGGAGGGTGACAGGCAGGCAAGGTTCCAGGGAGTGCCAGCATCGCTGCTTAATGTCACCCCATGCAGTGCACAGTGTGGGTGGCCCTGGTGCTGATGAAGTGCCTTGGAAGCTCCTCACATGGACATATGTGGGGCAACAGCATGGCCATGGCCACACCTTTCCCATAGCCCTGCATCTTTGCTTGGCTCAGTTCAGCAAGAACTTCATTTCAGCAAGAACCCCATATCTTCATTTGCTCAGTCAGTCTCCCCACTCAGCCCAGTTCTCTAAATAGGCTCATTCCATAAGCACTCACTGACATACTGCAGTGGGAAGGGCACATCCCAGCCTGTCACAACTGACAGGTAGCATATTACACAAAAATAAGGTCTGAAGTCCAGGCTCAGATGAAATCTGCAGGGCAACTCACATGTTTACATTATATCCAAACTCAGTTTTCTTCTTTTCTGTCACCCTTTATTAATTCTTCTCTGGTTTTACTGCTTTATGTTGTACTTTTTTTTCAGGAAAGTGACACGTGAAGGGTTTTTTTCACCACAAAGGGCCATTGTTATTTCAACTATCAGCTTTTCCCTATATGCGCTAACACCCTCTCACAGCACTGTCATTATCAAAACAGCAACAGCATTTCAGGACCCACATTCAGACAATATATACTAACAGATTTAATGGTCTTAACTAGCAAAAAGTCAAAGGTTTCCCCACCCATCCACCTTTTTTGCTATTTGTTCCATTTGGTATCCAAATGTCAGCATTTATTGTCTGCAAAATGACTGCTGAACCAATGATTATGGTGTGGCGCATTTCCTTTGAGTGACAGTGTCTGCACAATGACTTTTCTCCAACACACTCGGCAGTCAGCATTAAATATTCTTGGCATGCAGCCTGAATAACAACACACACACTGAGACCTGCCAGCATTGGAAAGTCCCTAAGTCCCAGGAGCTAAGATTAATTGCTAGCTATTCTTAAAATTTTCTCACCACTCCACCCAGTTTCTTGGGTCTTCCCACCCACTACAATCTTACAACTGCCTTTCTGGAGTTTCATAAACCTTCCCGAGACAGTTTCAGATGAGTGGAGAGCACTTAAACTCCCCCTTGAACTGACTGATTTCACATACCAGCAGTGCTTTCCTTGACTTTACAAGGAGGAGGCTCGATGGAGTAAAGTTTTGCCCCCCTCTGTTACCACTCCTGAATTTTTCCAAATTAATTTGTTTCTGAAACAAAGAATGGAAAAATATGACCTTTATGAAAAAGGCAGCAAGACCTCTTGTAACCTACTTAATCCTTCTTTTAAACCATGGTATGAAGGCAAGTCCTGTGAGATGCTAAGCATCATTTACTTCCATTAAGCACAGATGAGATGAGGGCATTTGTAGTAGACTACAGCCTCAGTACTTCTCACTACTAAGCCCAAGTTTGTGCTAGTGGTGGAAAAACACAGAAGGAATGATAGTATCACCTATTTGTAAGCATAGATCAACCTTTTGCTTAGGTCGCATTGCTCTCTGAACAAGAGAAAGGTTTCACAATCATGAATCACAACCCCCTTTTCACCAAGGACTCTAAATATGATGAGAAATGGGGTAAACAACCACATGGGAAATGAGAAAGTCCCTTCTCTGGCATTTCCAACTAAAAGGAAAGCAGGAGTTATGAAAAACCTTCACATACTTTTCACTTTGGCTTTTTACCCACAGTGGTTACGATCAGCTTTGAAAAACCACCAAAGTTTTTGATCAAAGTTTTCTAGATAAGACAACTTGGCCTATTAAAGTAGATTGACTTTTTTTTTTTTTAATGAAAGGTGTGGGTTTCCCTTAAACAGATGCCTGTAAAGGCATCCAATTCCTGAAGGCTCAAGTATCCTGGTTGAACCAGTTTTAGTCAATGAGTCAGTTCTCTGATAGAGCTTACAAAGAAAAATGCAGCTCATTTTCTTCTTCTTTCACAAGTTTTTCTCCACTGCTTCTTGCTAGTTCACCTGCTATTATATTTAGGACTGAGTTAGGAACTCTTAACAGAGGCTTTCTATTACTCACCAAAAAAGACTGTTATGTTGCCTGTTTCTATTTCAGACCTTTGGCTCCAACCCCAGGCTTTCAGCTATTACAGAAAGCAATGCCAGACTTTTGTTTTCCTGTCAGCTTTTTTTTTTTTCCATAGGTGCCTAAGAAGCACTGGCAAAGCATTTCAAGTAGCTGCCCATGCAAAACGTATTTCCTAGCTATCCTGTGTGTATATAATTTCAACAGCTTGACTGCAGTACTTGTAACTGCATTTGTATCTCTGCATAACTTGAGCATCTACACCTGAAAAAACTCTCAAAATCAAACAAGGAAGCAGACATCATCAAGCTAACCTCCAAGCAACTTTTCCAGTACAGTTTCCATAACGGCCTATGTACGCAAGCAGATCTACATCTTTATTGTTTTACTAACTGATTAAAATACAATGCTTTTTAAAAGCAACTGCTTGCAGGTAAAGAGACAGCCACCCTAACCCTCATTCAGGCTTGGTTTATACTAGATGGTGTTTTGAATACACTGTCAAAAGTACCAGATCTTTCATCCTGCAACACTTCAAGTTATTGGATTATAAACTACACTTCACTAAAAGGAGTTCCAGTCACAAGATATTGTTTCAGCATAAATATTGAAGCAACTGGGTGTTGATTAACATATTTCTTTTAAAGTTCAGTCATCAAGTTTAGGGTAAAGAAACAGATTTTTTTTGCAATTATTCATGAATATGATGAGAAATGTTACCTATAGACCTTTTCTATAAAGTACTAGTAAGAATCATTTACAAAATGGTCAGGGCTTGGAAGGCAATGAGGTTGAAACACAGCAGTAAAAACAATAATTCAAATTGTCAAAACCCAACAGTATAAATTTTAGAAACAAACATCTCAAATATTAGTGATGACATGATGGTCCCAAAGTACTGTACTGATTCAAACTACTGGACACATTTTGGAAGTGGAACATATTTTGGTAGCAAACTGATCAAACAGACCAGGACTAAAGACTAGCATTTTGTGGAGAGCTCTCCCATTAGCTACCTGCTAATTGGCCTGATGTGTGTTTCAAAAGCTTTTGATGTTTTGGGAGTGTCATCTTTGCTCACTGCAGTAATTCCAATGACACCCTCTGGTAGGGGTTAAAAATAGGGGACACAAGAAGCTTCCATTACACTCCTTACCCATCCTCACACATACACACACACTCTCACACACTATAACATATATGAACAGCCAACACTAGGCACCATACATTTAAATCTGTATTTCACACTTCCCTAAGGCAGAAATTCCCTACTTGCTGCCTCACTCTCGCTCAGTGGATGAGGAAAGCTGGCGAGCCCAGCAGCTGGTCTGGGAGGGGGCGTTTTTCTGGGAGAGGCTTCTCTCTTCTGGAGAAGATCTGAGTGAATTTGATCAAGGGGACTTGCTTTCTGGGAAGGACCCTTCCAGATATCTGGCCCTCCAAAAGCAGGGAAGACTCCATCAAAGCCCATTATGGACTCACGTTGCACTGACAAGAAAAAAACGGGCCTGGTGGCAGTCCACACCAGAGAAATGGCTATTACATGGATCAATGCATTTCAATTTAGTATTTGAAAAATAAAAGGGCAAAAATGATCTCTTTTTGTAGTAGTTTTCGGTTTAGTGGCCATTAATGTCCCTTTTAATAAGCACACCACAAATGTTTTCAGACCCACAGAGTACATAAGCAGTGCCACGACATGTGCAACACTGAGTGCTCTCAAAGTAGAGCTAGTGAAATGGCACATGAGTTCAGGAAACTTATGACCACCTCTGCAACAGAGGATGGACACAACCCTCCTAGCAGAAGAATCCAAAAATCTAAAAGCAACTCACTACCCATAACTTAAGAACATACAAATTTAAAGGACAAAAGATTTTTCCTCATATTAAAAAATAAGGAATGTTACAATTACAAGCAAGGTCTTCTCCCTGTTCCAGTTGTTTGTAAGTGCTACAATGTGAAAAGAAATTATGAAACCTTAGAGTCACTTATCCTCTGGCTCTGTTTTTTCTCTAATTAATTAAATGAGTGAAAAGTGAGAGTTCAGGGCCCATGGATCAGCATCATCACAATGCATTTCAAAACTGCTCTGTGAGGACAACTCCAAAAGCCAATCACAGGATACTTATTAAAAAGGCCTTCTGATGTAACCCTTTATAGCAAAAAAAACCTGCTGGGTGCCCCAAATTACTCAGTTACACCTCATTAAACTATATCAGTTTTTGTTGCCAGCATATTCTCCATGCAGCCCAATGGCTTTGTAACTGAAGCTGTTGGAAACCTGTTTAATTGCTCAATTGGGTTTTTTAAACTTCTTAGGCAATGGGTGGAATACTGTAATTTGTTAGAAAATACACTAAAATAGAAGAAAAGGGGGAAAAAATAAAAAGCACGAATCAGAAAATCAATGCTGTTACATTAAGGTTTTTACTAGGTTTCTTTAAGCTACATTTACTTTCATGTTCTTGACCAAAGAGCTCTCGGGTAAGGAAACATTCATAAGTTGTTTCCTGAGCAAGTCTCCTCAATTACTGTGCTGCCACTGCAATTCAAACACTTACAGAATTCTTTCGAAAGGCAGCAGCATTAGCACAGCAACTGGGGTGGTCTTGTTACTTTAAACCTCTTTGAAAATTCACAGCCTGCAATCATCTCACATGCCAGTGTCCACTCTGGCTTGGAGGCAGAGGGGGAAAACACTTTGGAGAGGCCTATTAAATAAATCCTGTTTTCTAAACAGTAAAACAGTACAGTAAAACAGAAAAACAGAACAGTAAAATCCCTAATAGTTTTGATTCACTGAAGCAGTGCTCCCAAACAACTCCCTTTGTTTTCAATCACTTTTATAACTGTCTCAAACTAAAAAACCAGACCAGAATACCTGTCTGTGTGTGTACACACATATAAATTACCTCAACAGACCAAATTTTTAGGTCTTCTTGTCAGCATGGAGTAATTTTTTATTTTTAATGTTTCAAGAAAATTAATCTGACTCCAAAAATAGATTTGAATCAATTTGCTCCTCCACACTTGACAACACTCCTTTGTTAGCAATTCTGTATTACTGGGAAGACATACATCACTTAATGAAAAACACAGACAATAAAGGCCTTGGAGTTGTGCTGCTGCAGATCCATTATCAGCCAGACACTCCTTCTGTGCTTATTCCAATTGAAAGGGGGGGAAATAATCTCTAGTTCCTCTTCACTGCAAACTCCCAATAAATTTTTTATATTTTTTAAAAAAAAAGAACTTTAGGGCCAAAAGGAAAATTATTTTAAATGGATGGGCACCAGACACAATGCATTCCATTCAGTTTCTGTTCCTGCACTTACCAATCTCTAGCTGAAACATTAAACACTTAACCCACAAGATGCAAAGGGATTTTGAAAGACCTCTCTTCGGGGATGAAAATAATTATCTCCCAGGCTTTAGGTTCCAAGGGCTTAGAAGTGGGACTGTACAAAGGACTAATTAAGTTAGAAATGGCACCAGAGCGTGGTCTCCTGAAAAGGTGAATTTGTGGGCTGCAGTGCATTGTGAGGAAAGAATTTTTGTACTGCTTGTTCAAAAATAAAAGAGCTCTCTGGAAACTGATAGTTTTGTATTCTCAGCCCTAAAACCCACCAATCTCATGCTTGCTGGAGACACAGAAGTAAATGCTAGTACAAGGAAGAGTGATTTTATGGGGTCAGGTAATCCTAAAGGAATACAGAGGAAACCCCAGAAGGCAGCCCCCCCAAAGGAATACAAAGTAGCTGGACGACAGGGGATCTAGAAAACCTTTTTTTTTGTGGGGCTACAGCTAGATCTTCAGAATCTCTCTTTCCCACTCTGCAGGGTGCCATGTGGTAAATTAGCACTAATGAGACATTCAGATATCTGGGAAAACCTTGTCACAAAATTAAAAAGTACATTATAAATGTAGGGAAAGGGGAGACAAACAAGGGAAAATATGCATGTTCAATGGAATGCTTTTCATACCCTCATTCAACATCACATAGTTGTAAGTAAAAATTATGATATAAAAGACCAGCAACAGCTTCTTTTATATCCTTACATTGTGTATATGCATACAATGTGTGTGTTGTACTGCAGCACCTATGTAATGAAGTGAACAAATTTAATTCTGCTTCATAAAATGGGTCAGATCCTTAGCTGAGACAGCACAAGATCATTTTCACAGGGTTTAATAGCAGTTCTTTAGTCCTGCTAAATTCTTCAGATTCACTGCTTTTTTAAAGCTTGGCAGGCAGAAGGAAAGAAGCTTCCACTTCTCTTATCAGCACAATTAATCACAGCACTGCTTAAGCCACTGAAAGCTAACTAGGAACAGGTCAGGAACTGCAGCCATAAACTCACTGAAGATTAGTCATCTATTCTTAGTAAATATCTAAAAGGAGGAAACAGGGAAGGAAATGGGGAATGGAAATGGGCTCAAGACTCCTGTGGACTTCCTTGGTGCTTTACAGAGGTGCATTCCTTAACCAGTTCCTCACACAAAGTGCTCTGATATTTGTGTACAATTTGATGTTTAACTAAGAAACCTTGTCAAAATTGACAGCATTTAAATAAAAAGTCTGGGAGAATAAACATTGTGGATTGTTCTACATTTATGCAGTGAACTATATACATTCATCTGATACTTATGCAAGATTTCTAATTTAAAATAAAGGAAGAATAAGAGAAAGAGTGTGCTTGTGCTGGAGACAAAAATATTTCTAGTATGAATCTGCATGGAGCTAGAGGTTAGAAGAAAAGGAGTGTCAGCATCAATCAATTTACTTTCCAGTTAGGTGAAGTCCCAAAGTCAAATTTTAGTAAAAGTCAATAAAATTTGCTTGCACTGAAACAGTATGGGCCACAGCAGTTGTGTAAAATCACACACTGGGCACACAACCATAACAGATGCAAATAGCAATTTGCTATCAGCTGGAGAGTAGCCGTGAATTACAGCCCAAAACATGCAAAACAATTTTATCTTCAAGGTTTCACAGAAAGGCATAGAAAAGTAGGAAAAGTAGGAAAAGCTAAACAGAACAGGGAACTAAACTTATGTAGTCTTGTATATCCTTTTGCAGTGTGGCTCTATTTTTTTCTCTACAGGAAAACTTTGCCATGAGCTTAATGGGCACATCAATATTAAAATAAATTATGGTCATCACAGGAAGTCAATTTATTCTCCATACTGTACCAAAAAAAGCCCATGGTCTTGAAGACTAACCAGTGTCTGTGGTTTGTCTGCATGCACCTGCTTTCTGACCAAATTACAGTGAACAATGTTTATACAGTTATTTACCTCATTATCGACACAGACTTCCAGAATCTCAAGGGTCATCAAAAGTTTGCAGGAAGTGAGTAAGTAAAATTGTTTGACTGAACCAGACTGCCAGCTCTCCACCCAATCAAGGTCAAATAGCTGCGGGGGTGTGTGTGGTGCAGTGGTTTGTGTCTTCTTTTCATCCATGCTTTGGTGAAAACATTTTTTGTTGTTGGGAAAAAACCCACAAAAAATGTATTCTGTCTTCTGTCCCTATTACCTGACAGGATGTGAAAAAAAAAAAAAAAAAAGAAAATGCAGGTATGTACAAAGGATGGGTGCAAGATCCCAGACAAGTAACAAGGTTTTGACGAGGTATCACTTATAGTTTATGATGAGAGAAAATTATAACTTTGACCTTTTAGCTGAAACAAAAGGCTAAAGAATCTTTAGGGCGGCACAACCACTTACTCCTCTGAAAATTAGAAACTCTGATTATTATCCTAGCCTAGGGGAAAAAAGTGCAATTCAAAAATTGCTTGTTCTTCTGACAGTAAATCTTGACTGTTTTTAATGAAAATTTCTCTCCTTTATGAAGTATTTCTTGCTAAAAAAATGGGACAGCACATTAATACAGGGCTTTAGATATCCTTAAAGTCAGGTTTAATTGGGGCAATTCCCTCCAGTGAATTGAAAGACAACATTTGTCTTCACTGCCTGTTTGGAATGCTAAACTGAAAGCAGGGCTGAAATGTCAAGGTAAAATAATGCTAATAATTATTCTGAATGTTATATTCCCCTTGACCTTGGAATTTAAGAGGCTGAGATGAAGGCCTTTTGTCGAAAGTCAGGAAGTCATCTGGAGACTTCACTGACATTTATGATTAATACAATCTGGCAACATTAGGCGAGGAGGTAGAAAATATGTGATTAGCTTCCAGCACAGGGTAATTTCATCTTATATTGTTGTGGGATCTTCAGATAAAGAGCACAAAACAACACATCACCTGCAATATTACTGCTAGAGCTCTTAGGTGAGAACATAAGCAAATTTAATGCAACAACCATATAAAGCAAAATTCATACCACTGCCATGAAAGAGAAGAAAATATTCTCCGTTTTATACTAGTAATGATTTCCTGTAAGTCACAAAAAATGGGGCACAAAACTTCATTATTATATCTTGTTATCACAGAAGATTTTCCACTTAATTTGCGACTTAACATCAGAATGATAACTCTGTGGGGTAAAGATTTTATATATTAGTGTCCTGAAGAGACACTTGTAGACTTTATTATTTGCACCTCATATGTGTCAGAAAATGCTTCTGCTTTAAGCCTTTTATGGTCAGTGCCAGAGGAGACTCTGTACACTCAGCTTCCATAAAAGACAGTGGAAGGGAGCAGCGCTCCTTTGATTAGATCATACTCCAGGTAAATGAAACTTCTGCAGCTGGGGACAAAAGCCAGAGTGAAGGCAAGTAGTTGTTAACATTTGCAGTTAACCCTTGCCACAAGCTAAGGATTCAAGGAGATAATTTACTGACACTTCATGCTTGGCAGCTTACTCTTTCAAAAATCTGTTATGAAATTTGGCTATTTTAAGTTTACAGAAAGAGGTGCATTTGAAGACATAACCCTACTGAGGATGCTGGCAAGTAAAGTTCTCCTCAGAACATGCCCTAACATGCCCTAGCAATGATGTGCAATAGAGAAAGCAGGTCTCATTCTCTGTCCTGATTCAGTGCTTGTTCTTAACTGTTAGGCTTGGAAATAAAACCAGAGAGAGAAAGGAAGGAACCATAGTGTAAATGTAATTTTCTTAAGTTAGTTTGGAACTACAAATAATTTGAATTACTGGAGATACTTCCCTTCGGAGCATGTCTACCAGGCATGTAAAAATAGCATATTTTCTCCAGCTATGTTTTTAATTGTGGTCCATACAAATCTTAAATGGGTATTTGCATAATGAAATCCTACAGCTCATAAAGCTCATTTTAGACTATTGAATAAACAGCAGAACTTTAAAAGATGGTCCAAATAACAATTCCAGTCCCTAGATGAGTTTAACCTAGAGAGAGTTTATAGTCTTTAACCTAGAGAGACTTTATAGTCTTTAGTTTATTAAATGCTCCATGTGATCATCCTAAGAAACATCTGAAAATCCCATTAATAAATTTTGTTAAAAGGAATTTGCAATTATTACAGTATATTGAGAACTTTTGCATCTGATGCATCCTCTCTGAACTAGACATCTTTATTAATTTCTTTTGCAAAGTGCTTTTCACTCTCAAAACTTATTATTCAACTTCTGAATTTTCTATTAAATGCAAACAAGATGAGACCACAGAAATTGTTAGTGTTCATCAATTTATGAAAACTGAGTTAATATTTGGACTTATGAATTCAGTAAATATTGTGCAGATGTTCCAAAAAGAATAGAAATACATAGCCTAAATAAAGCAGACCAGATTTTTTAAAATGAGGGAAAACATCGAGAGTGCTGCATGACGGTTCAATTTTAATATTCAGTTACTGCTACACATATGTACATGAAGCAGCTCCCTGCATATGTCAGTACATTGGTAGGCACTAAACCAGCCATCTGTGTATTCTATATCCTCTTTACATAAATATAGTAATTGCCAGTTTATTCTCTAGAATATTTGCATCGTTTTCCACATTCTTTTCTAAAAAAAAGGTCCTACATAAATTCAGCATGTAACTGAGTGTTTTCATATATACAGACCAAAGGTTATAATTTACAACTAATTTGCTTTGAAACATCAGTGCTATCAGGATATCTCCAATGGAGGACTGATCAATGGAAGACTATCTTGCAAGGACAGGTACTTTTCCAGTGACCTCAAAAATTATCTGTCCAGTGACCTCAAAAATCACTACCATGTGCCCTCCTTTCCAGCACTGGCAGCCTGAGGGTTTAGTGTACAGAAAAAGCCAACTGCACCTTCACACTTCATTCTCCAGGAAACTGAGTGAGATCACAGGAGGATGAAAGTATGAGATTAACTGGAGCTGCCCAGAATGTGCTGTAAAAGTCATTAAGCATAGAAAAGAGGTTGGCTGGCAAAACACACAAACTCCTGAGTGAAACGATCCACCTGGTCCAGTCTGTCAGACATGAAAGGACTGTAGAAGCTGCTGCCAGACTGTTTTCTAACCTCTCCCAGTTGGAAAATGGCCAAAGCAAGGCTTTACAAGAGATGTCTCTGCCCAATAAGAGACAAAAGCCACAGACCCATGCATTTTTTCCCAGTGACAGTTCCTGCAGCAGCAGGGACCACCAGTGGGAAGGGAGCACTGATCTCTTCCCCAGCTGGGCAGCATTTTGAACACACTTGGGCTCCTTGAGCAGCCAGCATACCATAGCTTGGAAACACTCGGAGATTCAACCAAGAGTAAAAGGCAAATGTTTGAGTCAATAGCCCATTGCCCAGATCAGAAATACTCTTGGGAGCTGAACAGGAAGCTGGATGAGGAAGGAAGTGCAGGTTTAGTGACAAGTGCTCAGCCAAGGCTCCCGAGCCTGTCTTCCTCAGCTGCTGCCAAAAGCACTGGCTAATAATCCCCATAATCTCTAATCCAAATGTTGTGCAATGATCACACACAGACATCTTACATGCAAGTAGTTACAAAATAGAGAGAGCAGTAGCATGGCTACAGGCTTTTATCAAGCATCTCCGAGTACATTTTGACACAAAGCAAACATGGCCTTAATCTGTGTTTTTGTACAAATAAAAACGTTAGCCAAGGGATGTTACTGTGGCAGATTGCAGGGATGTAAGAGGTAGATGGGAGTATGTGGTTATGGTCCCCTTATTTGTGTGGGGCAAATACACTGGCTGGGATCCAATTTTGAGGGGATGAGGCTGTGTAACAGAAGAGGGTGATGGGCACGTTGTCATGAACATACAGCAAAGGAAAGAGCCCCTGGGCCAATCACCCCATGAGGTATCAGTGGCTTCTGCCACCTATGGATGCTGTGGGTCCATTTGGCCCTGAAGACATTAGGACTGGGAACTCCAGGCATGAATTTCCAAAGCTAAATGTTTCCACGGCTCTCTCTGCAATTTCTTCTGCAAGACTCAAAGCAAGGGAAGAGGAAACAAAAACCGCTGGTACACCACTTCAGATCAGAGCAAAAGCTGGACATTTATTTCTCCACAGATAATGACTTTTCCACAGCTGTAATATTTTGCTGCATGTGAAGAAGTAGTTCATGGATTCAATTCCTGTGGTGGTGAACAACCTAGATAAAATGACAACGATAACAAAAATTGGTATTTTTCTACTGAGAAATTTTCAAGCACCAACCTTACAACTGAAGGTGTCATTCACAAATTTCTTTCCTTGATGAATCCTACTGAGTTTCCAAACAGCACAATGGACCACATGGTTGTAAGAAATCCATGTACTTGTTCCATGGAGGCTAAAAGTAACTCAGTGGTTTCAGTCTTCTCAGCAAAAGAACTCTAAGCAAGCTGGTAGTAAACCCTGGAAGTGGAGCGTGAATTTCCCACTCTAATAGATACAGGACATTTCCACAGCTAGGAACACAACCTTTGGGATTCATGGTTAAACATCTGCATATTCAACACTGAGCCAGCCTGAAGATTATTTAGGAGATATTGTTAAGAGACAGCTAGTGTTGAAAAGTACCTGCAGCTAATCAACACATCTTGGTTTAACACCTGTGGCTAAAAGAGAAAAGAGCATTTATGCATAAAACGTCAGGATTACGGAAGCGTAAGTTTATTCAAAACAGCCAGTGCCAAAGTATTCAGACAAATAACCCCCAAAAATTCATTTAATAAAAAAAATCAATGACAACAAAGGTATTAAAGTCTAAAGAAACATAGACTGAGGTTTGTGAAAGATACTGCATGTTTCTACGGATTCCCTAAACCATATCTATCCTGCAGGCAAAAACCTGAAACCATCAAAAATACATAAAAATGAAAACAATGCCTGGAGGGCTTCCCAAACACCCATGCCCTCCACAGCGTCCTCACTGCACCTCCTTAACTGACAGAACCTGATTCTTCACCAGTTCTCCTGGGAACTTTCTAGTTCTTCTCTGCTTAGGCTTTGGCATGGGTTTCGATGCCCAAGATGTCAACAGGGCTTATCCATGCGGATCCGACAGGGTTCACTACTTCTGTGTCTTCCCTCTGTTCTTCAAACAAAGAGCAAGCACCACAGTATTGTCTGCCTGAATTGTAAGTGGACAAACTTCAAAGAAAAGGAATTTTAGAGCTATAAATGGTCTCTCTACACAACTCTCCTACCTATTCCCTATGAAAAGAGTTCAGGAGCTTCCAGCTCCTCAGACCTTTCAGTAAGGTTTTTACATGAGGAAATAGCTTCTTAGCAACTCCTTTACCCTGATCTGAACAACATTTTAAATTCTTTGTAGTCCCTCTGCTTTCCAGTAAAAACAAAACAAGCTGTTTAACTTCATTGCAGCCTGGCAGTTAATAGCTCCTGTATTGTCTCTTAATCACACTGAAATATCTGTTGAAGGATGTATCATTGTTTTAACTTCCTGCTAGCTTTTTTCTTACACAGCCTGCCATTAAACTAAATGAACTGTATTCATATTGTGACCATTATTTACAAGATTTTAAAGAGACATGACACAGTCCTTCTAAATCCTAAGTGGCCCACAAAGAAGGTGAATGAGAGAAGGGTTATTCTATGTCTACAAAAAAAACCAAAAAAACACCACACAACTAGGAAAGGCAGGTAGGGGGTCCAAAACCAAGAGAAAAGGATGTTTTTTACACACTGTGTTGAGACTATTACTGAACTCTCCTTCCTGCAGAATGTTAAAATTTACCTGGCCCAGAAAAGTCTGGAAAATTCCTGGAAAAGAGTTTACACAAATACTTACTTTGGTCCAGACAGTCCTTGAACTATGAGTCACTGGAGCCTGGGAAAGCACTGTTTAGAAATATTGCTGCATACTCACCTTGCTTGCGCCCTTTTGTCTCTGCATTCACTATTCCCATCACTCTGTTCCTGGGGGCACTGCACTGCTATGTCCAAACTGACCTTCTGCTCCTCACACTCATGCAATATTGAGACCTCAAAGTGAAGATAGGTCTGGCATTAAGTTGACAAGAACTGATATTACATTAGATTTTGGTTAAAAGGTCAAGATGCGATGTGGAGGCAAGTTAGAAAGACTGATCCAGAATGGCAATTCCTATGGTCTTGTTATGGAGTTGGTGTATTCCTTGTCTGTGCCTCTGTGTAGAAAATCAAGGACTTCAAAGTTCAAAGCCACTGTTCTGTACTAACGCCATTACTGGTGTGAGATACTAATCAGTGGAAAAAATATGTGCCTTCATCTTTTCCTCCACATTTTAAAGTGCACAAGATTGTATTATAGTGCTTGATAGCTCCCTTTTTTTCCATCCTAACTACTAATCCAATTAGCTTCTTTTCCTAATTTTTCCTTAGTTCCACAACATTTCAACACACCCTCCCATTCCCTCAATGAATCTCACTTGATTACTATAAACACAGCTCTTCTGGAGCTCCTTCAGTCTTAGACTCTCTGAAAATAAGAATATATTTGGCCCTTTGACATCCCCAAAGATTTGTATTGTATCAATCTGATTTTTAACCAAGAAGCTGTGGTCAGATAAAAATTAATGCCCCATCCAAAGTCTGTGATATTTGTGGAAAAGAAGATAAGCAAGTACCAAATTACTTTTCCTGTTCTCTATCTATAACATATTGCTGCATCCTTGTGATTGGAATCCACATAAAAATCCTTCTGTTATTATTAGTCTCATGGCCTTCCTTCATCCCCTTTCCTTACCGAATGATGGCAAATCCAGCAATTCTAGGTTCCTGAACAAAGTGACGAGGCTCATCCAGCACATCACATCCTTTTTGGAAAAAGGATTTAACCCCCCCTGAGTAACTGCTCAGTGAAAGAAACACACTCTAACACCATCAGACATAGCAATGAAATCCAGGAACTCTTTCACCCATGCGTTCACAAATGCAGCTAGAAATGCACCTTGCTGAAACAAATGGTCAGCAAGTGTGGGAATGTGAGAGGGACCTGAGGTGCCCACACACTAATGATGTTCCCAGTTAGATGAACCTGCAACCTCTGTGTGCTCCAACCCACTTTGTGCAAATTATATAGTACAGGTCCATGCTGTGTGAAACACATGACTCAAAAAATGTTCCAATAACTCCAGTTCACTTCATTTTTTTGTACCAGACAGTATACAACACCAACTTTGCACTGTATTTCCCTGTTAAATATCCTTTCAACATTACTTTTTTGGGACTTTTCTCAACCAGATTGTGTAGGAACTGTCTGCAGATGGTAGTTACCCTTAGATAAATCCTAACAGGTAGCAGATATCTGCAGTCAAGATGATATTTTCATTAAATGAGAGAAGACAAACACCCCATTTAAAAGAAAACTAGTAACTTTTGAGAAAAAGGGAAAGGCTTGATGAGATGATACCATACTATAAGCTTTTGTTGTGAACAAACAGAATCCTATAGTTCAAAGTAATTATCTCATCAAGTTCCACCTCATTAGGATTGAAACTAGACATCGTAATGAACAGTGGACTAATAATTCACCAACGAGAATTTGGTTTTAGTCCAGCTTGATATCTTTGTAATATATTTGTTGGTTTCAGCTCATCACCCCCAACTTCTCTGGACAAGATGACACACCTCTTCATTTTCTATTCATCATAAGCCTATGGGTGAATTAGTAAATTAGATTAAATTTCCTTTCCCAGTGCCAGAGGGGCACTGGGAAATTTGCATGAGCTCCCTTCCCAGGACAAGGCGCGTGGAGAAAAGGGAGAAGCAGGAATTGTCAGAGCAAGTTCAGTTTTGCCCCCTGGACCTTCTGCATTTTTGTGGAGGAGGGCAGAATGCATCAACACACCCTTTCTTCCACTCCAAAAAGATAGTGCTATGATGATAAGTAGGAGATCACTTCAGAAATTAAAGATGGTTATAAAATATCTTAGGACATTAAGAATTGTCTGCAGCAGGACAACTTTGTGGTAGATAGGAAATGGCAGAGTACAGATTATGGAGTCATTAGTCACGCTATCACTAAGAGGATTAAATTTTGCTACTTTCTTTTCTTTAATATCCTTCTCCCCACTGTGATTTTTTTTTTACCCCTGCACCTGCCCTCTAGATATTAGATAACCTGAACATGAAAGAGAAGAACCTTTTTCACAGTGAAGCTGAAATCCTCCTGTTTTGTCATGCATTCAAATGGGAACCAGACCAACTGAATCCTGACCTACTTATCAGACTGAAACTCCTGCTGGGAAGTATCAATAAAAAGACCCACTGGGAGGTCATTCAGACTGGTCATGGCTATTATGGGAATTGTGAAAGAGAAGGTAGTTATAGTAATAAAAATTCATTTTTATATGGCTTTATTTCTTTAGTATAGATGTACCTATCCAAAGCATGATAACTTTCCATTGCAGTTTTCCTTTAAAATAAGCTTCCAGGTCAAGTTCCAGTGACAATAAATAAGCCTGCCTCATTAATCAGATGACAGCACTTAATGGACCACTTAACAGAAATTGTTTCTCTGAAGGTGGCCAAGGGTCTTCACTGGCAGTAAACACAACATTGCTGAAGGCCTGACAGTGTCCCCCCATGTTTACCACACTCCTGAGAGTGCATGAAGTGATTTCAGGCTCTTTCAAAAATTATTTTTAGCCCACAGAAGGTAAAGTAACATAATATCACTGGAGCTTTCAGTGAAAGCTTTTTGAAGTGAAAGATAAAAGCCTCCCAGCTCCAATCCAGCACAGATGCAGTGGGTAGCAAAGCAGGCTCCACACTTGCTCCTCAGCACACGCGTTCCTACCCAGCCTTTTCCCACAGCAGGCAGAGGGCAAGGGGTTTTCAACATCCCTGCAAACAGCTGAGTGCCTTGCCTCCTTCTGCCTTTTTAATATGAGCCCCAGCTGACAAGTCTCTGTCCTGCATCACATTTTTGCAATTTCTTCAGGGCGAGGCAAGTTGTTTCTCTCTGCAGGCCTCTAATCCCTCCCTGTGCCGACTTGACTTCAAGGATAAACGCTTCACCAGAGAGGCCCGTGATGAGCTGCATGTGAAGGTCATGCTACCTTCTGCCATCCTTTACTAAGTTTCCTATGACTCTATACACCCTTTCAAATCTGAGGTTATCTCTAATGGTGGTGCCAACTACTACTACAAATGCAAAACATTTTGAATGTGCACACACACGTGTGTATTTTATATATCTATGTATCTATATCTCTCACTATATATATGAATGTGGTTATGTACGTAGTCTGAAAAAAATCCCCATAAATTAAAATTACAGTCTCTTAATTCTGAAAAAGAGTCAGATTCAGACAGTTGAGCACACTGAAGGGTCAAAAGGAAATAAAAAAAGGAATAAATCTCCACTTTTGAAATATAGCTGGAGGGTAGCAATCACTGAGTTAAATTTTCTGGTCTGTGTTATGTAGAAGGTCAAATTACATGCCTGTAATGGTCCCTCTTGGCTTTAAATATCTATGAAAAAATATGGCACAGCTTTGCCTTTGCAGCAGATAATAGGACATTTGCTTTACCCACCATGTCAGGAGCCTGTGCTGGGTATCTGCCAGGACAACAGGTATTTTTATTGGTAATTTCAGATTTAAAATATTAAGTGCAGAAATCAGGAAATTCACAGAACCAGTCACTGTTGTTTTTAAAGACCTTGCCTATGATCTCATCGTTTCTACTAAAGCTGATGATGTTTCCATCGCATTTTGGATTACCAGTGACCCAGCTTCTAAACCATTTACATGCTAAACCATTCTAAACCATTTAAATTTTTATTACTATAAGTTGAAATATATTTGCAATTTATACACTTTTTACCCATTTTTACCCATTTTACCCATTTTACCCACTAGAGCTCATTTGGAAGAAGTAACCTTCAGTTTATTAACTGAGGGCACTGTACAAGCCTCTAAGGCTCAATAGAGCTTCCACAGCAGGAAGCCCCTTCTTTGTACAGCACAGGTAATATCCTACACATGCCAGCTTCTCTGCATCTCATGATAAACCTCTCCCATTGGCCAAACAGACTTAGCTGGAAATGTCCCAATATCATCCAACTGTGTTTATTTTACCTTATCATTAAAATGGTTATTTTATGTTCTGTTCAAAGGGTGGTGGGATTTAGAAACAAGTAAGGTTTTGACAGAAAATCCAAATCCCGAGTGTTTTTTCCATTGGGGCTGTGGTAGCATGAAACAGCACTGCTGGCTCATGATTCGTTAGCATAATTTCTTGATTTTGAGTGATTTTAAATACACATTACATAAATATTTATCAGCATTTTATAATTTTTCGCCTAATTTTAAACATCCTCCTCCACTACTCTGCCCCAGAGGCATAAGTGTACTTCAAAAAGGTAGAACTAGACAAATAGCAAGAGAAAATACCACAACACCATAAATAAACCACAAAGATAAAAGATTTTTTTTGCGCTTGGTGGGAAGGGGGAGAAGTGCAAGTGATAAGACATACACAGGGGCCAGTGTTTAGTATAAAATATCTCTACATTTCCTTCACTTTTTTGGAAGGGGGAAAAAAATGTAAACCAGGTGGGCATGGGCTGTGTCATTTGAACAATACATTTTAAATGCTATCACTCTTCCAATTAATATGTTGCAGCACAAGGGAAGACCTTCCAATAGTATCGTTTCATCTTAAGAGAGATGCTCAAAGGTATTTTTTTCCTGGATCTTGAAAGGTGACATATGAGTGGCTATTAACTCAATCACTCTCAGGTCAAAATTCTTTCAGGGAGAGAATCTCCCTGAGATCCTTTGAGCATCTAATGACATCTTTTCGTGAGCTTAATTTTTTGGTTGTAAGCATATTGCTTGCCCCATTGTTCTTTGTGAAATAAAGCTGACGAGCAGGGCAGATCTTGAAGGGATTCAACACTTCTTCTAGCAGGATTACCATCTCCTTGCATTCAAACATCATGAGTCACTCTCTCTAAAATCATAAGATTTTATTAAATGTAAAAAGTAATTATGTTGTGGTTTAGATTTTTTCTTTTTATTTTTTGCTAATTCACTTTAAAAGAAAGGATAGAACTCCTGTGTAGACACTTCAGCAGTGTTTCCAACTATTTCTTGGCAGCCATAAAGCACAGAAATGTGCTTCAAGAAAATGCAAGCTGAGATCCTCATACTCTGAGGTGATAGGTACTGGAGTTTGGTGAAGATTCTTAAGTGATCCAAGCTCACAAAGAAATATGATGCAATTGCAGAAGGAAACAGCTACAAAACTCAGCTCCTCTAGCACTCCTTTCAGTCCTCCTTGACTGTCAAAGAATTCACTTTCTTTTCTTATCCTAGCTATGCAAATTCCCAAGCTCTTTCCACAGGCTGAGGCACTTCTGTCCCCATACAAGCACCCAGGGTGCTGAGATTCAAGGAAATGGGGATATCTCTGATTTGCTGTTTAGAAAACTTGCTCGCCTTGTTAAAAGAAATTTTATAGAGTTTTCTGGGAATTAAGGATAAAACCGCCAGAGCCCCAGCATAAAACCCAGCAGAACTGCAGTGGCAAAGCCAGCCCAAGCTTCCCTGACCACCATGAAGTACCACAACAGTGTTATTGATCAAAATGATGGGAGTTGCAAACCTGGTTTGCTACCCAACCAGGCAGACTGAACAGAGCAAGTGGAGAGCTTGCCAGTCTTGCAGCTGATGTGCCCTGAAGGCCACAGGTGAGGACAATACAATGCATTAAAAAATGACCACTCACCACCAGACTAATCAATGACATCTCTAAACCGCTTATTGAGGTTTCCAGAGCAGCCTTCCCAAATGAGAAGTGCAACTTCTCAGTGCACAGAGTACCTCCTTCTTTTTGTCTTTTAAAGATTTTCTGAATTTTCTATAGAACCCTTTCTGAAACACTAATATTTTTTTCTACTTCTATTTATTTTAACCAGTAGTTGGGAAGACATGATGAAAGGAAAAATTAACTCCTAACAGAAAGGAGCAATTATAGTTGGTAGGTATTTCAACTGTGAGCCTGACTGAATTAGTAGTCAATGAACACACTCTTCTGAGGTTGAGACAGATTTTTTTCCTTGATTTAGAAAACTGTGCAGTTGCAAGCAGGACTTCCTCCCTCACAAATTTGTTCCACAGTCCACACAATAACTGGATGTTGCTACAGAATTGTTCCACACCTCTGGCAGATGCTGTGCCTTTGAGAAGGACTATTCAACAGTTCTCCTGAGCACAAAGAGGCAGACTGTGTGAATATATTTTGAAGACTCCAATATCATTAGCCTGCTAAGAAAGATCTTTTATTTCCCTTGTGATCATAAAAGGGCATTATTGGAGCATGGGGAAGTCATACTAACAGTGTCATTTGGAACATTTTACTGACTACAGTGAAGAACGGTATGAAAAAATAAAGAAAGTAAATCTTCATTTTAAAAAGGGAAAATTTTAAAACATTATTTTCAGAAATCTGAAATTGAACCACAAACTACTGTTTCAGACCAGTTAACAGACTGGAGAGATAGATTGGGAAAGCAGGAAATACTTAACCCAGTTTCACAGTCAGAGAAAACCTCAGCTTTCACTAACAAAAAAAGAAACATACATCAAATCTACTGCCAGAGATGAGGAGAAACTGGAAGCACAAATCTTAAATATTCCAAATCATGATAATGACAAATCAAAAGAAAAAAAATATTTATTTTTAATGCTATTTTCTTGTGATCATCTTAAAAAAGATACAATTATATCCAAGTTATTTTTGAAAACAGAGTATTGTGTTTCTTATATATTCAGGACTGGATCTGTTTCCCAGGCCAAAACAGGCATTTGTTCTACATATCAGCCAAATTCCTGGTTTGGAATTTGGCCTCTCCGTGAGGGCCAAATGGATTTCTCCTGGTATATACCTGAACACTGCCCAAAGCCTCCACTGCTGAGCCCTTGTGTCCTCAGTACAGTGATGCCCCATCTGGGACATCACATCTGCACAAGACTGGCCAAGGACAGGCTCTACAACCACTTTAACATGGCAGGCCATAAAGTGCTCCTGTTGGACATTATTTCATAATGTCCTGCTATTTGTTAGTTTGATTTGGCCTTGCTTTAAGGATGTAAATGAAGGGCTGTTTGGCTGGCTTTTTTTTGCCAGGCCTGCTCCTGCTCCCCATGCCCCCTTCCTCTCTGTTTTTTTGGTGTTTATAACTGCAACATTTTACAGCTGCATAAGTGTAAAGCAAGGTATCCTTCAGGATTTTCACACGTTTGCCCATGTGAAATTACCTCATTACTAGTTACCTCATTATTAAGGTCAGAATGAAGCTAACATGGATTGCTTGTGCAGTCTTGTTGCTTCAGAATGCCTAAAAACAGTATAGAAGGGTACATACCAGTAAAATGTGTTTTCCAGAGAAGGAAACTGATTTTCTTGTGTTTTCCTTGCATGAGCTTTATCTCCTCCCCCAGGTAACAAAACTTAATATGATGAGCTTTTTGTCACTTACTTTTAACTTATATTGAAATATGGCATGGTTCTTACCATGGGAATAAAACCAAATTTGTGTCAGACTAACAAAAAGTTTATCTGTTTTATTTCTCAGAGGCTTTTTAATATTGCAAGACCCTAACCTTTTGGTATCACATTTCTGTCCAGTATGGCTGCAAAGAACACACAGGCTCTGATTTCCAACTTGTCTATACATATTTAAAAGAGAAGAAAATGGAGAAGGCAGAAGTGGGGGCAAGGAGGAAGAAAAAAAAAAGGAAAAAAAAAGAAAAAAAAAGATTTTTCATGGTCACAAAAGCCAGTCATAGAAGCACAGCTGGGTGTCGGATCAGGATCTCTTGGCAGCTGGCCACAAGAGATGCACAACAGAGAAAAAACATTTCCTGTAAGGAAGCATTTGATTTTCAAAGCTGCATGAAATGTTCACAAGAAAACCATGTAAATGCCCACTGGATTGGGGGTGGGGAGGGGAGGATTTCATTAGTAACTGGAAGCCCTCTCTTGTTTCACCAAAAGATTTGCTCGTCACAAGCACTGCCAGCTAGCCTGAGGTGGTTTTCATGTTTTGTATCAAAACCAAGCAAACATGAAGTCTCTAGCAGTTTCGATGTGAATTTGCTTTGAAGTTCATTTCAACGCGACACTAGTCAAACTCCACGGATAATGAAAGATTTCAGTTCCTAAAGAAAGGCAGCAATGTTTTCCTGAGTCTCTGCAAAAGGAAAGGACAGGTTTCTGTGAAGTGCCAGCAAGTACAGTGGTGCTGTAGATACACACTCACACTGTACACAGCTGTGAGGGCTGAAGACATTCCAGCTGCTTCTCCTCTCCCACACCCTGGCTGTTTGCCACCAACCCACTGCTAGGATTTACTGCCCCAAAGGCACCCCAGCAGGCCCACATGTGCCCCCCAGCCTGCAGCAGTGCACACCCAGCCCTGCCAGTCTGAGCCACCAAAAAGCAGTTTGAAGATAAGCTGATGAATCTGTGCTGCAAGAGATGAAGGTGTGCTTGCACCATCCTTTCCATCAGCCAGGTAGGAGCAGAAAGAGATGGAACCTCTTTGACTGTGGATGAGCCAAGTGTGGATGTAAAGATACCAGTGAATCTGCTTTTCTTCTGGATTGCTTATTTCACCAGGGGGAGAGTGACAACTTTACTGCGTTATTACACTTATAGCACTTGGCTTTTACAGTTGCACTCCTGCTGCATAAGGATTTACTACCAAAGTGCTGTAGGAGCCCTTTCCACAGACCACATTTCCCTTCTGCTGTGTGCTGTACCTGGGCAGAGCAGTCCCAATCCTGAGGCATTCATGGCCTGCATAAAATGGTAGGACAGAATGATCAGGGAACAAAGTAAAATAAGGAAATGTCAGCCAGAAAATCTTTTAAGAAGTAACGTGAAAAGAAAGAGCCTTATGATTGGATGTTAAGAGCCGAAAGAAGCTGCTTTGCAGAGCTCCACAGGATGCTCCTCCTGAGTATTGAAATTTATAAATGGAATGAGTACTCAAAGAAGACAAGGACTGTATGTTAATAGAGGTGGAAGCTAACTCTTCAATACTGAGGAGGTGATTATAGGTAAGGAGAAGACAGGTCATGATAAGCCTTGAAGTAATAACAAGTAGCTTAAGTTTCAGGAGCAAGGCAGTGGGAAAGCACAGAGAACAGACAACATGGTTAAACTTAAGCGTTGGGAAAGTTATCTTTGCAGGATCACTGGGGATTGGTACGGTACATCTGTCACATTTATGACAGGATGAGTACAGTGATTGATCCATAAGATAACAAGAGCTGAAGTTGTAACAGCGAAGTTGTAGTTGTCTGGGTAGAGAGAAAAGTATGTGTTGCATAGATGGCATGCGGAATGAAGTTAAACTGAGTTATAAATGAAAGGGATGTCAAAAAGACCGAGCTTAAAAGAGGAGGAGGAGGTGATTCAGATTCACATCTTTCCTAATGAGGAAGGTGCATGGCACTCTTCATGCAAAAAAAGACAGTGTGCCTTGGTCAGTGCCTTTGCTGTGGCTTGCCACTGGAACACAACAGAGCCAGAGGAGTTCTGTGACTCTGGGCCTGAGCAACATTGTCTGGGTTCAGTGCCCACAGGGATCAAAGAAAGATAAGGGTGGAGAGTATCATGAAATATAAGAGCAGAGACAGTGGTGCCTGGAGGGGCCACAAAGGAAAGATGTTATGGACTGTATGAATACACAGTTGCAGAGGAGAGGTGTGGAAGGTAGGAAAAGGAAGGAAGATGGCACCTGTGCTCGCTTTCTCTTGTGAGAAATTTGCAGAATCATATGCAAAGGACCCTGTGTAAGGGGCCAGTGTCTAAAAGACTGTCAGCAACAATAAAAATGCTTTACCTGTATAATGGAATTGTAGTGCCACACCTGTAAAATGCTCCTAATGTAAACTTACCTTAACCCTGTTGTTTAAAACTGCATCTCTCCCAGCACTCCTTTCTTGCTACACACATACTAACACTCAGGACAGTGTCCTGTAGGATGAACGCTGCATTGAGAGCAAAGCTGCATCTTTTACCAGCCCAGCACTAGCACTTCCCTTGCCAGTGTTCCTTACATACAACCAGCAAAACCAGACTATTCCTCAAAGTGTTTCCCCCTTTCCATGGTTTAGTGGCACAGGAATGTCAGTCCAAAGTGGCACCATCACAGTCCTGTTCATGTCACACTTGTAACAACATTGCTCTGTCCAGACCATGCCCCTGTGCCTCCACTGTGCTGGAGTCCTTGGCTTCCCACAGCAGGGTGGCCAGGCCATGTGCTGAGAGAAGGAAGGCAGGCCCTGTCACATCTCTCTGCCTTCAGAGACATCCCTGGTTCTGGGTGTGTTTTTGCCAGCTCCATCACACTTGTTCCAGCCAAGTACCTCCATGCCTGGAGACCTGGCTTGGAGGCCCCTGCAGGCACTCTGCAGCTCAGGAGTTCATTAATGCTGTGATTAATCTGGATGCCAAGCACATGGTAAGTCAGTCACATAATATTAAGCTGAATTCTTGGTCCTCTGCTTTAAGAAATAGGGCTTCCAGCAATTTCTCCTCCTCCTACTGTTCCTGTTTTACAAAGTTCCACGCCCCATGCTTACTGCAGCACGTTCCCAGCTAGAGAAAACAGAAAGGGGAAAACAACAGCTTCTGTGAGTAAATAGTTTGGATGCCAAATATAGAGGTTGCACAAGATTTTATTCACCTCTTGGTGAAAAAAAAAAAAAAGAATAGAAAAAAAGAAGAGACTTGGATTAAAGGTCTGAGAACAGAAAGTTTTTACCTCTTAGAAGAGTTACTACTTTATAAACTTGGATCCACAGTACTCTTGGGTAGAACACAAGCACTTGTGTTATCTGCAGTTATCTGCACCTTGGCTCATGTTTCCCCGGCAGCCAGCACCTCACTCCTCCCCCAAGTTCTCCTGCTACCTCCTGTACCTCCTGCAGCAAAATGGCACCAAATGACACCTGGTTATGCCCAAACTCCAATTTCTGCCACGAGGATGAGGCAGAAATGCCAAAGGCATTGTGCTCATGTAGGAGCACAATGAGATATTTCTTTGTATTCCCTCGTATTTTTGCTGGGGTGTGAAATATAAATCTGCCCATGCCTGCTCTGCATCCTGCTGTTAGGAGGCTGCTCAATAATTCAGTTATCTCTCCCCAAAGGAGGCTCCGCTGGCCTGCTGCTTGCTTGAGCCAGTTACTGCTGCTCAGCAATGAAGTCTGAAGGGCCACAGACTTCCAGGGGCCCCTTTGGCACCAGCTCTTTTGTATTCCAGTGGCCGGCAGCAGCTCCTTAACTCTTTGACAGCCAAAGCTCATTATCATTTTTATGTAATTAAACAGTGCTGCTCATTCTCCTCAGTAGATTATCACAGCAAATTGATGGTTATTTGAAGGAACTACCACAATAGGAGACAAAACACTGGCAACAGATAAAACAAAAGGATGCACACAAAGCTCTTTAATTAAACTCCATGAAGGGATATGAATTCTAGCAGAGATTTTAGTTACCCTGCTGAGTCTCTTTCTGATTAGCTACAATGCATCTGCTGGCTTTCCTAGTATCCATCTGTACTGTTGAAGAGAAATTTATTCTGGCTACGGAAGATGACCTCAAAGATGTCAGTTGTGGATAGTCTAATAGTTTATTTATGTTGACAAAGTGGTTCTGAGTTCTCCTTGATGCGCTGAAGTGAAGAACCATCCTCTTTACATATAATGATGTGCTTAATATGTGCACACACACAGACAAATAACACTGAAAGGCTAACAAGAAAGCCCAAAGAGGTTGGAAAATTGTCAGGGAAAAGATTTTTTCTCCAAATTTCTAAAACTTCTTACCACCACAATTACTTTTTCTTCTGTCATGCATCATCCGTTTTCCCCTCTTCCTGCCCCACCTCCTTCCCTCCAGCATCCAGGTGCAGAAACTACAATGAAGGCTAATAGATGGGACAAGGAAAAAAAGTCATAGGATATATATACTGTAAGGCACATTAATAACAAGTTAGGCTGTCACTTTGAAGTCTGACTTTCTTTCAAAAAAATTAAAATTTAAAAAAAAAAAAAAAGAAAAGAATAAGAATTGAAAACAGATCTGTCATGGAGCATTTGTAAGAGGCAGTGCCACAAAACCCTTTGGGGCTTTCCACTCAGGTCATAAGGGATCTAGCTCAAATCTCATTGGTCCTTAATCCACAGGAAATTGACAGCACAGCTCTCAGTGACTCAGTGTGGAATAGTGCTGCAGTGCTCATTACTACTGCAGACCTTTAATCAGAATATTTTTAGTCACATGCACCCTTTTGGCTCTACAGAGCCTGTTGAGACAATAGACAATTTGCAGGTTTATCATAATTAATTACCTGCTGGCACAATAAAAGCCCTTACCATCCAGTGTCCACTTCAGAGGGAATGTATTTGATGGAGTAAGGCCAGACTATAAGATGCACACACACAGCCTTGAAACTCTCATGAGAAAGGGTTGTTCCCTATGCTAAACGTGGTGCAGAGGTTTTTCCCTCAGAGCCCCAGGAACCTGACTGGATGAAAGACCTCTTCCTTATCCCTTATGGAGCTCTAAAAATATCCCAATTCTGCCTAATTTATACAACCCAGTCCTCAGGGTCCTTCTCAGTTGCCAATACCCTACTGTGAAGGCTCCATTAAATCTTTTATTTATTTGTCCATAGAGGCCACTGATGAATGTCACAAGGTATTTCCCTTTCCAAAGTAGGTTCAGCTAAACATGAATGAGGCCCTAACATTATTCTGGATAAGGGTGTGTACTCATATTTTTGCCAGACTACTGACAGGCTGCAGGGAGTAAATATTCCCGAGCCTGACTTCTGACCACCTTATGTGCAAGTAGGTGCAGATTTGTTACAGTCATGACTTGGCAGTATTTGGTGTTCATTCTATTTCTGTTCATTGTAATGTCACATGCAAAAGAACACAAAGTTCAAAACAATGGGGGAAAAAGTATCACACTGATTCTCCCTGAACAAGCCTCAACCTCTGCTGCCCCACCGAGCAAGCTGAAGTCTAAGGCCAGATTTTTTTTTTTTAATTATAATTAAATAGTAATTAAAAATGGAGTGCTCCAGCACAGTTCTGGCAGTGAGATTTCACGCTAGCATTGAACAGTAGACTTATTGGTATCTCAGACAACTGCACACCTTCCAAAACTCTCTTTAGCTTAATCATCCCCAAGGATGTCTGTCCTGAACTATGTCCAGAAACAGCTGAACAAAAGAATCTGGCCAATTTCAAGTACCACTAGAAAGGACCAAAATTTTCCCACTCTGAAAACACAAATCAGGAGAATCCAATTCTCTTTTTTTTTTTTTTTTTTTTTTTTTTTTTTTTTTTTTTTTTTTTTAATAACCACATACAATTCTTGTTACAAAACTAAAGCTGGTTTTCCATTTGACTCAGTCTGGGTAGAAAATACATTCTTCAGCTGTAAAGCTGGTAGCACTCTGCTGACTCAAAACTTAGCAATTCTGTTCAGGTATTCTGCACAGACAAAAACTCTACCTCACCCCCAAATGCCCCAAGTGCATTCAAGGCATCCTTGTAACACCTGGTTTCTTTGCAGCTTCTGTCCCCAACTTCTTATCCTATAAGTTACTAAATTCTTGGCACCTCCTGCTTCATTAGGTTATAGAAGTCCAATGTCTGAAGGAGGGATTTTGGCACTATTACTGTAAATATCTGGAAGCCAGTGTGATGACTGGTTACTTGTATTTATTTAAGTGTTCCTGTTTAGCATCCAAAGTCTGCTGACACCCAGCAGCACTGCATTCTGCAAAATGCCTTAAAAGCAAACAGAAAGTAAGTTGCTGTTGCTGGCAGCTAATTCTTTTAAACTTGGAAAATGATAACCTAAGTAGTACATCTCCGGGTCACAGCAACCTTTTATAATAGCATAATCTAGAAGCATAATTTTCTCACATCAAGCAGCTTGAGGAAGGTGAATCTGCTTCTCTATCAATTTCCAGTGTTATGAAACCATGATAAAGAAAAAAACCAATAGAAGTACGTAGCCCAAAAACATGCTTGCAATCTGGAACATCTGAGTTACTTGATAAAAGCATTTGAGGACTTTTGCATAATGTAAGCAACAACACACTTCCCAATATAACATTAAAAACAAAGTTACATTGTTGAAAGAGATAATGCTGCAGATGATGTCCATGACCAGTGGCCCCGGCCTTCCTCCTGGACAAATCTTTTACTGCTGTTGAGTATTACAAAATCCCTGAGCTGTGAAGGACAGTGATTGTCCCTGGGACCTCAGATGCTGTGGGATGCTGCTAACAAGTTAAATACATTAGGTTTTGCAAATTCTGAAAAGTGGGATTGCAATGTATTTGCCCAAGAGGATTTTCCAGAAGGAGGTTTCAGTATTGCACTGCAATGGGGTTTGAAGAAAGGGTCAACCCTGTTGTTCTGCTAGGTTACATATCTTTCCAAGAGTGAAAAGAAGGGCAAAAACAGTTCAGAAATTATATGATGTGGTTAGTTTCTTCCAGCTATAGCACATCAGGCCTGTGTACTTTAGCTAGGTGAAAGACTGTCTGAAAAAAAGCACTTTTGGGAGGCTTGTTCAGTAAATTGTTTTTCCATGTCTTTCTGAAGAAGAGTTTGTGGTACTTTACAAAAGTTGGCATGGAAGTCCCTAGGTGCACTGGTACATTCAGTATGTACAGCTACAAGAGCTATGGAAAGCTTTTTTCTATAGGAATTTGAGTACCTGAGGCAACAACACTCCTCTAGTTTGGAAACTAAGCAGACACTTTTGTCTTTGTTTACTCCTAAGGGAAAGTAATGTGATCATCATAAGGCTGTGAGTTACATCAATTTTAAAAGATACTTCTTTGAATTAACAGAAAAGTGACTAGGAAAATTCTTCCTCCTGGAAATCTAGTTCCCAGCTGATTATTTATATGTTGATATTCATTCTTTCCAAGTAAACAAAGAAATAAGCTCTTATGAGCCAAGTGAACCAACATTACTGGAATGAATATCATTCTCTTACATCAATTGTTTTTCCCATTCCTCCAAGCCCTTAAGAAAGGCCAGAAAACCCACCTTAGAAAAAAACTTCTGTCTGCAGTGACCTTATAAATTAAAACAACAGCAGTGATAAAATTATAGGGCGAGAAGGATTTCATCTTTCACTCAAAACATGCATTAGAAAGAATTCTATACTCTAATGCATATCTGCAGAAAAGAATTATGAAAATGTGCCCTTTCTGGTGGGCTAAAGAAATATGAGATCAGCAGATGTATCTGAAAATAAAGATAAATTAGGATTTAAAAAAAATTAACTCTGCATACAGTTCTGGTGTTGCCTCTCTACCCCAGAATTGAAGTCAATGTAGGAATCCTTGAGCCAGATAAATTCTATTTCCGAATAAGGGGGAAGCAGGTCCTCAAAACTACTTTGCTGCAGTGGAATAAAAAGAGCCCACTCAGTCCTGTCATCAGGACTGTCTCATTTTGACAACAATCCCCCACCACAACTGCTTTCTGTAGAGTCTCAGGCTGAATGCAGACACTGACATGTCCCTAGAACTCATCCAACTGTGTTTTACGTAGATACCAAACAACCACCATCACAATGTGTTCTGTTTGTGAGTGATTTTTCATTGTCTGCAATATAAAAGTCAATAATGTTCCCAGATACTGGTAAAGTGCCATTTCTAGTAGACACAACTGAAGGGAGAATTCCCACTGCAAAAGATGCAGGACAACAGAGAGAAGTATTTCTCTTCCTGAGGCTAAGGCTGGGGGGTGAGGGGTGGAGACTGTCCTTCCAAAATCTTAGGTGATTATATGGCATTTTAAGATGCCAAACTTCTTAGCATGGTTTTGCTCCAGTTCTAGGACAGCTAATTATGAAGGACAATACTCAGCAGAAGCCATTTGTGTAATTCAAGGACATCACAAAACTGTACCACAAAGTACATGGTCAGAGCAACAGGCAGGGATGTAAAATACATCAGGAAGAGTCTTCATTTTCTATTTGGAATGTAAGCAACTTAGAAGTCTGCCAAAATTCCATAAGCATTGATCTGAGAGGAACTGTTTCAGCCTAATGCAGAACACCATCAGCAACAGCCAAAGCAAAGACCACTAGCTCACCAGCACTGCTGTGCCATTTTGTAATATCTGATCAGCCTGCTGGCTGCTAGATAAGCCCTTACGCCTGTGACAACTCCTGTTTGTAAAATGGAAATAAAAATCATCTTTATAGCACTAAAATTAAAAATCCATATGCTCCTCCACAGCTTACCTTCAGCCTCACCCTAGGCCCAGACTACTGAAGAGTTGTAGAGTCCTCTGGAAGCCCAGCTTCACCCCATCCCACCTCATCCCATCCCATCCCAGGCTCGGACACGTGCTGCTCCCCAGCCTGTGCCTCCACACCCACAGAACTCCAGCTCACCCACAAACACACGTGGAGAGCAGTGGGCACAAGAATATAACTGCATTTCTGTAAAAGTTCTGTAAAAGATAGAAGCTTATGGCAGCCTCAGGTTTTTAGGCTGGCTGTGGAGGGAAAAATGATACCTTATCTGGCACCAAGCCTACTGGTACAAAGCAGCTTGACATATTTTGATCCACCAGAATGAGTACGTTTACACAACTCAGTGCTTTGTGTTTTTACTGTACCACCAAAACACAGCTAGAGAGTACACAAGTGTTACCATTACTGACTCCTTATCTTGGAAATCTTCTATGTGTGTTTCATCCAAGTCCTTTAAGCACCCACTCAGTGTGTGTGCAGTCCTGACCTCCCAGGACCGGTGATATTTGCACACCACAGAAACAATGGAGCCATTTGTCTTGCAAGCAGGCCTGGGCAGGGGAGACAGCTCTCTCCCTCAGCTGGCCCCAAACAGGGCATTTGTTTCAAACGACTGAATTTCAGAGCCTTTAGAAAAAGACACGGTGCTGCTGCTTAAACCTTATTTTCCTCTTTCTAAACTCACACAACCCTTCTCAAGCCATTGGCTACAGAATGAACAAGACAAAGACAAAAGTATATCAGAATACATATACAAGCAGTGTATATAGTCTTTAGTAAATGCAAGCTAATGCAGGGGAAAGACTTACAAAAAAAGTATTGTTAGAAATAGCAGGATGTCCACACTACTCCATCAAGAATACTGATAATAAACTGCTGCTTTTTCCTGGTGTTTCACAATGTAAACATCTAGTCATTGGCTTTCCACATCCTTTGGGAGCACTGGACAGACTGTCAAGCAAAGACCATTTCTGTTCTCACATATTTCCATGAAGCTCTCACTAAAAGTCATTGTTTTCCTACATGCTCACCAAAAACAAATTTGCATTTAATATCAATCTGGCACAAGTACAGTGTTTCCTCCTTTACACTAATTAGGCTATTTAAAGATGTTTTCATCAACTGCATGATAGGAACTTCTGGATTGTACCCCTTGAAATGTTCTGCTGAATTTTTCCTAACATTTGGTAACAAATCTCATGGGAGCCTTTAATGGAAGTTAACATTATTTTCATGTGTCACATTGCAAGTCTTCAAAGCAGAAGTTTATAACAAACTCTTAATGTGACTTTAAAGCTCCCAGTCCTTTTCTAGATATCTGCTTTATGTTTGCTCACATTGCTGACTGCCCAGACTTTGGCTGGCTCTGACCAGATCTAAGCATGAAGGCAAACTGAAATGACGCAGAACTTACTTCTTTCCTCCTTTGAACTTCCTTAACAAATAGAAATTTAGCAGCCTGTGCATCAGGAAAGTAAGCAACAAGAGAAAAGAATCCCCAAAACCATAAACAACCAAAACCACCCACTCTCATGCCAGCTGTTTTTTAAACTGATTTCTATGGCTAACAAAGGAGACAGATTGGGAGTCATGAAAGATGAAGCATGTTCTACCCACATGAACAGCACTTCCTGGAGCCCACCAGCAAATTGAACTCACATTAAAAAAAAAAAGGAGAGAACAGAAAAGAAAAGAAAAAGTTATATTAGGTATGTACCTCTATATATCAAAAAGGAGCTACTGGCCTAAAGGAGAGGACAAGTTGATATCAACTTTGTATGTCCTTTATGTTCCACTAATCCTGGGATGAAAAGATCACTGCAGTAAACCCTATAGTTCAGCAACATCCTGCCTGCTCTATGGGCCATGACCTTGGCTCTGCAATTCCCGAGCACACCTTACCTTACAGCTTCAGAGCTGTGTGGAGGTCTTCAAACAACAAGTTTATGGTTCTGCTCCACAGTGCTTGCACAATAGTGATGTGTTTTCAGTCACGTATTTGCATGTCAGTGGAATGCCTCTGCAACTCGGGAATGGAGATACAGTGGTGGAGTAAGGACCTTTCCAAAGCTCTACCAGCAAGAGGCACTTCAGCTGGTAAGACTCACAAAATCCTCTCTGGCAGTTCAAGGCAACATAAATCAGCTCTTGCCTTGCAAAGATGCTCACAGCAACGTGAGCCATCCCAAAATGAACCCCACCAAAACACTTTTTCAGTCAGATGAGCCACCCAAACTTCCCTTCAGGCAGTCTCATGGCAGCACTGCTGGTGCAAGCAAGAGCTGTCAATAGAAGGATGTGGGACAAAAAGGCAGCATCCTTAGTTTTAAATCTCTTTGGGCCACTGTACTCACTTCCTGAGGCTGCCACATTGATCCTCCTTTGTGGGAAATTAGTTTCAGCCTACAGAAACTATTGAGACCCAAAATTTGTTTTTGTAAGAGTACCATGTGAGTTGCAGTCATTCTATTTTGAAATAAAAATGTTTAATCTGCCAAGAAATAGGAGAAAACATTAAAAAAAAAAAGTCTTTGTATTATTTAAAACTTGTCCCTTATTGACAATTACAAGGTGTGGAAAGAACTGTCAATAGCATTCCTCTTCCATAAGGCCAAAACTTTTGCTTTCCAACCAACTATGAAGTGTCTAAGAAAAGAGAAGTTTTATGCTTTCTTTGGCCATCACACCAGCTTGTTCTTACTGCCTGAAAGACGAATAGCATGTCTAGATAACTGAACTCTGATAATTAGAAAATCAGACTAGTTAGTGAACTGTCATTTTTTTAAAGCAAGGAGACCTTGTCAATTCTACCTGTCAAGTGAATTTGGACAGATTGATAAACATTTCAAGAAAACAGAATAAAACCTGTTCTCTCCATGAAGCAGATTTTCGTTTAATTTCTTTGCTCACAAGCACACGAGATAGAGCACAGCACAAGACTTTCCACAGGACCAGACTTTATTACCAAAACTATTCCAGATCTTTTGCTCAAGCTACTGCTGTGAATGGGAATGACTTGAAATTCGGTTTCATGGATTTCCTGGCAGATAAGATAATATTTATGAGATGCCTTAGCATTCCTACATTTGAAGCAGTATGAAGTATGATTGGCAGCAACCCAATTTCATTATTCTTAGATGAGTCAATAAGTGTGGAAAGAGAAATGAAACGGGCAGCCAATCAACACACAAAAAAAATCAGATATTCTGAGGCCAAGAAAGTATTTATATGCTGATGACTCAACTTTTGCAGCAGTGTCTGCAGCAAGAACAGGAAATATACTATTGAACCCTCTTATGACAACAACTTTGATGTGAAAGGCCTGAATAGCTCATTCTGCCTGCTGTGATTCAGAGAGATGGAGCTGTAATCCTGGATCTCTGCAGAATGCATTCACAAGGGCTTCTGAGCTCATTATAAGGTGTCAGAAATACAAGGGTCCTGCAGGACACAGGGTAAGTAAATGGCTTTCAAAGACTATGGAAAAAAACACAGGTGACAAAGGGCTGGCCCTGGAAGCTCTGCTGATGTTTTACATGCAATGTGTACATATATAAGGCTCATCTACCTCTACAATGATAGACAACTGCTGCTACACAGTCAGGGAAGAGAAGAGGTCAACCATCCTTGTATCATGGCATGAAAACTTCTTATACTGGAATTTTCTGAACTCAGAACCTACAATTTACCATATCCTTTCATGAGTATTTTTGTTGAGGCTTTGAGACAGCCACTTCTTTACAAAGTTTAGGAGCTGCCTCTTATCTGCTTCCTAACCTTTTTTTTTTCTTCTTGCAGTGCAGATGTTGTGGAGGATGTGGTGAAAGCAATGTATAATACCGTCCTGCAGCAGTAATTCTTACAGCAGCTGAGGCAAGGCTATCAAATAAGCTGTGTGTCTGACTTTAATGACACTATAAATTGGTAGAAACAGAGAATTTATCAGTGGATTTAGATTAGTTAACTTCAACAATTTTTAGTATGCAATACTGGCAAATCTGTAGATAGAGACAGTAAATATATTAAATTGGTTGACAGCTAGGCTTAATTTTCTTGATACCCCTGTAGTATTTCACAAACCAACTGAAAACCTCCAGTTTAGGTTCAAATCAATATAAAAATTAATCCTACCCCTCCTAAAAGTAATATTCTGGTTGATGCAGGCTTACAGGGCATGCTACAAAATGCAAACAAGTCTGATCTTAAAACCAGAAACATAACTGAATTATTTTTTTCAGTATTATTTCAGTCAGATAAAATAAAAATCTTCAGGAACCCAATATGTGTTTCCAGAAAAAAAAAAAAAAGCCAAATAAAACCAAATCAAAACAAGGTGTCTCTTCAGAGCAGCATAGGGAGGAGCTATGAAAGTGCAGGAGGTTCAGATTTGTTCTAAATAATTTCCTTCTCACAGATCCAAAGCTTCTATCTGCTGTTAGGCTCTGTTTTATCCTCCTACTGGAGAATGTCATTCAGATTGCCCTTTTCACCTACTAAACAATCCAAGCAGGACAGAAGCAAATTAATGCTGCTGCAGCATGTCCAAGCTGCTATCTGTCTTTTCTAAATTTCCTTAATATTGCCATAATACTTGGAGATTAAACTGTCCCTTGAGTGTGAACATCTTTCTCTCTGCCACTGGTTGTCTCTACAGCTGACTTGGTCACTTGCTCTCTTGTTTCCTCCTGCAGTCTCATACTAACACTCATGTCACACACAGCCCTTTGTAATCTCTTGTACAGGCTTCTTGTAGTTGGTGATTTCTAGATAATGACTTTTATAGCTCATAAAGCCACTAGTGGATATCAAATTTAATATCTTCAGCTGACATCAATGATGTGTTTTATCTCTCACTCTGAATTATAGCATTTCTGGGGTTTGCAAGTTCAAAACTAATACAGCACAGCAGAAGAGGCCTTTTAATCCTGCTTATTAGCAAATGGGAGTTTCTGACATAACCCAAAGGCTCTGGCAGACAAACACCACACAGCTGAAGGACAGACACTGCAACACAATGGATTCCTAGCACTGATGCCCCTGGATAATGAGCTCCACTGGAGAAGCAGCATTCTTGTTTTCAGGGAAGAAGCCACCTTACTCAGATTAATACTTACCCTTCTGAAGACATGTCATCTTCCATAAAACAAAATGAGGTGCTGATAGCTTGGATGAAGCAGCTGGAAGAAAGGTTAAGAGAGAATGCAAGCTGGCAGTGAAATGGAGGTTCTTAAAACCAAACAAAAAGCTGAAGTTTGCAACCACTAAGGAGCATGCATTATTTACCAGACTGAGCAAGTTTCTTAGCCAGCCACAGTTTACCCATTTCCCCTACCAAGCAGCAAGAAATGTAATGCACTGACAAGCAGGGTGAGAGGCAACAGAGATGGGATGCCCTCCTCCATGAAACTGTGTGTGCCCAGCTCACAGCCAGGGGCCGGGTGAGCTGGGCAGTGTTTCTCTGGCTGTGGCACCAGTGTGGTGGGACAGACTGCTCCAACACAGCACAGGAACCCAGGTTATGAGCGCTTGGGAAGGCTGTCTGTGCAGCAAAGCCTTCCAAGCACCATCAAAGTTTTATTTTTCAGATTATACTGTAATGATATCCTAACCATGAGAAGTCAAATTTCTCATCATGAAATCATGTCCTGATTTCATCACATTAATTTCTCTCAGATCCCCAACTCTTACTGTGTGCCAAACAATCATGGGCCTTTTTTGGTGTGTTTTATCATCTCCAATCTTCTCCTGTAATCTGTAATCCATTGCCAACTAATATTTGTACACCACTCCCCACAAACACCACCCAGGAAGAGAGCAGACACAATATTTTATGCTCACTTAAGCACAACTATCCTGTTTTGGCACTCAAAGACAGATGGGACATTTAGAGCATGCAAGTTGTAGGCACAAATCTGCATTACAGTCTGGTCAGCAACGTGGAAATGCACCCCATTACCTACAACCAGTATTAAGCATCCATGCAGGGCAGATTGGCCTCTATAAAACATCACATTAAGACCACTTTTTGAGAAGAATAGCTACAATTGCTACATATTTTCCAACAAAATAAAGATTGTTGAAAGGATATGCAAATATTACTCTTTCTCTATTCATGGGACATGACTGGACAGCATTAATGATCCAAGTCCATAATCACAACTTCCCAAGTGGGGACCCTGGAATACCAGCAGTTGCAGTGACATAATTTTTTTTTTTTGGGGGGGGGGTATTGAGCTTCTTTAAAATTAAAATAAATTATTCATAATTCATCTCCCACCAACTGAAGAACCCTCATTTAAAGAAAAAAAGCATTCACTTGAATATTAAGAGCATGCATGTATCAAATATGGAACTAAAAGATATTTAATGATATTTGCACAAACACTTTCCAGCAATGACTCTGATTTTAATTATCCAGTGGATGAACTCTGCCTGAGTCAAATGGTATTTTGTAGCCAAGTCCTAACTCTGTGGTTCACGTCTCCTAGACCAAACTTGCTTTGCAGCTTTTGCACAAATATTTTTCATTTTGCACCCTAGTTTTACAGCCCCTCAAATTTTTCCTCTGCTTTTTTGTTTCTAAATGTTCTTTTTTTCTATCTATACAATCAACCACAGTGCATACAAAATATAATGTGGGATATAAAACTATGAAAATAAAATCTGGGAAAGTTGCAAGCAATTTTATAGCAAAAAATATGTTTGAGAAGACATAAATAAAAATTTTAATAAGCCTCACACAAACAGGCACATGCCTACTCATTCCTCCAAATTGTCAGAGCTCTTGCATAAGACTTCTTTTATATTCGTCTATAGTCCCTGAAGTTACACACGTCTTAAAGTTAAAAAAGATAGACTTGTTAATAACACACAAATGTTCATAGACATAACATCTTTACAGATATCCTCCGTGAGCAGATCAAACCACTCTCCATATGTATTTAAACGCAGTGGAAGGCTGGAGTTTTTAACTTGTCAGATCTGTGCCTGGGTAAGAGGGGCTCTATTTTCACTCTTGGAGCAGGGAGAGATTAGCAGCTTGAAATCACTTTGACAGTTTCAGTTACTCCCCTGCATACTGCAGGGAATTTTAATTCCAACCTGTGAAATTGTAATTGCTTCTCAAAAAGAGCGGGAGGATTCTGGGTAATGGCCACAGCCAAGCTCAGTGTCAGAGTTCCCAGTTGCTGCCACTTCTGATATTACTTGCTGTTATTCAAAAATCACTCCAGCTTTCCATATGGGAAGTTGAACTGGAGAGTGAAACTAGATTAACAGTAGCTGTCAGATGTTCAGAGATCTGCAAGGAATCATGTAACAGAGGTGAATCTCCTCAAAAAGCACCTCCTTTTTTCTTCTTTCTCTTGCTTTATAGAACAAGCTTTACATAAAACACTTCTATGTCCTACTCTTTCTAAACAAGTATACTATTACTAGAAAGCTACAATGAAAAGACTAAATGACAAAGTCCTCCAGCATATGATGCACAAGGAGGAAAGAAAATACGTGTACTTAGTGTTGCTCACAAGAGATTTAAGATGTCTTTGCTACTCAGGGTTCTGTGGTTTCCAAGATTCCTCATTGAAAACAGCCAAAGAGAACTCAGAGCTACCACAAACACTTAAGAAAAATAGTTGAGGCTTTCTTGCTATCAAATAGAAATTATATTCTTTTTTTGCTCTGACAAAAGGTCACTGAACGTAGATTGCTTATTACCAGACACATTCTCTAGTGATGAGTGTGTTCAGCATGTGTGAAAGTGGGATCAATTGACTAAGAGGTAACTTTTCCTGCAATGACCTTGTTAAGCTGGAGTGCAGCAGATTTCTCACCCACCCTGATGGCTTGAGAAGTGGGAATACTTGGAAGTAGGTCTCAAACATAATGTAAAAATTAAAAATGCCACCTGGCAGGGCATTCAGGGAGCTAAACAGGATCAAAAATCACAGATCAGATGTGTTCAGGTCAACTCGTTCCACAAGGAGAATGCACATCTACAGTTCACTCCACACTCACTGAGGTTTCCCAAGCTGCACCAGCAGCCCCAGGCAGTCCAGGCTTGGTACAGGTGAGCTGTTTGACCAGAACTGATTTGCTCAGCTCAGTGGCTTTGGAAGCTTTAGTTGAACATAAACAGACCACAATGACAAACACAATGCTGCTCTACAACACAAAGTGTCAAAAACCTCTCTCAAAATCTAGAGGAAGGCAACAAAATACGTGATAAACAACACTCTCTACTTATCAGATCGAAACTCAGTTTAAGAATATAGGCAATGTCATTTACAAAGTCTTCTTTGGCCTCTTTCAGTATATTGCACTATTTCTAGGAAAATAAGCTGGTCCCATTAAAGTCAACGATGCACAGAATCTAAATCACAAGCTTCGTAAATCTCTGTAATAGCTGATGCAATGAGTCTGTAATTGCCACGATTAGATAAGCTAGAGTGGCTGACAGAGATAATGCTAGAGGCACACAACATATCTGCATAGATTATTCCCACCACATGCGAAAATTTGGCTCCGATATAATGATTTTGCCAATCCACAGTTTTCCTGAGAATCTTGCAATCTGTGGTACTTTGCTGAAAATTTCAACTCCCAGAGTCATGTTGGTGGGGATTTTTTGAGAATTTCTCAGACTTGTTAAAAAAGTAAATTACTGATTGTTATATATTCCTTGTCATACAGAAAAGCCTGAGAAAAAAAGGACCCCAACAAACAGAAGCAAATTAAGGGCATGGTTTTTTGCCTTTTTTTGTTTTGTTGGGGGTTTTTTGTTTGTTTGTTTTCTTTTAAAACTCATGGATTTTGAGTCTCAGCTTATGACCTTCAGTGGTTGCTATAAGAAATATAATATTTGAGTCATCACACACCTGATTTCCTGAAGACAGTTACATCTGTTGTTATAATTTACAGGCTGTACTTTCAGAAGCATCATGGTGGAACTTCCTGATTATTCATCTGTAACTATTATGAATCCCCAGTTTAAAAAGTACAAAGCATTCTTACTAGGGGATTATTCCTCTGCACTGCAGGGCTGGTTTTGGCTGGGACAGAGTTAATTTTCTTCACTGCAACTAGCATGGGGCTATGTTTTGGATTTGCTGCTGCTGAGCAGGGCTTGCACAGAGTCAAGGCCTCTTCTGCATTTCTGGGAATGGCTGAGCACCTGCCTGTCAAAGCAATGAATGATTTATTTCCTTGGTTTGCTTTGCTTGCATGTGCAGCTTTTGCTTTACCCATATAAGTGTCTATACCTCAGCCCCTAAGTTTTATCCCTTTTACTCTTCTGATTCTTGCCCCCACCCCACTGCAGGGATGTGAGAGAGCGTCTTAGCTGCCTGCTGGGGTTAAACCACAATGACCATGTAAGACAGCTCAGCTCCATCTGGATATGACGCAAACATTAAAAAAAACCCTCAACAGTGCCTGTGTTATGATTTTAAACAGTCTGTAAGTGGAAGTTTGGATGAAGATTCAGAAAGGTGACAAGGCATGAACAAACCAACAATATGATGCAGGCAGGTGCTGGAAGAACTGGGCACAGAGTCCAGTCCCTGACTGACCAGCACACTCTCAGGATGTGTGGAGATCCTGTCATGACAAAAATGGCCTGAAGAAAGTAATTAGAAATTTTCATTGTGTAAAATGCAACCTCCCCACTAACAGAGTAATAATCGTTTTATTGAGCCAATGCACAGCTAAGAGATTCCCAGGTAGTTCTCTAAGCATTGTATAAAATATACAGACTGTATTAAATCCATGTTTTAACAGAACTCTATCACCAGAATGACATCTTCCCATTCAATTATAAAACGCCAACACCTTTATAACTATTTCTATGTAAAAAATAATTCTGCTTGTATTAACAAAGCCTAATAACTCCTTATGAGAGATGCATAATGAGAGATGCAAGATGGCAGGCAAAAAATCTTTCAGACCTGACAGCAAAATAAATAGCAACAAATAACAAACTTTAATGGCCTTGCAGTGTTCATTGTAATGTAAAAAGACAGACACCAAATGATCACACTGCATCAAACAAAATCTTTAGGAAAGCTTTAAATATCCTACCCATAAAAGATGACCAATATTACTCAATGGAAAGATTCGTTATAAACTTAATGCAATTTTACCTGATACAGCAATTATGAAAACAGTATGTAACGCAAACATTGCATCATTTCATAAAGGAAAAAAAAGAAAAGATGCAACAAACTCTTCTATCAACCAAGGATCCCCAGTTTTGGCATATAAGATAGGTCTTCCCACAGCTTATTAACGTTCCCTCCTTTGAATGACAGGAAAGGCAAAGAGTGAGTACAAATTATTGCCCAATTCGTATTAGCTATTTTTTTTCCCTAAAAAAAAAAAAAATTGTTGGTAAAAGTGTTTCCTTTGAAGATTTTGAACAGCAGTTTCATTGTTTTTATAAAAGCCCCATTCAGTTCACAGTTCTGTTTTCATTCCTCCATAGTAAAACATAACAAGAACTGCCAGTAGAGCCAGGCTGACAGACAGGATCTTCAGTCCACCTCCCTCTTGTTGCCATGGGAGCTGCAAGGCCATCCAGGAGCTGAGCCGTGTTTTCACTGGGATCTCAGCAGAAGGCTGTGCTTTCCAGTTTGTGCCATTCTGTCGTGAACGTCTGAACTCCTGTGAAGAAATGCACACGTTAGGACTGAAACTGTGTAATGTCTTTCTGACTGTACATACCAAATACAATCTCCTCTTTATACTGAGGTTCAAATTAATGTCCCTTTCAAGAAAAACAATTCAACCTGCACTGCATCATCATCAGATCATCAGTTTTTTGTTCAGCAATCTTATAAATGCCGTACAAAATCAGTATTTCTAATGAAATTAACTGCCAAATCAATGCAGCTGCTAGCAACAGAAACAAATCTCCAGACTTCACTGTCATCAGAGACATCTGTTTGATGGTTATCTTTTATTTGTTTTGCTGCCATCTCACTCTTTTCCGATTTTTGGCTTCTCCAAAAGAAACGTCTAACCAGTGATAAAGGGGACCACAACACTCAATCCTTTGCACAGCAGGGATCTTCTAAAGTCAATCATCGACTCCTGGTGTGCCAGCTCAGTGGTGCTTGAAAATCCTCCCAAAGGGCTTTTCCTTTCCCCTGACCCTCAGGAGGCAGCTGTGCTAAAACACTCACCTTCTCATTCAGCATATTGAATCCCAGTTCCCTGCTGTGCCTGCCATTACCATTCCCAACCTGACTGCAAGCACCAAGATCCCCAAGAATATGATGTCTTTTAACTGCAGCACAAGTTACAGATGTTGCATCACTATTTCAGCAGAAAATCCAAGTGAAAAGATTAAAATGCTCTTTTCTCTCGCACCCTTGTTCAGTTCAGCATTGTAGATACTCAAAAGGAAAAACGTCATCCAGTGAAACTCTGATGACATTTGCAAGAGATGTAAGTGGTAAAGGTGTAATTAAACAAAAGGGTAATGATACTGCACCATAAGATTCAATATTTCTGTTGATAATTTCTGATTTCCTCCCTCTATTTGAATAATCTCTCAGGAATTCAATTTAGTTCAGATGGATTTTTAATTGGTTTGAAATTTTCCTTTTAAAAAAATGTTTCTGATTAAACCATTATATGTTTTCCCGTTTCACATTTTGTATAAAACAAATCAGGGAGCCAGAAAGTACCTATTTGGATAATCTTGTATTTCCAAGAAACTGAAACAGGGACACATGAAAATACAGACCAGATGCCCACTCTCTTACCAAACATATTTCTGGGCAAACTCAAAGAAATATCAAAGTTCCAAGAAAGGTGCCTGCCCATGAAAGTGTGACAGCACAATTCAAACCTTCTGTAACTGCCTCCTGTTTTCCATTTCAGCAGTCAGCCCTATTATAGTAATTGTAGAAGGAAAATAATGATTACTACTTGTTAGGTAAGTAAGCATCAAAGGGGCAAATGACAGCCTGGAGTAAGTGCTATTCTAACAGCTGAGTTATTGCTGACTTAGATCCCAATTCACACAGGCAAAGGGTTACTGATCAAGTGAACTATGAAATGAGGATGACTTCTCACACATGCTGCACCTAGAAGAACATCAACTGGGTAAACAGAGGAAAGGAAACAGGTAAGCACACCGAGGTGTAGTTCTCCACAGTGTGGGGCACAGTAACAGCACCACTCCAGAACTTCAGTCTATATTGTGCAGAACATGTCAACTTAATCAAAAACTATTTTTAAGTTACTAATTACTATCAATTTCTAAGGCATCTGAAATTTTAGTACTTGGCCACAGCTATTTTGTCCTCCCAAATCAAAGCTGATTAACCTTTGCCTGAAGATTAAACTGGAAAACATACAGGATTAAGGGTTTTTTACAAATTGGTCAAAAATATTTTGAAATTTATTCTTTCTAGACTTTCATAAAGCCTTTCTTTTCTCTGCACGTCTCACAAATCTCTACTAATGTAAGATGCCTAATTTATGGTAATGACGTGTTTTTACATGTATTGTTGGTACATTAACACTAAGGCTAAAGTGATTTAAAGGATTTGATAAGGCTGCAAAAATATCAGTACAACTAAAGTCTTATTTTTTCTGATACTTATTTTTCACTGATTCATGATTTAAAATTTGGTTGACTACAATCAGCCTATTGACTCCCAATTAAATATTTCTACGCTCCATGATAAAAGTCATGGTTATTCAGTCATACAAGACTAGATGCTATCCCTTGGCAAACACATAAAAGGGGCCAGTACCTCATAAATTACTTTGGACCTTCTCCTCAGTGCTCCTCTTCATGCTCAGCTTCAGTTCCTATCTACAAGTCTCAGGAAGACTAGGGACAGCCAGCAAAATGCCCCAAAGACAAATTACAAGTTGTAAAATGTTTTGAGAGACTTCTTTCACGTTTTCCCCTTCACTAACAGTCAGGCACATCAGTGTTTCATGCATTCAGTCATGTTTCTGTAATATAGTTTACAGTAGTGGTTTCACTGGCATTTCGTTTATGTTATACGGTTTTTCTGTTTTCCAACACAAAACCAAAGAGTCTCATCTCGCTGGCATAATTTTGATCATGCATAGCCTATACTGCTTTTTTTTTTTTTTTTTACCATACTGTTTTCTTACACCTCTACTGCAACATGCACTGCATATGCATTAGGTAGTGCTGCATACTGCTAGTAGGACAGAATGGCACAAGAGATTTTAGCAAGGTTTACAAAGTTCCAGTGGTGGTGAACACTGCTGGGGAGTTGTCCCCGTAGCATTTCATCTAAGTCAGCCTGTACAGCTGTGAAATTTGTTTTTTCCTTACTTCATCGTATTTCCAATAAATGAGATGATCATATTGATACACTAAACCCATTTTTTGTTTTCGTTCAGTAGAAAGACAAAAATATATCAATTTGCAAACTTTGAAGTGACCCTTTTTCTTAATGACCTACATCACAGCTTACCACTTAAACATGCTGTGTTTCTGTTTGATCATGTACACCTCTTCAGGTGATCCTGCCAAATATTCCCTTTCAAGGGAAGTAAAGAGTGCATTCATCTAATCCATGTTTTCTAAGCACTATTCTCTAGTTTGGCCCAAAATTCTGCCTGACACATGAATAATACCATAAGCTTCCATGAAAATTTCCCTCATTATCATCAAAAAATATGCATTTAAAAAAAAAAGAAAAAAAAGAAAAAAAAGAAAAAAAAAGAAAAAAAGGTACATCTGGCTCCCTGTGCCTGAAAGGCTCCAGTAGAAAATAACAGTCTTTTTCTCCCCATCCTGAAATTCATACAGAGCTTTTAAACCCAGGATAATCACTCAGAGACACCTGCAGGTGGATGCTTCTTCCCCAGAGTCTGTTGTGCAGCCCAGTGGGAGATGGCACAAATTCCCCAGAGCAAAGAGGAGCTCTGCTAAAGGGACTGTGTCACTGCACCCTCTCCCTCCTGAGTAAGGGCTGAGTGACCCTTGCCACACAGGGCAACAGTGAAGGGCCTGTCAAGAATATAAGCAGTTCTTCCAGGCACATAAGTATCATATAAACAGCTGTGTTGGTGAAAAACACTGTAGATATAATTCTTTGCACCTTTGGTGTAAAAAAATCTCGGTGCAGGTAAAGATCTCATTTTTTGAGCTAGCATTTACACTGGTCCACTCTCCATGCTCTCACTTAATAGAAGAACTAATTCTGAACAATCCTTATTTGTATCTCTGTCTCTAGATATGATATTCACAGTGCATTAGCTTTCCAAGGAAATCTTTAAGTAATTTCTGTAATGTTCTGAACTGATACAGCAATGATATTTACCACACATAATCACTAGTCAGAGTACAACAGTTCCTTAAGCTGAGCTCAGAAATCACACTTTTGTAGCTGCAAGAGTTAGAAAGATTATCATAATGATTCATTTCAGTGGAATTTAGAACTAAATTCAAAGCCTCTTTTTAAAAAAATGCTTGGAGGAAGCCCTAAGATAAAAAAGTTTCAAAAATATGTATTTATACTAGTTTCAGTCTTGATAGGCCACAAACTCCTTGGTAGACTTGTTAAGCATTGCTCTCACTAAACAGGGCCACAAAGAAGGAAAAGGTACTCTTACTCTTTAAAACTATATACTATTAATCAAAATGAGGGGAGGAAGGAAAATTATCAAACTGAAATGCAAAGACAGAGACTTTGAGCTAAGCATCTTGTATTTCCATGGAGGCAGCCTTTCATCTTGTTTTGGCAGTCACAAAGTAAACACAAGACTTTGCTAATAAGGTATATTATAAATTATTAAAACTTCTAGTGTATGATCAAATGCATTTCAGATTATTTTTTGAATAATTCTGCCTTGACGACTGCCAGGAGTAATATATTTTGTGTACTCTTGCACAGACCCATTGATTGCTGTGTTTCTGAAACTCCAGTCCCAGATTAAACCACCGTGCATGAAAGAAATATATAATCACATCAAACCCTAAGATTTGGCATCTGTCGATCATAGCCTAGCTTTTTGTAAGATCTCACTTCATGTTAGTCAACAAAGACATAAGAGAAACTCTTTAGCTCTGAGCTGAGATTTTAATAGATTCAAAACATTTCTTACATGCAAATTTCTTTTATGGCTCAGGGGCACTGTTAGAGCTTGAAGTGTTAGCTAACTGCTGTGAAAAACTACTTGACTGAGCATATCTCAAGATAAATTAGATTTCTGAATTTTTTAGCCCAACCAAGTACATCACACACTTGTACTACTGGCTTTAAAAATATGGACTTTTACATAATCATGCACAACAAGTCTGTGTGACAAATTTAAAGAAAACATGTTAAAATATGCATTATATATCCTGCTGCACTATTTGAAACTCTGGGCTATTACACTTTAAAGGCATTTTTCAGATTTAAAAAAACAAACAGTTACTGAAGGTGACATAGATTACACATCCAAAAAATATGTAAATTGAGTTTTATTGAATGGTTCTGGAAGACACATTTAGTTCTGTAGGTATTAAGAGAATTCCTTTAATTTATTACTTTAAAAATTCTACCAGCCTTCTGCAAATGTGGAATACTGATCTTAAATTACAAAGTAAATGGCAGAGAAAATATTTATTTCCTAATGAAATTAACATGGCAATTCCTACAAGATGCATCCTTGCCGTCGTGTATTCCAGTGAATGCCCAGTATGATGCTGTTAAAAGAAAATGCTGTCTACAAGTGTGCTTGTGTCAGATGTTATCAGCTGTGCACCATTCCTAGGAATTCACTGATTCCCAACACACAGAGTTTACTTGCCCATTTTAAAAAGTAAGAAACCTCAAGGAAAAAAAAAGCTGCCAGGTCCCTTCGCAAAGGAATTTCATATTATTTCTTCTTTTGGGGCTTTGAAAACTTCCAGTGGTGGAGACCATAACCTCCCCTGCTGGAACCCACTCGTGGGGAAAATGCTTCCCTTGACATCCATCTGAACCTCTCATTTCAGCTTTGGCCCAGTGTCTCATCCTCCCACATGTGCCAACAGGAGGCACTTGGCTCAGTCTTTTCAGGAAGCTCTCTGCAGGCACTGGGAAGCCTCTGCTGGGCTCTCTTGAAGCCACCACCTCTTCTCCAGCCCTCAACAAGCCTGGTGCCTCAGCCCAGGCAACTCCATGACACAAATCTGGACTCATTATGGCTCCCAGCTCCTAATTTACATCAAGATCATTACAAATCACCTAGTCAAAGCAGGTCAGAAATGCTCTTAGAAGCTGGACCATGGTCAAATACAACTATACAGGTAAAAATGGGAGGCTGTAGAGAATGATTGACCTTAAGCTCATTTGCATTAAATCTGACAGTTCCTTCTAGCTGTCATCCTTTATGGAGACCATATTTAACTAGGGCCTTCCCTGACCTGCACAGCAAAATTTGTGCTCTTTCCAGTAACACCTGCGTGATCTGTCTGATTCCTTTGATCAGCATAGAAAAAACAACTTTGCTCACTACTCAACTTTAACCTTGTTTACTACTACAATAATCCCTCCTGTCCATTCTCTTTTCCTTCTACTTCTCCTCATTTCTCTCTCCTCTCTATTGTCTGACCATGCAGCCTCTAAAATAAACAAAGGCAGAGATGCCACTAGGAACACAAATTTGTAATATCATGTCAGACAGACACACATCTGGAACTTCCTCCTCCTACATTAACATTAAATTCAAATTTTAATATTCCTATTATAAAGTGAATTAATTTTCTCTCTGTAAATTCCCACCATTACTGTATGGCTGCATTGGTGTTTTTCTTGGCAGACATCTCCCTGCTCTCTGCCATGTTCTCACCTAAGAGTAGGCCTTTGCCTACTTTGTTCTTCTTCCTCCCCCAGTCTTTCAGATTATTCCCTCAATCATCCCTCAAAATTCAGAAAGCACTTAGATGCTAGACAGAAGACTGAGCAACTAGGACTTATTAAATAACTGTGATGTACATTTTGAGGAGGAAGGGAACAACCAAAAAACTCAACTAATGAAAGAAACAAAAACAAGAGAACAACCAACTGAGAAAACACAAGCCAAAAACCACCTCCAAAATGTTTAAAACACAGTCTTGTGCTGTTTTTCATCATACCCACTTGTTTTAGCCTGTTTCTTTATATTTACCCATAAATCCTTCCAGCCTGGACTTGACTGTTTTTTACATATTTGTATTTTGTGCTGTTATTAAACTTAGTGACTCAGTATCATTCCACTACACAAACAATGCACTGTCAAAATAACCTGTCATTCAAGGTCAGACACGACATCTTTAAAAAATAGTGTGATGCCTGGATTCTGAGCTTGATTTTTTTGGAATAAGGTGTGTGGGGTGTCAATCACTATGATGAATCAAAGGACATGACAGCCAGCATTCCAGCCAGCACCTGCAACTACAACAGGACTGAGAGATCATCTAAACAGAAAAAGTTTGCAATTCAAAAATCAGAGTCACCCAAGCAATTACTTGAAATGAAGAACAAACAAAGTAGCACAATGTGGACAAATTCAGGATGGGATTCTGTCACTATTTATCTCCCTGTGCTGCGGACAGTTTTATGAAGGAGATGGCAGGTACTTGCTCTGGGCACTTAACTGGTAATTAGCTGGCTAACAGACAAACCTGTTTCCTAGAGATCACCATCACAGGCTTCATGGCTTTGAAAATACATTATAGTGAATCACAGGATGTACATTAACTTGTACAGTAACACTAGATATCATTTTTCAATGTGCATACCATGGCCTGTCTTATTAGATATCGTTCCATAGGATTCCAGCTTGCTCCTTCTTTAAAAGATCAATGACATTTTTTTATTGGGCTCTTTTTTTGTGAGGGGCATTTTTTTAAAATAAGAATTTTAAGGTTATGTTTATAATACAACAATTTCCCCAGTTTATTTTGTTGGATGATGAAAGAAAGACAGCATGTGAATGTTCAAAGACTGCTCTACAAATGAGAATATTAAATGAAATATGATATACTTTTTCTACAGCACAAGCTTCCAGAGACCATCACCTTTTTGCTTCCCTTTTAAATCTTGAAACAACAGTGACAATTATGTGGAGGTCAATGGTAGCTAAAGGCAAAGACACAAAAGGTTTCCATCAGAATGAGTACCCCAGTAAAATGAATAGCTACATCTGAAAATATACATTCATGTCACAAGAACCACCAATATAACTGAAGGATAGTCACATATCAACAGTGAAATGAGTAATACTGCTTTTCTCAAGGGACATTGTCTCTCAAAATCAGGAAAGATTTCAAAGATCTTTCAGATAGAGCAAAGTAGAATAAACTGATATATGTACATATTCTTGGCTAAAGCCTTCCCCTTAATCCTAGAATATGTCATAAACCTGAATTTATGGTGTTTTCATTTCTTCCTACAGAAACAAGCATTAAAATGGGATGTTCCACAGAGACTTACATAATACAACAACCTCAGAGACAAAGGATACAGCCCTTCTTACACTTCAATGTCCTGGATAATAAATATGGTTTAAAAAGAGCATTTTAAATACTTTGCAATGATACTAGGTTCCAGGGTTTCAAATTTCATTTTAGTAGGTGTCTGTGGGATCTAGATGCCTCCCTCATTTTACAGGGAGAAAAAAATAAAGAAGATTGAAGTGTCTCAAGTGCCACAATGCAAGTCAGCAATCAGGTCTCTACAATTCCTGTTTCAGATTCCAGCTGCCACTAGAAGCCAATATAGCCTGTAAAATCTTTTATGTCTGTCAAGTCTAAGTTTTAAATCCATTTTCTTAAAGCTAGGCAAATGCCTTAATATGCAGTCTCCTGACAAATTCTCTTACATTTATTTTCAGACTTTTCTGCCAAGGATTAAACACCTCCAGCTCCTGGGAGCACAGATGCTCACCAAGCACAGCTGGAAGCAGACCTTGGCAAAAAGAAGCATTTCATGAAAGCCTAAAATTTAACACTTAATACAGTGTGACTGATCTTGACCAACTTTGTGGGTTCAGTGATAATACAAAGGTTTTCTTTTCACATTGCCATGGCCTCTTTCCTTTAAGTATCCTTAGTTGTTTTAGGAGGTCTCCCACAATGCCAGTTAGCATACTTTTGAGCACCTGAGGGAGTGTCTGGAAATCTGTGTCTCCTTTTTAATTTCACACTCAGTCAAGTTCAGCTGCAGTTAATGGAGGGCTCTCTCATGGAAACATCAAACAATGGTTACTTTCTGTGATTAGCAAGCCTAACTGCTCTAACACAATCTCTCTATCCCCAGTCACCACAAATGATTCGTCAGCCCTTCCCCACAAGACAGATTACATGAGAAAAACCTTTCTTGGCTTGCAGTGTATTTTATGCTAGATAATCATGATAGCACCTTGGCACCCTGTCTAAGACATCAAAGAGCAGCAAGTATCCAATCTGCAGGCTGGAACGAATATCTACCCTCAGGAGAGACTTCGTATCATTCACAGGGTGGTCTGACCAAACTTCTGCAGTTGTACAGGACTGGAGTGCCTCAGCAGGGACTTGCACCCTGTCAGGCTCAAATACTGACCATTTGTACCCACTGGACTTCAGTCTTCTCCCACATGGGTGTTACACAGTGTGCTCTAGCAGGTTGTATCTGATAATTCTGAGGATTCGTAAGGTGAAATTCAGTTCTTCTGGAATTAACCATGAAGCAAAAAATACTAATTTCCTCCTTTTCTTCGATATATTATCCCCTGGATTTGTCTTTAATGCTAAAAAGTCAACACTGCAGCTTGCTTGAATACATGCTACAAAATTTTAATGATTTTTAAGTATCTATTTTCAAGCATCTTTAACTGGCCACGATCAATTTTGTTCTCCAGACTAACACTTTAAACACCTGCCCCATCTTTATCTGTGAAATGGGAAGACAAAGCTGCATTTCAGGAGGATAATGTAAACATAAACTTGTAACTGTTTCTGAAGCACTCAGAAATTTAGTTATGGGGGTCACAAGAAAGGTTAGAAAGAAATAAGTAACTCCCTTGAAAGAGAGGTTTAAAAGGCATGTAACAACACTAATACTACATGACAATGAAGAGGAAAAATATCTAACAGTAGCTTATTAAATTGGACACTAGGATTTTTTTTTTTTTTACCCAAAAGGTTTTCAAGCATTGGAACAGGCTGCCCAAGGAAGTGGCTGGGTCACTGTCACAGCAGGTATTTAGAAGATGCGTGGTTGTGGCACTTGGGGCCATGGTTCAGTGGTGGACTTGGCAGTGCTGGGTTAGTTAGTGATTGGACTGGGTGATCTGCAAGGTCTTTTCCAACCTAAAAGATTCTGATGTTAAAGGAATAGTCTCAGCTCTGTGCACAAAAAATTTGCACATGGACGTGTGTGAAAATACTGCATAAGCACCTAGTAAAAGACTGAAACACAGTACAGCTGGCATTTACACGGAAATGAAGATTGTTAAACATTCCTCTATTTAGAAAAGGCTACTGGTCTGTGAGAATACAGCCCATAATATTTTAACACAACTTTCTTTCACTGTTTGCTGTTGCTTTTGTCTCTAGGTGAATACAAGTATTGACAGCAATTGACTCCTGGGCAAGTCGTGTCCTCCAAATCATTTCAATATCTCTGCCTACCCCAGTAACTTTTGAACCTGTTCACTTCAAAAGTGCGAGAACACCAAGGGCTGGCAAAAAAACCCCTCAAACAAATCTAAATCAGTGCTCCTGCTGAGGGAAAGGCCAGACCACAGCCTCAATGATCTATTTTATGCCACCACCCTGCTGACCAACCTGTACTCCTGAAACTCCAAATCACGTGTGATAGTTACACAGACCAGGGGAAGTTACAAAAAAGTGAGATAAATACAAATAAAACAGAGGATGACCTGAAAACAGCAAACATATACCAGGTGTCTACAGGGGTGAGAAAAGCAAGCCCACAGGATGACAACTGTGGGGCTTAATGTAGTCTTTAACAAATTGATGGGTTTGGATTTTAAAATGTTTCATGTCTCTATACTAAAGCTTAACAGCACCACAACAGTTTTCTTTTGTCACAAGAAATACTCTCCCAAGTATAATTCATTCCTTTCCAGCTCTTAAAGAGCTGCACATCTGGCTTTCCCTTGTGGTTCTGTGACAAAATCTGATTATACTACAGAATCTTAAGCACTCCTCACTGAAAAAATAATGAACTAACATTTCTTTGGACAAGAGACACATGAGCTGAAAAAGGAAAAGAATTCCTGTCATTCTAAGCACTACTTCCATCATTTCACCAAATTAAACTTCTTGTGTTTTGAAAAAAATATCTGTGTCAGAAATGGATATTCACAGCTGTCCTTTTTGTATGATAATTATGTTATCTGCACTTATCAGAGATTTTGTATGTGAGAATTGCAAAATAGTTTCCATACGGATAAGATAAATCACAGTCACACTGACTGAAATGACTTAACAATCACATGTGAAGTCATGTCAAAACAAGGATGAGAGTTTAAAAAAAATCCTCTAGTCCTGATAACAGGACCCTTTCCTCAGGACCAGAAATCCATCTGGTCGATATTACGCATAGGTAGTTTTTGCAGCTATGTGATTTTTTTTTGACAAAAAGAGCCTGAGTGTACTGCTTACACATTTTTGTTCCATCAAAAGTACTTTCACAAACATTTCCAAGCCACTCCAATCCAAAATGGAGCATTTGTTCAAATTCTGTCACAGTACACATATATAGGTATGAAGAAGGATCCATGAATTTGAAAGCCAAGACATTTAGCGAAGAATTTTCTTATAATATTGTGTCAAAGACCCCCTGATTATACCGAGACTAAAGAAAAATAATAGTAATTTCCATGGGGCTTCTTCTTTTTGTTTTGCATTTGACGTCTGGCTCTCTAGGCCAGTCAGGTTTCATTCCTTTCTCTATTTATCAATCACACATCCATCTCAGGTTGTATTACTTGGGTGGTCAAAGCTTTCTGAGGGGTCACGTGGGTCTGCCAAGAGCCTGGACTGCTGTGCCTTGCCAATCACCCAGCCAGACAGAAATGCCTCATGTAATTAATAGCTACGAGCTCTCCTGCTCACACATCACATGTGCTCCCCCATACATGACACTGACCTGGCAGCCCTTGGAAAAGAGGGTATTGGATAACACCAAAGGAGCCAGGTCAACTCTTTAGGTTGTCCCACACCAGAGGCTGGCCATTTCTGGACTGGAATAAAGACAACACGCTTGCACATGTGTGGACAGGGCTTCTTTACAGGCCAAGTCTCACAAAAGAGTGTGTTTTTACACAGACTGTTTTTACCTGGTAAGACCAGGTAAAAAGGCAAAATAAAAACTGTCCTAAAGAAGACATTGATAACACAATAAAATCAACACTCATTTGCTGACTTAAGTTGAGCCAGAAACTTGGGATTAACTATTTTCTTATGGGCTGATGAGCTACCTAGATTGAAAATGGTCTACCTTTGGGTCCTTAATTATTCTGTGTGATTACCATCACCACGAACAACTGAAAGTGTACATTTCTTCTAGAAAAATATTAATAAACATTTTAAAATGTATGCTTTTAATTTATAAATGATTCATCAGCCCTTTTCCACAATAAAGAATGAGAAAAATCCATATCCTTTCTTTCATACCATGGTGGCATTAATGAATGTGTAGGATAATGTTGGTTTTGACTTTACACCACTGCATCCTAATTAAAAATTACTTCATGCCAGTCCTTGTCACCTTAGTGATTAAAAGCTGAAGCACCACTGCAGTACAAACATTTTCCTCATCAAAATTCCAGTTTTTTATAATATCTAGAATGGAAGAAATATGTCCTAAACAATGATTTTATTATTACACCAAATCTGAGTTGTGGCCCTGACTCGAGGAAAAGAAATGAAAATAAATATGCTGGAGTTTTAACATCCCATGGGCTTGAGTTTCAAGCACAGAAAAGCTGTGGTTGCAGCCCTCTGACTCTTTTGGAACCTCAAAACATGAACTGTTTCTGATCCCAACCTGTGAATCTGCATTAAGAAAACGATGAACAAGCTTTGGAATATGTTGTGATGAAAAAGAAACACCTTAACACCTAAAGGACCCTGAAAATAGATGTGCCACCAATTTTACCTTAGTGGGAACATGTATGGGATTTGGGCTACCTACACTGACCCTACCACAGTACCACCATAACGTTTCATGCTAACCTGACTAGATCTTTCATTCCAGAATTCCTTCATCCCAGTGCTGGATGAGACAATTAAAACAGATCCAGTTGTAATTTCTGGCTAGAATAGCTGGCATTAAAATTAATCAGTGGAAAATCTTTTTGCACTTTTAAGAAGGGTTCCAAGGTCTGAAATAATAAATTGTAGGTGGGGGAACTCTTCAAGTAATTTAAATACACAGTGGGAAGTAGTCAGAGGAAGGTTATCCACAACCACAAGTAAAGCTGTCTTTAACAAAGTACTTAAATAACCAGTAATTTTTGTGTTTCTTTTACTTAATGGCCTCTGATAAAGCCCACAGGAATAGCTTGCTTAGGAACTCGCTAAAAATAAGAACTGATCCTAAAGCTTAGTTTAGGAGTCGGGTCCCGTGAAAATTCATAGGCATTGAGCCAAGTTCCTTAAAGAGAGAACGCAAATTTTTACAGTGATTATTACCCCTGTAGTTTGAGAAGACTCCTTTAAAAAAATATCTCAGTGGGAGAGATTGAGGTAGGAGGGCAAGGGTTTATTTCTATTGTTGTTTGGTCCAGTAAAACTGCAACAACATGTTTAATAGCTAATGACATGATAAAGGATCTGGAAGGAATTTTAAACTTGATATGGAATACAGCCTGCACAAACACAAAGTTACTGTACGTGACCTTTGAGTAAGCACCAGTTTCTAAGCAGGCTTAGATGCTATAACATTCTGTGGACTGTCTGAGCATACAATCATCCTAATGTGTTCAACAGTCACAGGAAGTTCTTTGGATATTCTAGGGTAGTTAGGAGTATATCCTTGGTGGACTAAATTTAAGGCTGTGAATTTCACATCCACTTCACTGAAGTATAGTGTTTGAATATTTTAAGATACCTTTTCTCCAATGTGGCCATAAAATAGAACTTTTTACTCAACTGCAATGTAATTTCAGTAAAAGACACAGCCCCTGCAAATGTGTCTTTGAATTTTAGTATGAAGATATCTTCCCCAACTGTAATTTAGTAGTGACAAAACCTTACAAAATTTGTTTCTTTCTCTTACTGAAAGGCCTTTTCCTCTTTTTCTTATTTTTTCCTTATCTTATTGCCCTTAACAATACAAAATTAAAAACAAAGATCTCTAATCTCTAATAAATCTCTTATAAGTATATTAAAAGCACAAACATAAATCACTATGTCCAAATATTATAAAAGTCTGACTGGGAAATTATGATTAAAAATGTATCTGGGTATCCTACTATAACTCACAATTAATCCTAATATTGCATAGCAGTTCAAGAGATTTGTCAGAATAAAAAAAATAAGTTACTTGCAAAATTTATGTATACCATGGCAATTCTCATTATCATAAAGGCAATAAGCAAGAACACAAAGGACGATTATTAGACTATTAGAAATCCATTAATCTACTCAGAATCTAATAAAGATTTTGAACATGTAATAATATTAAAGGATACAGAACATGGCAGTTTACCTTTAACATGGTTTGGTAGTTTTTTTTAAATGAGCTACAGTTTTAAAACAGTTTTTAGTTAAAAAATTAGCTTCATCTCCTGACTGTAATTTTTATTGCCCTTCAAAACAATCTCAAAGGTAATGAATCATCTCACTTCAATGGTTTTGGCAACAACTACATTTCTAAGAGGCGGATGTTCAACATTCCAGAAATTTGTATGTGTGAATTCAAACCTCCTACTGACCTTTCATTTGGTGATGGGGAAAGCTGTATCATGAGCTACATATGCCTTTTTTGTGCTGTCCCTTTCAAGTATTCATGTAGAAAGACTATTTTAATTACAGCTTCAACAAAGGAGGAACAGATAGAAATAACATCTACTCAAGATATAAATATCTCATGCTTCTGACTGTATTTGCTCACAGGGAAAGGAGAGACAGGGAAGAAATGAAGAGAGGAAATACTGAAGTGTGCTTTTTGGTGATCTAAAGAGTACTAATAAAAAGAAAGGGGATGACTAGATACTGCAGGTAGAGATAAAATGTACACATGAGCTGAATATCCTTCAATTATCTTTGTATTAATGTCTACTGGAGAGGTATAAAATACAAACCTATGATGATTTTTGTGATTGGATGTAGATGACTTCCAAAACAACATAAAAATTGAGAAAAGTTGTGGCTGCTGTATTTTTCCCCTGAAAGCCAATTAAAACTTACTAAGCATTGGTATATTAAACAATAAGGGATTACCAAAACCAAATGCTATATAATTTTTCTCAACGAGTGTGTTTGTTAGAGATCTGATGGAAAAGAAAAGATATTTTAAAAGGAATTCCTAAATACTACAGGGAGTGTCAAGTAGTTAAAATTACCATGGCTACACATTTCCCTATGCTAACAGAGAGCAGAACCCACTCACTGATCTGGCAGTGCAGCATCAGCAGGTTGAGTACTAGAAATAATACACAAAAATAGCAGAACTATTTTAGCACTTGCAATTTTACTTTTGGAGGCGGAAGGGGTAGAACATTTCTATTTAACCTTTGCTTATTCTCCAGAAAATTGCTTAGAGTTGAATCCTCCCAGCCATTATTATTTCCATTTATTGCATGAACTGCACAGGATTAACATAATTATGTAATTTAAGTGATTAAACAGTGACATTCAGCAAAATAGCACTGTCTGTTGAGGAAATGAAAAGTAAATAAATTAAAGTTCAGATCTTTTCACCTGAAATGGACTGTGGTGAACATTTGTTTGAAAAGGGTCTACATTTTAAGTGTTGTTTCAGCTGAGCTTTGATCACTGTAGTTGAAATTCAGCCCTGGGATGGGCAGAAAGACAACATGCCCATTAAATTAAAGACACCAGGCTAAAACTACTTGGTGAAAAGTCTTACGCTGGCTCTTGGGTTTGCTGTCTTACATCACCTCTGTGTTTTAGGCTTCTAAACAGGGCAGAGAAATTTGTTGGATCAACACACTTGCACTACCTTCTGTTCCAGTTTTCGAGTCATCAAATGGCTAAACTTAAATGTTCATTGAATTATGAATATTGTTATTGAATTATAGTAGATAAGGCTGGAAACAAAGAAGTTCACCCAGCCCACACCCACAACCCAAGGTGGCTGACTTAAGTCTTTGTCACAGACATTGGCTAAGTATATTCCTAAAGATCAGCATTGATTAAAATTCCCCAAACACTACATGAGATTCAAGGCAGTGTTTATCTAAACCCAGCAAGAAAAGTTTACTCTACCCATAAGAAGGACTCGACTGCAAGTTTCAAATTTTAAGCCAAGAAATGGTCTTTGAAGCAGAAGAAAAATTCAAGTCAATTCAATTTCTCAAATAAACAGAGCCAACACAGCACACAGATAATGTGTAGATCACAAAAATCAGCATCTAAGAAACAGCATATGACAAATTTTCAGGAAATAATGAGACTTTCAAAGGTCCTTTTAAAAAAACATCCATAGGTGGCATTGAGCTCTGCTCTTCAAAAGGAAATATATCTCCTATTGCATTAACTTTATAGAGACCTTAATGAAATAACTGAAGAAAAAGAAAAAAAGATTAATTAGGAAGAATTTTACACCACCTTTATGACCTCTATTTACAACCAGCCAGTAATACAAGTAACACATTAAATTAAACATTAATACATGCAAAAGCACTAAGTACTTGTATGCTTTGCCCTACAATCAGAGAATTGTTCAATCATAGAATGGTTTGTGTTGGAAGGGACCTTAAAGATCATCTGTTTCCATTTCCTCTGCCATGGGCAGGGACACCTTCCACTAAACCAGGTTGCTCAAAGCTCCATCCAAACCTGGCCCTGAACACCTCTAGTGATGGGACATCCACAATTTCTCTGGGCAACCTGTTCCAGTGCCTTGTTCCCTCACAGTACAGATTTTTTTTCTGAATATCTAATCTAAACCTACTCTCTTTTAGTTTGAATGCATTCTCCCTTGTCCTGTCACTACCTGCTCATGTAAAAGTCCCTCTACATCTTTGTTGCAGATTTCCTTCAGATACTGGCAGGCTAGAATTAGGTTAACCCAAAGTTTCCTTCTTTCCAGGCTGAACAAACTCAATTCTCCCACCCTTTCCTCATAGGAGAGGTGCTCCATCCCTCTGATCACCTTGGTGGCTTCCTCTGCACTTGCTCCAACAGGTCCATGTCCTTCCTGTGCTGGGGACCCCAGAGCTGGATGCAGCACTCAAGGTGGGGTCTCACCAGAAGAGAGGGACAGAATCCCCTCCCTCTCCCTGGTGGTGACACTGCTTTGGATGCAGCCCAGGATGATGTTGGCCTTCTGGGCTATGAGTGCACATTGCCAGGTCATGTCCAGCCTCTCATCCACCAGCATCCCCAAATCCTTCTCAGCAGGGCTGCTCTCCATCTGTTCACTCCTCAGCCTGTGTTCACACCACGGACTGCCCTGCAGCACCTTGCACTTGGTCTTATTAAACAACGTGATCCCATGGGCCCAGTCCTCGAGCTCGTCCAAGTCCCTCTGGATGGCATTCCATCCTTCAGGTGCAACAACTGCACCACTCAGCTTGGTGTCACAAAAAAGGTGTCAGAAAGTGGGAGAGAGCTAACAAAAGATATGTTCCAAAGAATGCAAGAGCACCAAGTAGTGCATCATATTTTCATAAAGCATTACTTGGAAATTATTTTACATAGAAAATATTCCTTTTTTTTTTGTCAGTATGTTTCTCTTTAATAGAAACTTCCCCACATTTCTCAAATTGCCTTTTCTTGGACTTTGTGATACAAAGATCCCTTTGCAAAGTAGCCTTCTGAGAAAGGTAAAAGGTATAGTCTAGACTAGTGTATCCTTCTTTGGAAATTCCAGTCTTTCATTAGCATTTCTTATACTTTCTACAGTTTCTGTAATTTTATGAAAGATTCCTCTACTCACACCTCTATGCCATTTTTTGATCTAAAATTTGCTTCCTCATTCTCTTTTTGCCCTAAATCTCTAATCTCTAGTTCCTGTTAAGGAAGTAAATTTTCCACCACTTTGAAACTCCAACACATGCAAAAACTGTGCTTATTAATTAACTCACATCTTCCACATTTCCTTCCAAGTCCTTGAAGGAAGTTTCCAATACAGAGATGTTAATTCTGACATGATTTCTTTCATTTGTGTTCCAGCAGAAGTTATTTTCTTCCCCCTTCTCCATTTTATTTTGCCTGCAAGTGAAGCACCCTTTCTACCTGAGATCAGAGAGTTTCCTTTAAGCTACACTTTGTTGGATTTTCTTTCTAGCAGGCTATAAAAAAGTGTTTGATATATGCATCTTTCCTGTTTTTTAACATCAGAAAAAAGGCTGGGTGATGTTTAAAGGTCATCTTTTGCTCACATAACTAGAAAATATTTGTGGCTAACTGGAAGACCAGTAACATAAAGCTTCTTCATTAGTATCCAGAAGCACAATACCACAATAACCTACTGCAGTTAAAATGCAGGGAGGATGGGGGAGAAAACAGGAACAAGCAGAATGACCAAATAATTGGTTGCTAACTGAAAATCAGTGGCTCATTCCTCATTTCCTCCAAAGAGCCAAATGACTTGAATAGCTATTAGCTTAACAGGCCAACTGTGGCTATTTCCAAGCTGTGGGAGCCACAGAGATGTGTACCAAGATCCTGGACTCACAAAGGAGATATTGCAAATGGTAGCTCCCAGCAGATGCCAGTCGCAGGGGAAGTGTTAGACTTGGCGAATATCATCACAGAAACCAATGGAAAACAGAAAACTGAAAGATGTGCCTGTATTTGTTCAAAAAGAAAGTCATAGATGCATTATAGAAACATGAATGATGAACATAAAATAATCATGACTGGGGATTAAACAGCCTATTAATTTTTTTTTTTCTCTTGCCTTAATTTTCCATCTGATTAAAATTTCCCACCAAGGGCCCTCAGACTTATGGGGCTTTGATTCTGGCAATGCACTGCAACTCTGGCAGGTAGCCAGCCTTTTATTTTTATCCCTCAGTCCTTTGGTTTTTCTTCATATATTTGTCATCTTGCAGTATTTTTTTCCTCTAGTCACAGAACGTGTGTAAACAACCAGAATTATTTTTGGAGTACAGAAGCATAACATACTCTATTTCTGGTTCTAACAAGAGATCATATTCTTGCAGATTCTTACTTTTTTTCAATGACTAGTTTTGGGCAAACATTTGTCTGTAAACAGGATACATTTATTAGGTATTTTACTTTATGCTGTTGAGAAACAGTCAAGATCCCTAAATGTGGCCAAATAAAACTAATACAAATATTAAAATTGTTTTTTCTTGTAAATTAGATTACATTAGACTGTTGACGCACACTGCTGACTTTTCAAAAATATTATCCAAAGATAATATACTCAACACTATGTGTATTGCAAACCCACCTCCAAATCCTCAAAGACAAGTTTACCAGAGTGCTTAAGAACATAGAAAACATGCTAAATTGCTTTTCTGAATCTCAAAATGTTTAAGAGCACTCTTAATGCTTTGCCCCCTTCAAGCCTTCCTCAATGAACGGATGTAACATCTACAGCATTTACATCTTCTTTTTCTTCTTGTTCTTTAGTTTTAACAAAACTAAATCTTGATCAAAGCTTTGAAATACTTATTCTCTGATATTTATAATTGCAGTTAGTAACTCATGACAGGTTTGTTTTGTCTGAATGTACAGCCACTACTTTTTAATGTCCAGTTCACATACATCCTATCTTAGATTTACTAGAACCAAATCCAAAAGTGCCCTTACACATGTTCATGCTTTATTGACTTCAACTTGCACCTACATATCCTCTGCAATGTATATCTTCTAAACATGGTTCTACTGCTGAATCAGCAACTGCGCATTTTAAACCCAAGTAAGTATATAACAGATCTGTCAACCAAAATTCCCAAAGGTGTTTGTCCCCCCCCAAACAGCCCTCCTGTAAAATTGTGCCACTTGGAGACACCACACCCTTTTGAGTGGCTTTTATAAGAAAATTCATGCTGAATTTAAAAATAAATTAAAAAAAATCCTGGAAAATACTTGTGCATTTTACTACTTAGTATGTCCACTAAAATCAATAAGTCTGGTTGCTTTGACAGCTTTTTAACCCAAGCTGCTGACTCCAAGACTCTTCTGAACTTCCTGTCCCAAATTCTGCCACAGCACCTAACACTAACAATGTCAAGACCTTGTTCTAAGACCATTCTACTTGGTTATAGCTTTTTGTTTAAAGAGTATTGTAACTATAAGACATTCTACATCATTAGTACATTAATGGATATATGTATTAGCTGTGTTCTTCATACACTGAAAATTCATGAAATGCTAGAAATATTTCAAATTAATTCTATATATACTTGCCTCCTTACTTGTCACAGACATACAATGTGTGAATATTTTATGGAGTCTCTAAATTTTCCTTTGTGTTTTTGCATTTTGCATTCCCTCTTTTTCAGTCAAATCTGCTGACTCCAGTTGGCGACCTACTTTTATTTCTTTGGACCAATTTGCTGCCAGTCATGCAGCCAAAAAGGTAAAAAAAAAGCCAACAACTGTTCCTTCAGACACACATGTTGCTTGTGGTGCTCACTCTGAATTTGTCAGAAAAAATTATTGAGGGTTATGTATCAGTTGAGAAAGAGCACACAGCTGTAGATAAGCTCTGATTATTTGGAAGTCCTCCCCACAACATCTCTAGAAGTACCTTCTTGCTCAGAATGAGTTTATGACTTGCTTTGACATCCTCACATGATGGTGCTCTCAATTGATTAATTTCCTTAAAAACTACAGTTTCAAAAGCTTTCACTCTTTTTGTGAACATCCCTCATTAGGGAGAAGTACAGCTGTGATGGATTTTGAAACACCTTTTACTGTGTGCTATGAAAGTTAATGAAAACACCATTAACAATGAGCACACCCTAATTCTTGCTCATATGTGTGCACAGTGGAAAATCTATCCAAGATTTTAGTTCTGCAAGGTGCAGAAAACCTAATGGAGACACTTGGGATCTTGTTAAAGACCCAAGATATTTTGCAACTTTTGAGTGAGTATCTAAATTCATCCATTCTGAGTTGCCTCTTTTGCCTTTCCCCACCCTGCCATCTATGCACATAACAAGCTACAAAAGGCTCACATGACCCTCATATGTTGCACATTTTATCTTGCTCAAAGTATCTTTGATTGGAACTGCATGTCCTGAGCACATGCAGCAGAAAGTGTTTCCCAGCAGTGCAACCAAACAGGGCAACCCAAATTGCATCTTGCAGCCAGCTAGAAATCCAAGGTAATTTTTTGTGGTAAACTGACTTTTTTTTTTTTCTGGAAACCTAAAGAAAGTTACTGAGTTTCAATTTATATGTATAATTTTTCAGGATGAAGTTCCCACTAGGAATTTCAGTTCATGTCCTATGTATTATACATTGGCCAAGTGTGATTAAAAGCTTTCAGCTGCAGCTTCTATGTACCAAAGAGGTTCCATTTACTGAAATACTGAGATTGTATTTTTTTCCATTAAACAAAAGTTCCTGACATTTCCAGTGGACCAAACATATATAAGATACTCCCTTGAAGTAGCAATGGTAACCACAAGACTCATGAAAAGCAGTTTGCCTTAACATTTGCTTGCTACAGCCATTTACAGGAGGATTCCAGGTACTTGTTTGTGCCTATTCAAAGGGCAGGACAAGATCTAGATATCTCAATGAGTCCCTATGGAAATTATCAGTATCCTTGATTTTAATAATTTTATCTCTCATTTTAACATAAAAAAATTCAGTCAAGAGTCTGCTTGCTTGTCCCCATCTACAAGTTTCTGGCAGCACATACTTAGTTTAATGACAGTCTTGGTTCTCTTCCAGCAGATTATTATAAAAAAAATTCTAATGAAAAAGTCAGTTGTGTTTAAATAGCCACATAGTCCAAGCAGACAATTTGAAGTTTTTGGCTGTTTTTTATCTCTTACAGACCCTTATCAGGCCAATATACACATACACACAGACAATATTAATGGAGAGCCGAGTAATGTGTTTGTGCCTAAGTGCCACGATCTGCTGAGCACATTACAGTAGGTGCATTACAGGGAGTGCATTATTGCTGCTCTATGTTTCCACAGCCAGGCTTATTCCAGAGACCAAGGAGCTTAGCTTAGCACTGGTCACCTCAGATACGCCTCGATGATGTATTTTAAATGTGACTACTTAGAACACAAACAAGGACATGTATATACTTTAATACTTATCAGCAATTTACTGTAAAAGCAGTAAGGTGGCTAATAAACTGCCAATTATCCTTCTCCCATGTGCTACATATTTTTTGGAGATCCTAACAACAGTGCTGGAGAAAGGACATCAAATGATGCTTAGAAATGTGATACACATTTTCATTTCACACTCCATCAGTTTTTACAACTAGAGCTCCACGAAATGTATGAGAATACTTGGCTAACAGCCATATCTACTGAGCTGTAAAATAAGAATCAGATCTCTTTTTAAAAGAGTTTCATTTTCTTTACGTGACTAAATCAGATGTTGACCTTTTTCCAAAATATATTGTAAATATTCCACATCTCTACCCATCAATTAATTTTGAACCTCTGAATAGTGTTTAGACCTGTTTTAACAGATATGTAATCAATACATATTTTTTTAAAAACAGCTTTGTAAAGCAAAGTAAACTGATTCATCCTTCCACTGAAGTGAAATACATTGAATTATATAATTACTGGTGTTTAATCTTTTCAGTTCTAGTTAGTTCTTTCCCCATCTTGCATCTAGAAACAAGTGTATTATCGCTTTTATAGTCAGCAAAGTAAAGCTACGGGCATCAGCAAAAACATATTTTGAATTCAGATTTCAATCTGTCAGAAAAGATTAAAGCTTCATGCATATATAAATGGGAACTATAAAATGATAACAGATACATAGCATGGAATCATTTTGCTTGAACAGCTGTGGATTTGCCAGTGTAGTAAAGCAGAAAATGTCTTTTACTCACCTCTGTTAAACCAGAAACTTCTCCTTTTGCTAACGGTCTGCTGATGGATGCAGTGTGAACTCTGGCATCTGATACTGGCTCCCCCTTCATAAAATGTTTCCCAGCTTCATAAATATTCACTTCTACCATCTTACCCATTAACAGAGGATCCTTTGGCACAAGAACCTTGCAAATAAAATAAAGACATAGTTACTAAATACCACAAGGAACATTAGAGTCTCTATTATCTCACAAAAGAGATTTTTGATAAACATCAGAGAAAATCCTAAAACTTAAACATTTTAGTCACCAGTGTACATTACAGCCCCTGGCACACTTGACCAGTAAGATCTCCAGCCTGCATTCTACAAGAGAATTGCAGTGTTAGCTCAGCTCTTTTCAACTCCAACTGATTCTTTAAGTCATGTTTTTTGATTGATGAGAAATTTGGGCCTGAATTGCAGCTTTTGAATCCAGACCCAAACAGTTTTCAAGGGCATTTGTACTACACAGTTATAACAGACTGCTGTAAAGCTTCCCATTTTCATCTCTGTCCCATGACACTTTAAAAAAAAAAAAAAAATTCTGAGTCTGTAAAGGCTTCAGGACAGAAAGTATACCCTTGTTTCTCTTTGCACAAGCCTTTATTTTGATTGTGCAGACCCTTTGCAGCTGAGATGCATGATTGACAATGAATGCCTGAAAAAATAGATGACTATTTCTTGGGTCAGCAACTAATGCCACTCTTTCCTGAATTTGCACAACCATGATATCAGACAGTCCCACTTCACAAAAAAGACAGCACATAACAGATGTTCCTAGGTCATGCATTTAAAAAAAGAAAGAGTCCAAAATACAGGAGCAACATTTTTTCTGGAAGAATAAATGGACTTAAAATGGCTCTAAAATAGGTAAGCAGCTGAAAAAGAAAAGTGGAGTAATTTCCTGATGAAATTACATTTTTTACACTGTTTACAATGAAAAATTGAATCATGGGGACTTATATAACAACATTTACTTGAAGCTCATCCACATACAGAAACCCAGGATGGGTCAGGTTGGAAGGGACCTCAGAGGGGTCATCTGATCCAATCTCCCTGTTCAAGCAAGCCCATGGCACAGGATTGCACCCAGACAGTTCTGGAATTTCTCCAGTGATGGACACTCCACACCCTCTCTGGGCAACCTGTCCCAGGGCTTGGTCACCCACACAGTAAAGAAGTTCTTCTTCATGTTCAGGGAGAATTTCCTGCCCATCAGTTTCTGCCCATTGCTTCTTGTCCTATTGCTTGACACCACTGAGGAAGAGCCTGGAAACATCCTCTGACACCTTCCCTTCAGATGCTTATGAGATCCCTGCTTAGTCACCTCTTCTTGAGGCTGAACAGGCCCAGCTCCCTCAGTCTGCCCTTGTAACAGAGATGCTCCAGTCCCTTGAACATCTTTGCTGCCCTACACTGGACCTGCTCCAAGAGCTCCATGTCTCTCTTGTCCTGAGAAGCCCCAGACTGGACACAGCACTCCAGGTGTGGCCTCACCAGGGCTGAGTAGGGCTTTTCAAAGGCAATGATCATATCTTTGTATCTTGATTCTTTGATGCTGACATTGAAATGCCTTAAAATGGCTTAATTTTAGGACTACATATGCAGAGGACTTTCAGAGAAAAAAAATCTGTGCCACCTACATTTGGAGACCATTTTTGCCAAACACTGCCTCTCCATTTTTACCTATCACAACTGTTGATTGTCCCACTTGGAGGAAATCCCCACCAGTGGTTTCCCTTCCTCCCTGAAGGCTCAAGGTGTTCATGACTGTAAGCGTTTCGAGATCCTAGGATTCTGCTGAGCTTCCTAAGAATCTTCCAAGTAAAGCAGACATCTTTGCCTTTCAGAGACAGGCAAGCTGAGACTAAGCAAACACAAAGCCAGGACCCTAATGCTCAGAGAGTGTTACAATGTGACTGGATCACACTTCTTCCCATTCAATTTAAATCAAAGGGAAACTACATAGCTGAGTATATCACTGGGCTGTGACCTCTGTAAATCTTCTATCTCCTCATGCAAAATGGAAGTAACTAAATATATACCCAACTTCAGAAAAAGAAAGAAGTGAAAAAAAAAGGGAGACAGCTTAAACAACTGAGCATCCAGGTTTGGCACACATTCAGACATTTTTTGAAATAAGTATTTGTTAAGAAAAAGACCCCTCAACAATATTTCTAAGAAACTATGTTATACCAGCAGAAACTCTCACCTTGGCTGTGGATCTGGCAAAACACTCTTTGGTCACTTTGGATTACTCTGCTCAATGTAACCTGTATCATCTAAGCCTCTACAACTGTCAGCTGCAGCTCTACCATTAAGTCTGCCAGTGCAGCTCTATCAGTGTGGGTTTAATAGCAAATTCTTTTAGAACAGATGAGCTCAGTGAAGACAGAATACATTTGATAACTATTTGAGTTAATAGAACACGACACCAGGAATTCGAGCTTCAGCTTAAATAATATATAATATGATATTTAGACTTCAGAGTGGTTTTCAATGTATTATCATTCAATTTACTGCTATTAATCTTAGTTACTGGGTGAGGAGTATGATACCATCCTTATGAAACATGCCACACATAAGATTTTAAGAAAAGATTTGCATTTTCTTAATGGAAAGCATTTCTTCCCCAATAGAATGTAAAATGAGCCACTACGTGACTATTTGCATTTTGTGAATTCTTTACCAGTCCCTATCATGAGCTATATTAGGTGCTGTACAAACACAACACAAAAAATCAACGCTTTGTTTCCTGTACATATTGCTTTTCATTAATTTATTTAGCTTAATTTAATTAATTAAGCTTCCATAAAACAAGCATTAAACAAAAAAAACCCAAGAAATTTCTTTTTAATCTCTATATGGAAGACCATGTTCCTCAATTCTGACTAATAAGCTACAAAATCAAAGAGCATCGATACATAAGACTTAGACAGAAGTTGGCCATGTAACAAAAAGAAAAAGAAAAGAGATTTATCAAAAAGAAAAAAAAGGAGAAAGTGAGGAAAAAATAATTAGTGACCCAGATATCTAACAGAAACAGGTATTTCAAGAATAGTGATGTTACTCACTACTAAGGAAAAATAAATAGATACACTCTGTAATATAACCCAAAACCAGAAGAAAGCACAGCTGTCATCTATAGTGTCTCCAGGTTCAGAAAGCTGAATACCTAATAGTAGCAAAAGCAAACTGTAGTGCTTTTTTTCCATTTTTCTTGCTTAGTGCAAGAAAATGGAAAATAAAATCATGATGATTCAGGAAAGCCAATTTTATTGGTCTTAAGCAAGTCATTGGCTTTTGAACAAAAATAACAATTTTGCGAAATAGATGTGTGTACGTCCTTCCGAGCTCAAAGATTTTTTGTGTGGCAAGAATTTATCTATAGGAAGTACACAGAAGGAAATGACAAAAACCAGAAGGAAGAAATGTCATTTAGGGGGATCTACAGAAGCCTGAGAATTAGGAAACCTACACAAAAAAATAATGAGGTTCAACAAGTCCAGGTGCAAGGTGTTGTAGCTGGGTTGGGGAAATCCCAGACATAAGTACAGACTGAGAGAAGAACTCATGGAGAGTGAGAACTTTCCTACTGAGAAGGACTTGGGGGTGCTGGTGGATGAGAGGCTGGACATGAGCTGGAAATGTGCACTTGGAATAGAAAAGCCAATTGTATCCTGTGCTGCATCCCAAGAGGGGTGGCCAGCAGGGCCCCTTCTAGCCCAAACCATTGTATGATTCTATGAAATGCAACATGTCATGCTGAAGTGTTAATCTAAAAAAGTTTCTCACCCTTCTATTGTCAGATTTTTGGGGTTTTTTTTCAAATTGCATTGCCTGAAACACTTTTCAGAAAGATGTATGCAAATTGTCATGACTCAATTATTCAGAAATCAATGTTTTGGGGACACAGCAATTAAAATTACTGCAATAATTAACAGCTTCTTAAACCACACTGTATACTCAAATATCCACTGTATATTTCTTAACATAATTTCAGGTAAATTATATTTACAACACAATAATAAAATAAAACATCTCATAAAAAAGTCTTGATGGTCACATGTTTCCTGGAAAATGCTTCTTATTTATTTACTAGCTTTTTTTTCATCCTGAAATGCTGTGTTGTTGAGAAAGCAAAGATAAAACAAAAATATGTTATTTGGTTTATTTAACTGTACCTGCTCATAGAAAGGATTGTGAGCAACATAGTAGTTGGAGTCAAAGGATTCTTCCGTTACCAGAACTCTTTGCCTCTCGCCAACCTGGAAAATAGAAGATGAGAGATGATTCAGAAAGCAAACCAAATGAATAATACTGAGAAGAGAACTGCAGCTACAAACAAATGCCCTTAGCAGAAATAATCAAATTCTCTGAGGAAACTCTGTATCAGTAAGAAAGTGGAGTAGAGAAAACCCTACTTACAGGAGTCTAAAACTAACAGGGTTAAAAGTCAGAATCAAGGGATAGAACTGAGAGGCTGTAATGGCCTAACATGAAAATCCAGTTCAGAAATATAAACCTATTTTTACTTATTAACATGACAGCAAATAAAAATGTCAGATGTGAACAAATTTCATCGTCATCCACCTAATGAAAAAAATCCACCATCGATCATGAAAAGGGTGTCTGTTCTTTAAGAGCCACACTTGTTATTTACAATGCTGGGGCATCTCCTTATCCCCTCTTGGTGATCCCATTTTGCTGTACTCATAATATCACACCGATTTCCATGACAGTGGAGCAAACACTGCATATTACAAAGACTCAAGAAGAAGAATTTTTAACAACTCACAGACCCAACATAAAGGCAAAATAAACACTGGTCTGGAAAGACCTATGTTTCATTTAAACTTCCCAACTTCCAAATGCACCAACACAGTTCAAAGGAAGCACCAAATTTAAAATTAAATGGAAGATGCCAAGACAAATCAGTTGCATTTAGAGACCAAAGAGATAAGGAACAAAATCTGACTTTCCCCAAAATTCAAAATCCCCCACATAACACCTCTAGTCTTGCCCATTAGTGGGTTTATGACAAAGTGTATGGCTTTAATTTCTGCAAACGTGAAAGGACATTTAGCTCACATTTTTAGTCTGAGCCCATCTCTACTTTTTCCATCTAAATGTGCTCTGGATTATTTCCAAACTATTTGACAAACGCATTCTGCAAATTACAACTGTCTAGCAAGTTAAATTTACTCACTGCTTTTATTGCTATTCTGAGACTCAAAAAGTTTTCACATTTTACTCCAAAGTTTTAATATCCATGAGCAAAGTTACATTCCCCTCCCCTCTCCCTGAAAGATTCCCACCACATCCTAGTGGCAGCTGTTACACAGAAGTTTTAAGACCTCCATCATAAGTTCCATGTGAACTCTGCAAGATGCAGAGTGCATAATAATGTTTTGATTCTTTAGGTACAAGCAGTAAAAGCTAAGATTAAGAGTTTCTCTTACAGTTAAGGTCAGGAAATAGAACTTTAAGAAATAGTAACAGCAATGTCACACTGGCGTTACAGTATATATATGTACACACGTATGTATACACATGAGATATGTATATAATTCTCCATTTGCTAAAAAGAAAGCCTTCACAGAATAACTCTTGCCTTCCCTTCCTCATGCATTTATCTGGAACATTCCCAAAGTAAGCCCTGGAAAGCAAGGGAGACAGCGAGCATTTCCCCAAAGGCAGATAGACTTCACTCCCCAGAACCACAAGTTGTGGGGTACACAGCAAAAGGGGCAAAATCCCTGAGTTCCAGACCCAGTAACAGAATCCTAATAGTAGAAAATATGTATATTTTTGCATACTTTTAAGAGGTGTTTAAGACTTGTTTATAGCACATTTAGAATTTCCATTCTCTGGGAAGGCTGAAACTACAAATAACAACAGATAAAGCATACCCAAATTTCAGTAAGAATCCAGTGTAACCAATAGCATGGTGGTTTTTTTATTACTGTTCTGAGGAAAAGAGTCATTAAATTTAAATCCCCAGAGGAGTTTTGCAAAACATGTCAATAAGGCACTCAAGATAACTACTCTAGTAATAAGATTACAGAAAACATTTCCCCTAAACTGAGAGGTTTTGTTACTTCTATAATACTTGAGACCACAGCTTTCAAAAATCACAACTCAGCATCCGCTGTAGCACTGAAGTGCTCAAGTCTCAGATGTCCTGCAATATTATGAAAAAGAGCAGGACGGAGTGTTAGACAAGCAACATCCACCCTTGGGCAAACATGCTACCACTGAAAAGCACAAAGGCCAATCACCAAGTCAGGTCCTCACATTCTATTTATTATTTACTGACACCAAAACTTAGCAAAACTGGCTCAGAGAAATATTGGGTCTGTAACTCATCTCTCAGTTGTTTTGTTTCCTTGGATCTCTCAGGTCATAACAGTCTGCCTTCATTGTGGCTACGAGCCCTGCCTGTGAGGCAGACTAGGCTATATGTGTTATCTTCATACTCTGAGATGACAGAACAGTAAGCATATTATGCAGAAAAAAATTTTTAAAAAGTGAGAGGGAAGAAGAAAAGAACACCTGTGTTAGATCATTTGATATAAGCTGTGGTTTCTTCAGAGACGTGTTGCCAGTTTTTCTCAGCTTTGCTTCCAGGAGCCAAAAGAGGTCAGTTCTGCATGTCTCAGTGGGTCAGGGGGAGAGCTTCTGGGCTCAGAACTTCTTGGGAATGGGAGGAAATCAGGAAGACTAAATTCATCACATAGCAGCAGAATGGTGGCTTTTAAATTGAGGACCTGAAGTTCAGAGGAGTGAAACGGCCTATACCAATTTACAGTACATGCATACAGACAGACACACACACACAAGACTAGCACGGCACACTGTAAGGATTGAAAAGTAAACCCAGTAATTGTCCACTAGCTGAAGTTATGGATCTGTAGCCTGGACCAAGGCTGAGCTCCCAGAGAGATACAATACTCAGCTATTTGCAGACTCTTTTGCCATAACAACAGAGAAGGAAAATTCCATTTAATGAGTTAGGCCATTGCATATTCATGATCTACAAGACTAATTGGCTACATGCATTTGTAAGACAGAAAATTACTATCTATCCTGCATCCAAGTATAATTAAGAAGAAATGTAAGTACGCAGAACGCAGCTTTGGTATTGAAATTTGTTCAAGAAGTGGAATATGTCATCATTTCTGCAATTATTCCCCTGGGATCTCTAAGTGCCTAAGTTTCACCTCTCTCAGAATTTAAATATGCAGAAACCAGACATGATATCTAATAACAGTCATAATTATAATAACTTTGATGATTTTTTTTCAGGCATGTAGCAGCAGAAGTAGTTCAGTATCTTATTTTTATTCCTATTCTTTCATCTGCTTCCATAGGTATACATGAGTTCCAACTCTCAGGGAACTACAATTCTGCCAAAGCATCTAGAACTGAGGCAACCCAGCCCTGGCATCTCAGTCTGAAAAGGTTTCCTACAGAAGTGTTATTTTTTACTTTATGGACGACCTTATGAAAATATTTATGAATGATAGCAAAAAAACACCTTGCCCAGAAACTTCCCCCATGTCAAAGTGGACTGCTCACATAATTTATACAAGGGCAATTTGCTTTCACCAAAAACAATGCAACAATCGCTGCTGGTCCAATCACTTCCTGCACTGCAACAGTTACCAGGAAGTTTGTAAATCTCAGAGTTAGTAATCAAATCATTTAGGAACTTTTATTTCATTTTCATTTATCCTACAGGAAATTCTGACATGATAATTCTTTAACTCAGTTTTTCCTTTACCGGAAACCACGAAGGCAGTTTTTCCAGCTGGCTGATTTTATAAAACAAATGAACAGCAAGAAATGTCCAAAATCCTTCTTGGCTGTAGTCAAATTAACTTTCTTTTTTAAACCAAAACTGACTGAATCACATAAAACATAAGACCAATTTTTAAACTCTGCAACAGTTAGGATGCCAAGGACTGTCCCTTTTTACATGCTTTGATAGAATACTGATACATAACATCAACAGTGGTGTCTGCTGTGATTGCACTCAGGTAATGTATATCCCCCCCAATTTTTTTTTTTTTTCATCAATGAAGACTATGATTGCACAGTTTGGATTAGTTACTTACTACAGCCAGAGCATGTGGCACATGATTTTTCTCAACATTTCCTTATTGCTCTTTCACCTGTATTTTATCAGCTTTGCTTTTTAGAGTCATTGATTGGCTAAGAAGATGTAAATTAATAACCACTGTATTTCCATACTTCTCCCACAGATGCTGCCCATGCAGCATCTCCACTCATTTAGAGACAGCGACCAAAGCCTTCTTCAGGTTAAGTTCAATTCATAATGGAATTGGTAAGCATGTCTCCATTTCTCTTGAAGGAAGCTGGCTTGGATTCTGACCCAAATCATCATGTAACATATTTAGTACAAGGCTTGGAAGCCACATAAAAATCTGCTTTCCTGTATTTGTTATTTAAATACATCACAAAGCAAGCAATGAAAAATACACACCGTCACAATTTATGCATGCATGTTTTAGCAGATTATTCTGATGTATAGAATATTTCTGGTAAACATGCATATTTGACCTTTATTAAGTACAACAAAGTTTAAGCAAAAGCAATGTAGATAGTGTTTATTCTACATCAGTTTTGGCTTACTTCTCTCCTGATTTTTCAGTTGCGGTCTAATTATTTTGAATAAATTTCAGTATTAATGCAAACTATATATTCTTCACTATAAAGCAGAAATGACCTGCTGGACCTACTTTTCATAAATCCTGTGGATCCATCTGTAAATATAAGCCACATTCTTGAAAATTATAATTAAGCATTCTCTAGGTCTTCTGTTTACATACTGTAGGTGTTCTTTCCACCTGACAAAGAAGTCAAAGTGTGCCACTACCTCCCTGTAAAAGAGACAAAGTTTCTAGAAACTTACAACATGGTCCAGTTTTGATGATACCAGAACACATCTTTTTTCAAAATCTCCTTTGTACTGCTTTTTTCTGCTATGCAGCACTGCTACTCCAAAATTTAGGATGTATACATCCCTCTCTTTCTGAAGGTAATCTTGGAGACAAAGCATGGACTTGGAGCATTTTGACAAAGTTGTTAGGGATTTAAATGTGGATATTGGAACGCAGTAACATTAAAATAGTTCAGCTCCTGAGCATGACAATTTTTATGCCGGGATAAATATACTTTTCTAGCACACAGCATAGACAGCTGCCACTTCACTAAGGCTCATGTTACAATGGATGTCCAATTCCAGATGGGTAAATGCCTCTTTTTTATTGTGTTATGTTTGTTCAGTGCATAACCCTGCACAGAACTACAGCAACAGAGTGACATAAATATTTAGAGTTCCACATCTTTTACATCATAGAATAATCAGTCAGACTAATCTTTACAACATGTGTCTGGCCCATTTTACCTGAGGAAAGAAACATAGAACCTGAGCACTCCAGTGCTGCAGAGTAAGCAGCTGACACAGATTTCACCTATTCTTACTTCTTCCTCCCAACCTAGACAATGCTGTCTCAGTCCTACAATGCCACTAACCAGCAACAAAACCAAAATTCTCAGTGTTTTTCCTGTACTTATATTGCTCAGGTTTTTTTCAGCCTTAGAAAGAGCATTGAGTGGTTGTCTTCACATACAAGAAAGTACTCAGCTCTTAATAATGAACTCTGCAAACCCAAGTGAAAAGCAGACAACGCTCAGCAAGGTGTCTCATTTCACCATCAACCAATACAGCTGACTTTGTAAAATCATCATTATTGAACTGCCTTTCTTTAAACAAAGCTGTAGATTTAAAAAAAAAATATGCATAAAAAATATGACTTATGAAATAATACCTAGGCAAATGGCTTTTTAAAATTTTGCTTTAGGCACACTTGCTTCAGCCACACTGCTCTTTCCAAGCATCATTCAAAATTCAGAATGGACACAGGCAACAGATGCCCACAGAAAAAAACCCTTTCAACCATTTTCCAGGCTGGCTTGAGGCTGTGCAAGCTGGAAGGAAGGATTAGGTATAAATTAAAAGATAGCCAGCTCTAATAGTACACAATCAGCATAACAAAAAAGTGCTTCAGACCTTCGGCAGCAGGCACTGCAGCTCATTAACAGAAAGTGAACACCTTCTCTTTGGTCCCCTTATGAATTTGTTGGCACAGTTATGGGGGAGGGAAAAGGTAGGGAGAGAAGGGGGTGAGAGATAGAAGTAGACTGCTTCTGCTTTCTTGGCCCACTGCTCACGCTTCAGGGTAAATAGATCCTTTCTATTACTGTGCACCTGCATCTGACTGCTTCATTTTGATTTGGTCTCCTGCTGGGAAAATGTAGCTTCTCCCAGCACATACAAACCCTGCCATGCAGCTTAGATGAAAATTATATTCAGAGATGTGAGCGGTGACCTAAAAATGACAACTGGTCCTCAAAATATCTGATTCCTTTTAAATTCTGTAAGCTTGCATTTTGCTTGTCTCTCCTTTTCATTGCCTAGAAAAAGAGTAATAGAAGTAGTATGTTGACAACTCTGTCATACTGCATTTCTAAATTTCATTGACTGTGTACAATATTACAAAAGGAAAATAAGTTTTCTGAAATGGGAGATACATATTGCCTCTGAAAGCAGTCTTTCTTGTTGGATCTTTCTGTTGTAAACCTCAGCTTAAGCTGAAAAAGGATGAGGTGTGAGAAACCGGCATTTTTCTGGATCTGGCACACCGTTGCTAAGACGCTGTTTTGTTGAGCTCTCTGAAATGCTGTTTCCACACGTGCAAAATCCAATTCTGACTGTTACACAGAGGAGTGACCACAGAGCTGGGGAAGTTGCTACAGCAATATACTCCATGCAAAACTAGTATTTGAGACTATCAGGTAGCATGAGCACTCAAGCAGCTGCCTTTACGTAATACCGGCAAAAGCCTCTCCCTCCTTCTCTTTTTCAAATGATCTAACAAACCCCATTAAACTGTTGCAAATATCTACAGAAAAAGTCTAAATAAAAAGATCACCCCAAAATAGGAACAAGAAACATCTGAGAAGGTAAAATATGTTTAAGGTCTTCCCTTCATACCCATAACATTTCACAAATAAAACAAAAAAACTAGACAAAGAGTCTACCCTTAAGAAAACTTGACATTAAAAATAAAAGCATAGGAAAGCATACTATCAATGCTGATTTTATAGAATGGAGGATGGCCTTTAGGAGAATCTTTTCATATTCAACTTCCAGCCAATTTGGCAATGAGATGGATTATGGTGGCATGAGTAAACAAATATTTGGGTCCTTTAAATTTTATTGTGCATTTTTTCTAACAACAAGCTAAGCCTGTAGTGAAATGAGGCAACCAAGCTTAAAAGAATTATGGTCTTTATTAGGGAAGGACATGCTTATGCTTCTTCTGTGAAATTATTTAGAATTATTTAGATTGGATGTTTTTGCTGGAAGCAGTTCCTTAAGATACACTGTGTATTTCCAAGTGATTTAAGCACAATATGAAGTGGTAGTTGCTAAGGCAACAATATGCAATTCCTGTTTCGGTGATCCCTCTCAACAGCTGCATAAGCCCAGGCAAGTATCAGTTATATGAGAATTTATAAATCAGCCTAGTAAATACCCTATCAAATAACTTCTCCAGGAATTGCTTTAGGAACTCACAATACCAAACTGTTTACTCAGACTGAAGTCTTGTCTACACTACGGAAATAGAAGTGCTCAGCAGTGGCTCTGTCAGGAGGGTGCTGATGCAGCACAGACCAAGGCAAGGCTGTGTTCAGCACCAGCAGCTGTGGGAGAGAAGTGCCAGCAATAACAAAAGGCCCCAGCGTTAAGCACCACTTCAGTAAATCGCAGGCCGAAACACAGGTTGCTTCCTCACAGACAAAACAAAGCAGGAAAAATTTAGGAATGGATGAAGATACTGGACTTGAGAACACAGCACTGATACAAAGCAACAGTCAGTCCTGTCTCCCCCGACATGCTGCTGGGATCCTCCCGTAAGACTGGGCACTCCTAGAATGCATCTGTAGTCTGATATTTTTTAATCAAATGCACCAAAAAGATTGCAAAAAAAGGTCTGATTTCTCTCCAAAATATCACTACAATTTTACTGCTCATCCTACAACTGAGGCCAGTGTTCTCTGTTCATCTCATCTGAGAACAAAGGGAGAGCAGATGGGATAAAGCAGAAAAAAGAAAGGTTCAAAATGACCCTGGTATGCAAAGCCAAACCCAACTCTCCTCCAAAATCTACTAAAAGCTCTATTAATACATTTAACAACACACAAAATGTGTAACATACCATTGTGAGTTAAGTAACTTAGACTACAAAATGGTGGCAATAACTGGGGGTTAAAAAAGGGTATAAATATGTATCAGCTTTCTTTTCAAAAGAATATAAAAACTTCTCCTGCCTACACGAATCACAGGCTACCAAAAAAAGCATCTGAACATCATCAGAACCTGATAATGTTAATGAGGACAGGATAATGATATTATTTTCTTTTATTTTGAAGGTAGACACTGTATGATCAAAAATTACACACTTCAGGGGGTTTCTTCAGTCTATGGCAAGGTGAGGCCCCAGAACTGCTGACACTTCTAGCGGCATAATGCTGAATGACAAATAACATCAAGGGCTCGTAGAGGGACCAAAGTGAATGAGTCATTAAATAATGATAAATGTAGTGTGACTCTATGTTGTTTAGAATTGAATAGCAACTACTGTCAAACTAGTTGGGATGCATTTTTCTATTGTTAAACTCTATGCCAATTATTTGCATCGAAAAAAGGTATGCAAAAGAAACACCTCTGCATTGGCATACTAGAATGATAATCCTGACCAATTCTTTATTATCCATTCAAGGAAATGAAAAGAATTCAGTTCAAGAAAATTGTAAGACAAATAACTTCTTTCTAAAACAACAAAAAAAGAAATAACTACTATGGATTAAATACCTTTCTAATGTCTTCTCCATAACTTACTCAGTTCTCAAGGCTTTGCATAAAGTTAGCAGAGGAACCTCATCTGGGTGCTGTCGTGTACACTCAGCACATTACCTTTCACATGACATCAGAAGAACTATGTCAGACTAAAGGCTTGACTCCTCAGTAAGTTCTCTTCAACACCTAGTCCTCTTTTAAAGAGGTGTGCCACCTTCTCTTTAAAAAAGCCCTTACATAGCTCAGACAGTAAGAAGTACTTAAAAATTGGAAGACACTACGAGTTTCTACAATCCTTCAAATTAAGCAACAACACCCTTTGCTGTATTTGTATTCTAATATTGAAGAAAGAGGAACCAGCTGTACAATTTAATTGCAAGGGAAATCAGTTACTGAGATAGGCCAATAAGAAACACGCTAGAATTTCTAACTGAGGTGTTACGACCACATTATAAACTTTAAAAAAAATGACAGCTGATGTCAAATATTTTGCCTACAGTTCTGTGCATATCACATCACTAATCAGACTGTTGTGCTCTCACCTAGCAAGTTTCCAATTCCACACCAAGTGTACCAGCTATTTTATCAATTAAGCCAATAGAACGGTTTGGACACACACACTAATCAATACAATACCTAGACAGGCCTGAAACTTCCTACGGTAGAAAGTCTGACAACAGGAGAGAAGTAGGAAAAAGAATGATCAGCAATTGTGTGACAATCTTTTTAACCCTCTCTGTGGATATGGCAAGAGGGGTGATTTAAGTGTACACGAAAATGGGGATTCAGAGGGAGATTTACAGATTGTTCAGTAGTCTTGATCACTCAAGGAAGGAGTGGCCCTGCCTATCTTTATGATTTTTGCAGACCATCAACAAAGGAGGTTGACAGCTGCGAAACAGGGCCTCAAGAATAAAGGATCTTCTTATGCCTCTGTGAAAAAGGCTGCAAATACAAATAGAAATGTGCCATGTAAATACAACAATTCTCCAAGGAAAAAAATGTTTCAAATTTCTATTTATGCTCCTTCCCTTTTGTAAGTAATCTCCCATTAATTACTGTCAAAATGCGACAGAAAATCAGAGGCACAGGAAACAAATCACCATTCATTAAAAGAAATGTATTAATGAATGTGGCACACTAGGCAGAAATCAGTGTTGTATTCCCACAATTGCTGTAAATGCTATATTCTAATGTTCTCAAAGCCTGACTTATGAAGGTATCAAAATTATGTAGAAATACTTGTGAGAAAAGTTCACACATTTGTTTTTGCTGTTTTCTTTGCTCAATCTTGGATCATATCAGAAAGTCAGTAGTATGCAGTATTTTGTTGTCTGTCCTGCCCTTTTTCTTCTTCTGTGTTTCCACCTTTCAGAGTATTATTGCCCCCATACCTGACTGGAATGAAAAAACTGAGTGCTCCCAATCCAGAAGTGTCGACTAAGAACTCAAGAGCAGCCAGGTTTTTCCTGGCTTCTTTCCTCCTGCCTACAACTTACTGATTTGCTCAGCACATAGTTTTATTAGACTTTTCTACTATGCCTGGCCTAAGACAATTGTTCTTTTTATTTTCCCTGAAATTTGTTCTACTCCTGAAGGGACTCTGTGAACCTGTCTCATGTATTCAATACAAAGCAAAAACCATTGTTTCCATTTCCTCCATGTCAAGATGCTCCAAACATGGCGGAGAAAACCAGATGCCCTCATGAAAAAAATGAAGTTTACTTTTAAGTAAAGTCCACTTAAATGGAGTCCACTTTTAAGATCTACTCCCCTTTCACATCTTACACCTCTCCCTCTATTGTACACCAGTAAAGGCAACAAAAGCATTAGCTGCCAGATTCCAAAGGCAAAATTAACTTGAAACTGCCTTCTAAACAACTGAGATGGGGTACAAAATGAGCCAGGTCTAGGTCTTTTTAGTCCCTCTCACACTTTATCAGCCAACTAACTGTGAATTCTCCAGAAATATTTCTGCATTAGAATCAGCCTTGCATCATTTGTGTCTTCCATGTCAAGCAAGAAAAGTACAAGCTACTTTCCATGAGGTGATCACATAAAAGAGGTATGTAAGACAAGAGAAAAGAATGATATTTACATTTTACACTGTCTTGTGAAATTGTGAAGATGAAGTTGCCTGGCAGAGTAGCTGTAGCTGGGTTCTTCAGCTATACTGGTGAAGAGCTCTGCGCTGATGGAAGCTTCATATTGCACAAGCGAAAAAAACATTGTCAATAGCGCCAGCATGGTGTCTGGAGTATTATTATTAGCATACTATAATGAGAAAGAAATGAAAATGAAGCCAGCTGTCCAAAAACAAGAAGGGTCCTGGTTAAAAAAAAAAATTAGGACTGTTCCTTTCTCCTGAAGAATGTGGTAGAAATGACACCACAACTCACCACACTAAAAAAAGTCATATCTTCACATTAACTAGTTACTTTGATCAGTTCTAGCTAACATAACATTTTTGCCAGTATCTCCTGCATCCCAGTGACTCTCCACATATCTGCACTTTCATCCTATTACTTTTCCTAGCTAATATGTCAAAAACTATACAAACACCTCAGGGTCACACAGGTTTCTCAGGCTCTAGAAACTTGACAGGGGTTACAGTAAAGATGAGGATTGGTGGTGAAAAACTGCAAATGGTGGCAACAGAACGCAGCAACACAGAGGCATTGCACTGGTTTTGCAGAATGAAAGGGCAATTTTTGTCCAAAGAGAAACTCCACTCAACCTTCAAATCAACATTAATTGAGAATATCAGCAGCTTCATCATTAACATGAAGTTGGGCATGCCCTTACACTGCTGTTTAGTTTTCAAGATCATAAATTAAAATGGACATGTCTGCCAAAAAAGCCCTTCCATTTTATATAGTGCATTTTGCTATTCCATCATGCTTGAATGCCAGTAGAGAGATTAGGGCTTTTGCTATACTTTTTAAGGAATACTGTTAAACTCTGAAGAATGCTTCTGATAAGGAAATATTTGACCTTTCATTTGTTCTGTATAATCAAGGGCAGAATTTCTTCAGGTAGTATGAGATAACTGGTCACATTTGTATTTGAAGCACTTTGAAAATACCTCTTTCAACTTCTGTCATAGAAACCCTGACCATGTAATAAATTTTCCAAACATTTTTCTAAATAAATTTCTTTAAGCTGCAATGAAGTGAGGTAAGCCAGAGTGTGTGCCAAAAGTGACCTGATGGTCCTTCAAAAGGCAAAATAAAAAGGCTCCTAAAACAAGAATTCATTCTAGGTTTTTCCCAAGTTTTTTTCCTTTTATGAAGGCCAGATGGCAAGGCAGGAAATAGAAAGGCTCATGACTGCTAGTACCCAGCAATCTTCCAGAAGCCTGATGCAGCTGAAGTCCAGTATTTATGAATGACATTAACAAATGGGACTGATTAAAAGAAAACAAGGACTTCATACAGAGGCAAGGAAGATGAGGGGTCTTGGTAAGTCATGCAATAATTTTTCTCTCATATAAAGAGTCCATTGCTAAAAAAGGGCCTAACTCACAGATTTACCTTTATTGGTAATAATTGTGCACAGCTGATATTCCCTCTGCTCCAGGGTTGAAGAAGAGGTAATGCCTCACTTTCTAGGAAATTATTCATGACCCAGCTTCAGTGAAGAAGAGGTTAGCCTCTCAGAGAGGTTGAGATGAGTTACATGATCCAAACTCAAGAGAGCATGAAATAAATGCAGAACCTGGGAGAGAGGATATGCCATTTCATTTACACAAAGAGAAAGGAGATTGAATGAGGAAAGAAGTCGGCAACAGAAAATCTGTTTATGAAGGAAGCAGATCAAGTAGAACAGAGTATCTGGAAGGGCTTTTTGCAAAACACAGATCAAATAGCATTATCTGCTCATACTTCAGGCTTCTCATGCATCAAGTATAAATTATTGCATGGAAGAGAACATGCTTTCAGAATCTGTTTATTGAAGAGAGTCAGGCAAAGAGTTTGCTGCACAGCTCTCAAAAAGAATCAGCTTTAGGCCTTGTCACATCAATGATTTATAGGGTGACACTAGGGAAATCAATTAAGCTCTCTACGCGCCCCAGTTTTCCCATCTGTAAAATAGGGGCAAGCTGTTATTCAAGGAGAGTTCTTTTCCATTTTATAGCTTTCCTTCTTGTGTTTGGGTGTTTGTTATTTTGTTAATTTTTACGCTATTCAAAGTATTAGTCTTATGTGGATGTGTTTTTATTTTAGCATTAGAATATACCTGTTCTTGCTTCATTTTAACTGAATGCTAAAATGTGAAAGGAACACATACCTTTCTTAGAACACAGATCTTTCAGGAAAATATTAACGAAATCTCATGGTAGGCATGAATAGAAAATCCAAAGATAAGGAAGTCAGGCAAATGTGGGAAACCGCTATTTATTTTCACTTTAAATTGTTTAACAGTTTTGCAGCATTTTAGCACTTCAACATTTAATAATTCTTTGAACAGAACCGCATAGAAAAAAATAATTGACAAAATACACTCTAATCCTCAGGCATCTAGGAAAAAAAAAAAGGCATGGTTGTCCTTGGGCTTCTTGTTTCATAAATTTTCTTCGTTTGTTCTCTGGTATCCACAGAGTTAGAAATTCACCATACAGAAGGAATATCTAAATAAATACCTTGCTGAGGTTTTAGACTAGAAAAGGAAACTCAGTCCAGGGCATTGGTAACTTTTCTATTCCTGCATATAGACTTTAAATACACTGGTCACAATTCTCTTCATTTTATACTATTCTACATTGCTTAAAATGGGGTAAAGGATAGAAATAAAAGCAAAGCAGTTCAGAAGCACAGAGATCTAATTATTTATGAATGACTGTCAGGAGGGCTTATATCTATACAATGCTTTTGCCCGTACTAGGAAATTTACCATTTGCCTGTAGCGGTAATAATACATTCAACTTGTAAAGTGGGAAGAAAACAGCTAAGGAAAGGTTTTAAGATATAGTTTCTGTTTCAGTATGAAACACTGCAGTCTCCTCTTAGGAGGAAGCCAGCGCCAATGTGATTGGCAGATAGAGTAATAAGGATTTTTTTCTGTCCCTGCCACCTGAGCCCTCTGTTACACTGTGACTTGCATGAAGGATAACCATATAACTGTGAGGCCATCAAAGTCTGACTCCAGCCCTGCCATGGTTTTGAAATTCTCCAGCAGACAGCAAAATTTCAACAACCAGGTTCTTCAATTATAGGAGGACTGGAAGATTAATTTAATGTGTTTAGATACTTGTCTTGCCATTGCAAATGTAATCTTCTTACTCAAGACACACCAGCTGCCTTGGGCATTAGAAAGAAAATTATTATTCTGCTATGCATGGAATGGTGCACAGGACATTGGCTGAAAGAGAAATGATGGTAAAGCAAACATCAGTTTGTGGTTACACTGAATCCTCAGCAAATGGCAAATGACTCTGAACTGGCAAATCCTTTTATCGTTGCAGTTTTTACAGTAATCTCAAATCTCTTCTTTATCTGCTTGTTTTTTGGCTTGTTTAACACAGAGACTGATGATCAGTGAAGCAAAAGATTTAGTTTAAAGGTGTCAGCTAATATCTACCACAGAGCTGCCATTGCTCTTCAAACTGGCTTTACAGATAAGAGCTGGCTGCTCACTGGGTGGCCACAACAATATATTATTCGAGAAAATATCTTAAGGTGTTCATATTGGCAACTGGGTTACAATACATACATGTGTCCAGAAACGTTATCTAAAGTCACTGAGAGGTTAAAAGTAAATATGTATGCTTTGTATACAAGAGACTATTCCAGGAGAATACCGTGGCTGGGTGGTCTGATTGAAGCAAACCAAGTTGAGTCATATCATGGAGCTGTCTATTTTTATTGTTTTGTTTTGTCCTTAACAGATAACCCTTTTAGCGTTGTTGATTATAAGGTACTTTCTGGTTTTAATCCCATGGCATTATATTTTTAAAGAAAACATGTCTCTGATCTTTGTAAACTTCCATTTAGTTGATTTACTCCCTCTTCTTTCACAGGTTGCTCTTTACACTTGCACTTTCTCCTCCTTGGACAAAGCACCCTGAAATGCTGCTGCAGCTCATTGAGACAGTGCAATTTTACATCCAAAAGCAACAGTGTAAATTATAGACACACAAAGCCAGTCTTGAGCACAATCTGGAGACCTGAAGTGTGCAGCTGACCAGGTGACACTGCATGGCTTTCAACAGTTGCCAGTTACAGTGACAGTATTTTGTATTTCTGACTGCTCACGCTGGAAGTCACTGATTCTCACATGAAATTCTGAAAATACTGTATTATTATTCATGTGTGTGTTACTGAAATGCCAGACCACATAGTAAAACTGATTTTACACTAGCCACTTAAGTTTGAACACTTTTGCCATTTAGGTTAAGATGGGATAAGATTATCTCAAGTAACAACAGTCAGTGTTTTTACAAAACCAGTCTGAATCAAGATCAAAGCAGCACCTACTTGTTTTCACTGCATTCATGGTTTGAAACTGATTTCTATTTCTTGTGCATTTGCTTGAGGCAGTTAAAAATAAATGATCAGTTTAAACAAACAATTTGAAAAGAAAAACAGATAGAAAGGCAAACTCTATTCAGAACTTCAATGTATTCCAAAGAGAATTTCAGTGAATGCACAGCAAAACCCCATAATTTAAATAAATTTTAATTTTATGACAGACTGATGCAGCCTTTCTGAGAATTATTTTCTTCAAAGACCATAACTGTTGTAAAGATACATGACACACAAGGGAAAATGGATAGTGAGGACAAAATTCTTACTAGGAAATACTAAAATCAGAGTAGGAAGACTGTTGTGTCTATCAATACTTTGTATTGCATACACTTGATACTTGGATTATGTAAGAAATAGTCACCAGTTTAATCAAAAAACCAGAAGGACATTGTATACAATTATTTGAAGAATGGAAGGATTCCTCAGTACAAGTGTACCAGAGCTGCACGTAAGTCGTACATATGCATGCAATGCAATAAATCAGACACAAAAATGTAACGCTTGAAAGCAGACAGACTGCTTCTTTACAAAATGTAATACCACACATTTCCCTACTTTCCTAGAATTCCATTGACAACTTTAAGCTTTTAGAATAATGGGTTTCACCCCTTGAATACATGCCACAGAAGGCTGAGCGAGGCACTGCACAGAGTTCACTATATAGGCTGGAAACCTAAAATTTGGTTGCATCAAAGGAAAGAAACACATGTACAGCAGATCCATCTGACATTTTCACACTTATTTTAGAAGATCTCTTCAACTTCCCCATGATTTCAGTCTACATTTAGTTCATTACTAAGTCCTGCAATTGCAGAACTAAAATTAATCAGAATCCCATTTACTTTCTGAAGAGCACTCAAAAGTCTATGATTTTAAATTAATTTATGCAAAGAGAAAAGCTCTTGTCTTTGTAAGTATAATTCTAAGCCATATAAATCGAAAGTAAAGCTTTAAACCCGTAATGACCCCTTTTCCATCCAGTCTTAAATGGAATAATTAAGCAATAACTTCCATTCCATCTAAGTACATGCAGCAGTGATGGGTGTCTGCTTGCTGACTAAAGCCTGAAGCATTTAATTGACCTGTGGGAGCTGATTATTGCAAGTACAGTCATATGGCATAGAAGCTATCTACTTTTTGCTAGAAGAAATCTTTCAAAGTAATTAATAATTTTGGTAATTTAAAAAGATTATGCATAACTATTCACTCTGAAGAGACTTAAGCTGTAGTCAGCAAGCCTGGTACAGATTTTTAAAGATAATAATATCTGTAGGTGTACTCATTTGGGTTGTAAATTTGACTCTTCAGAGTAATAGAACAAAAATGAGTCATTGGCCAAGGGCTCAGTTCAGAACTCGGGAATTATCTCTGGATTTGCCTGAAGTGACTGACAATAAGGAATCCCTCACTGACTTTGCTTCAATCTGAAGTTTGCTATTTATATCCTTGCAGCAGTTGTTTAGAAAAGTCCCAGGTAAATGAAATTCATACAACTGAAAACAGAATACATATTGTTTCAGACACCCTTCATAGATGCACACAAGAGCAGGCCAGTATTCTTGAAGCATGTGCTCCAAAGTCACAAGACCACTGAGCCTACACAGAGATTACAGTCTCCACAGACAATGCAACATAAATGCACTCTCCTTGGCCAACCTGCACTGCACACTCAAAGAGGACATAAACTACTGGGGAAAAAAAACTGAAAAAATTCTTCTACTAGAAAGTAACAGTGTGAGACAAGAAAGGATTTAGAAGACACTCATTTAGAAGGTCTCCTCTGTCTAAAGAATGGCACAATAAATTCACTGTAAGTATTGTGTCCATTGCTTGCTGTTAATAGATATTGCCTCTGGAGTACTAGGATCAAAAACAGATTAATGTTTTCTTAGCATCTCAATGCCCAGGTGATGCCTTTCATACCTCCTCAACTAGACTTTTTTTAAAACTAAGAAAAATTACAAAATGTAAATATCCAGTCACAATTCTGGAGTGCTTAGCATATTAGAAGATGAATACTACTTGGTTTTCTACCTAATAATCCACCAAAAAACCTATCAGGTCCTAAAATATCTTGAAAGAGAGGAGAAAATTTGGTGGAAATTTTCACAAGAAAAGCAAGCTGTTCCTAACAAACAGTTTCCTTGAAACAGTTTTCTCATAGAACAGCTGAAAAAGACCCAAAGGTCATTGAAAACCCAGTTCAGCAGTCCTCAAGGGATTGTCTATCCCTTGGCACACGGATCTTCAGATGGGAGATCATCATAAGCAGCTACTTAAGAGATAACACTAACCACAGAGACCAGGTGGAATTCAGACTATCAGAACTCATGCCTTACAAAAATGATCGTGCTCAATTTGAAAAAAGAAAGCTCAACAGCCAATTATTTTCTTTTGATTAAAGACTGGGATGTGGGAAGGAGGGGTATGGTGGGTTTGTTGTTGTTTTGCTGTTTGCTTTTTTTTAAAACATCTGTCCAAATTTAGGGGACAAGAGAAAAATCATAAGTACAATAAATACTCCTTGGCAAATCACTTTATACAGTACAGCATACATTATCATTGAAAAAGATTTTACATATATATATATTTGGGACAAAAATATTGTCACATCCTGGTAATGAAATGAGAATTGTTTCTAAGAGACAAGCTGCAATATCTCAATTTGTTGGAAGCATCAGATGGAAAACTTCAGCTATCAGTTACACATCCATCTTTATTTAATATATTCATACATGATCTGGAAAAGGGAGTAAGTAATACAGACTTGAAATCCATGGAGGAGATTAAAATGGAGGGGATATGCAAACATTGGTAAGAGAAAACAAATTGAGCCATGTATAGAGAAACAAGATTCCCATTCTGAAAATGTCAACTAATCTATTTGGAAATACATAATCTGAAACACAGACGTTCTCTGGGAAACTTGGAAAGCAACAATGCTGAAAAAGATTGTTGGGAGGACAGAACACTGGACACGAATTTGTAAAATGACACAGTAGTGGAAAATAACATAGACCTACATAAAACAGAATACACATAGCTTGTATATCATAGTGTGGCACTAAGCCACTGAGCCTAAACATTCCTTCAGGGCCTTGGAAAGAGAGACTTGTATTTTTTTACTCTGAAAACCGTAAGTACTATCTCATTCCCCTTCTTTTGTTTTTGAAAGTTTTACTAAATCAAACCTACACTAAACTAGAAATCACTGCTATTTTCTAAGGCTGGTTTGCCAATATTGAAAAGAGCAAAATGCACAGATAAATGATCAATCAGATGTGAGCAATGTTCTGCTTTGTGGTCAATGGACCTGGGCTAAGGCTTTCCCTTCCAGAAGTTAAATTACAGAAAGATTTTGGAATTCTGAGAAAAACAATTGACATTGGAAATCTGAAGCTGGCAATAATGAAGAGGCAAGATCACAAGGCTGACAAAGACAAGGAGAAAAGAATAACAAGAAGTTATGAGGCTGTGCAGCACCTTTGGAAGATATGGTAGGACAAAACCACAAGGAATCTCAGTGTATGGGTTAGGTAAAACCACATCAATCAAAATATTAGAAAAAAAGTCCTGTGCCATGCGAACCTTTATTATTGATGCATCACATAAATAGAATTCTTTCCAATATGCAGCTTTTTAAAATCTTGGTTAGTTTGAATATGAATGATATTTTAAAAATGTAAATATTTCTCAGCATGCATTTTAAATTTTTCTTAAAATTTCTACTGCTTTGGTTATCTTTTAAATTATGTTCCTGCTGCAGCATGTATTGCCTTTGAATGTCAGGTAGCATCAATGCCCTTCAGAAAGAATATAGAGTTTTACTTTGAAATTTGATTGTCACTTTTTCTCTCCTCCATCTCATCAACTTCAAATGTTGCTCAGTAGCTGAAGCCCGTCTACCATTATTTACACTTGCATTAGTGATTTGCTTGTTTTTTGTTGTTTGGGTTTTTTTTTTTCAAAGTAACTTTTTCACAATTAAGGAATACTAGATAGAGTTGTTCTGTCCCCATTTGGGTTTGTGCAATAGTGGAGTGAATTTTGCAGTTTGTTATATAATCTCTGTAGCACCACTTAAGTACAAGTGATCAGGAAAAGGCCTCGGAATTCTGTCCAAAAGAAAACTGGCCAAGACTGTTTTACCTAGCACTAATTTTTACCCCCTTAACTTGACTGCAAGAGTTTATGATAAAAAGAATCAAATAAACTGAGTACGTTTCTCAGAAATCCATTTAGGTGAGAAATGGATGCTTAATCCCGACATATTTTGACCTCACTCGATCATCTTCACAATTTATGTGGAGTGGGAACTGTCAAAACCATCCCCATGCTAATTATGTAAAAATAATAAGCAATATTTTTTCAGTTTAAATTCAGAAAGAACTTTGGCAAGGATAAAGCAGCAATGAGATGGGAAATCAGCATGTGCTCATCTTTACTGACCAGCCTTTTAGCACAGTGCTTCTCTTTTAACTGCATCTTTCACAAAAACCATCACGAATGAGGCCAGTTAGTGCTTGCATCACACATGGAGTTTTTCAGGCAGTACTGGTTCATATTCTCCAATGTGTTATGAATGTACTGTTGGATGACAGGAGCTTTATAAGATGTCAATCAACCAAACTATTCCAACTTTCAGATCATATATTCATTCAGCTGCTCAAATCATAATGAGAAGTAGTGGAGGAAGTACATATTCTGGTATTTCAAATGCTAATTTGCTCATTGGCAGCTGGAAAAGTCCACTTTCTAGATTTTGGGGGCAAAGTGAAGATCCAGTCTAATATTATTTTTCTCTCTGACATCAGGCAGCTCTCAGACAAGAAGAGGTTTAAGCTGTCTAGCAGCTAGAATTCAGTTTGGACTCAGTGAAACCTTATCGGAAATATTTGCAAGAGTCACCTTTGGCACAAATACTGTGTCCCAGCTGACAACCCAGCTGTATCCCTGAGATATACATTTGCATACCTTAGGGAGTAACTAACAGTAATCTTTAGCTGGCAAAAGACTGCAGCCACTCTTGGAAAGTTACTTAAGCTACAATTGCCTGTGTTTACTCTTGCCAACTCGGCACTCACAAACTGTCCTCTAGCCCAGATGACAAATAAATAAAGGAATATTTTGGAACTTGTGCCTGGCTTGCAGTTCAAATACCTAAAAAAGCATTAGCACTAGCACCAATACTATGTTGCCATTCATCTCATTTTACAGATGGAGAGGCCGTGACTAAGCTGAGAATAAATATCTAAAATTTAAGACAGCCCAGATACAGGTTCCCAGGCTTTTGACTCCATAGGTGTGCTAAGTACAGGCAATCTCTGCATCCAAGGACTCTTGCTCTGTAGTGAATGTGACCAAAAGAATTGTATAGTAGTTTGCTATGCTGAAATATTGAACAATTTCTGAGTCTCACTACACAAAACCTGTGCCCCAACAAGCCTTTTTGGAGATAAACAATGAATTTTCTGCCTTTTAAAACAGTCCTTTTGGACTATTTAATCTCAAACTACAGTGACTAGAAATATTTTTAGAATATGTAAATTGTACGATAAAATCCACTTACTTTGAAGGCACTGGAGAAAAAATCCCACTTTGAACTAGAAAGAGACATGGTAACAAAAATACCCCCAAATCTTAGCAGTGCTTGATTTCTCTTGTAATTACATTTCTGAGTGATCAAACCAACATATAACTTCAGGGAGTCTATCTGAAAGCAAAGATCATTTAGCCTCAGCTATAAACCCAAAATAAATCTTACATATTTCTTTGTTCATACTCTCACATTTCAGTTCAATTTGTGTCTAAACTAGACATGTCCCTGTCAGTTTATGTTCACAGTTCACCCTCATCTTTAACCTTAAATCTAAGCAGAGCTGATAACCTCTCTTTCAAGTCAACATGTATTTTGTTGGATTGATGCAACCCCTCTGCCTTTAGTAGAACTCAGCAGCAGCTGGTTTCAAACTGCTTGAAACCTTGGAGATCAAAGTTTGATGAACCCCTGTCATTCTCCCAAAGAATTAAGATCTGTGAAGAATGTATGTACCTCCTCAGGCTCAGATTTCAAAAATACAGCAACTGAAATGAAGAGAAATTGTTTATTAGAGAACCATGCCAAGCATATTCACAGTGCTGGAGTAGGTATTTTCAATTAATACAGATACTTTCAACAAAGCTGTACAGCCATCCTCACAACAAATTAATTTCCTAGAGTTTTAAATACAACTGGATTCTTCAGAGGTAATATTGATGGAAATTGCTCACTACTAATAGTTTACATACAGAGCAGGTGGCTGTGCATAACAATGTGATATCCTGGATTAGATTCAGATTTTTCATATATATGTGAATTGCTATTTTCCCTTTCCAAACTACCACTCAGTATGTGGAAAACTGACATACTGGCATAAACCACACGCAATAATTTGGGCTTTCTCTTGTCAGCCAGATGCTATTTATCAGGCTACCTTTTAGAAGTGCTCAATATACCACAGAGTTTTATTCATAATTATTAGGTTGCCCTTCGTCACCCTATAGGAAACACCTACTACCTGTTTTGATTGCAACTTACCTAACTAAAAAGCATGACTGCCAGGACTTGATGAAGTCTGAAGAAATAGAGAGTGAAGCAAGACCCCATCAAAAGTATTTCAAGAAAAAAAATCATAAATTAATCTCTGCAAATTCCTGTTTTTCCTACTGGATGCTTTGAAGTCAGGGTGGACATCTGCGTTTGTGTGTTCAACTAGCAAAAAAGGTGTTTCATATTTGGTTTTCCTGTTAAACGAAAGGATACTTTCCTTTAACCCTAAAGGTATGAAATTTTCTCCCTCCCTCCACCTTTTGCTGTAAGATGACAACAAATGTAGTTCTTATTGATTTACTGAAGTCCTAGGTGATATATTACACAACCTAACTAAGATACATAGAAAGTAATATCAGATTTGCATTTTTCAAATGCCAGATTTATAATTAGCCATTTTTACAAATGCAAAATAGTTTTCTTTTCAGCTACATTTTTCTATGAATTGACACGCATGTGTGTGTGTGTATGTACCACTGATCATTCATAATTTGAATTTGCTCTGCCATATATACACACACACAAATGTGCACTCTAAATCCCACCCTAAATGTGTAATTCTTCCATCATCACCATTTATTTATCATATAGTCCTGGAAGAACAATCTCTCTTCAAGATAATTCACATACCACGTGCAATCTCCAGTGACAGAAAACAAAACCCACCCTAAGAAAACAAACAAAAAAGCCAGTAAAAGCACATTATCCTTTAAGGATCAAAAGCTGCAAGAAGAGGGAACAACTGCATCAGGATTGCGTCTGCTGAGCTTTACTCAGGGTCCCTCTCCCCCTCCTGCATGCTGTGCAAATTCAGTCACCATAACACAAGAACGGAGTTGCTGCACCCGACTCAACAGCGTGTGTGAAACACAAGTTCCTTCTTCCACCACAGGGGATTTCTACAAAATGCCTGTACACATGCCTTAGTGGACTTCTTGTCCCCCAGGTACTTCTCCTCCTTGCAACAAACACAACTAATGAGTTAGAGCCAGCAAACTGAACATCTGCAAAAACACCCACCATTCATAAACACATCGCCTGATCTGTTGGCTGTGCTGTTCACAGATCAGGCAACAATCAGTGACAAAGTAGATTTAGGTAGAAATTTACCTTTTTCAGTTAAAGAAATAGAGCATATGCTGTGGGACACCAGGTCCTGGTATTCTTTACATGATATCTCATCAATTATATTGCTTATTTCTGCTTGGTTTATTGCTGGTCTATTTTTTGTGCTACTAGTATGTTATGCTCTAACTTTTTAAATTGGCTTCCTTACTAAGGATCCTTAATAGATAATAAGAAACAAAAGCAAATCTTACCTTGGCAGCAAACAATTTATAGCTCAGGATTCTCTACTCAGATACAAACAATGAAATCCTTATTCAGAAATCCTTACTCTGAATATCAAAAGTTACCACTTGTATTTTTATTTTTTGTCTAGTGTTATTTGATACTCTTCAAATTTTCACAGTATAAGAGTACAAAGTTTAATGAATGTAAAAAAAAGGAATTATTAGTATATGTCAAATTTACTTAGCTATTTTTTAGAGTGAAACACATTTAACTGTGAAATGCAATCTTCCTCAGTGTTCTCACTTCCATTTAAGTTCACAGCATCCTAGAGTTAATAAACAAAACATTTAATTTTGAATTATTTTCTATAATGCACTTTCCATACTGATGATGTCTAAGTTGTACAAATGGCAAACAGAAGAACACAAATCTTTGGCAGTCCTGAAACTGCCATACTAATGGAATATCCATTCAGATTGTGATAAGAGAACCTCCAGTGTTAAACTCTGAACTCGGATCTCCAGCTTGAAGCCCAACTTTACTATGCAGCAAATGAAGAGGCAAATTGAAACAGGAACTTTTTTCCTTGCTGAACACATAAGCTTAATATCTTTGCAAATCAGACTCTACAGTCATACTGTATACTGTCAGACAAATTTTAAGGTAATTCTCTCCATTTTACTTTCTACATAAAATGTTATTTTCCTATATGAAATAGATGACTGCCATACAGTAGGGCATGTTACAGATATCACTCTTAGGAAGACTCCCTTTATCAATGATAGTGAGATCAACACTACACATTTCTAAATCAATCTATGCTGAAGAACAAACTCATTCAGCTCTTAGTTATTTTTAGGACAAAAATTTTATGACAAAAATTTATGACAAAAATCACCAAACACTTGTCAACCAGTAACATGGTTGTAATGGTCTGAGCAGCATATTTTGAAACTTCAAATCCAGCCATGCTGTCCCTGTTTGCAAATCCAAGAATATCTTGGTAAATCCCTAAGCCACAGGTTATTGAAATCTGGAGAAGGGTATTGGGTCTGGCTGAGCTGGAGTTCATTTTTCCTTAGCAGCCTTCACAGAGCTGTGCTGTGCATTGGTAGCTGGAAAGGTGCTGGTAACACTCCTATGTTTTGGCTGCTTCTGGGAAGGGCTGGCACAGCTGTATCTCCAAGATTCCCTCCACATCAAGGGGTTTGGACTGGGCAAGATCCATCCACTACAAGAAGTCACCTGTTATGTCCTATCTGAGACTCCACATATCACAGTTTCACACATAAAACCCACAGACATGTTGTTGTGGGGGATGCAGAGCAGTTTAACACTTGCTGTAGGCACAGCAGTGCTTTGAAGAGCCAGCATTTGGGATGCAAGCTTCCTACAGGGCCAGTGGAAGGAGGATAAAGCAGAGTCTGAATGAGTCAAAATGTCTGAAGAAGATGGTTTAGTGACACACTTATGATCTTAGAAGATGTTTGAAGGCATTTATGTTTTTATGTTTCAAGACAGTTTTATAGTAGAAGACCTTAAAATTAATAGGATTATATTGTTAAAACTGGGCACCTGCATATAGACAAATTCAGTACAAATGTAAATTACAGTATTTTTTTAAAAGCATATACACAAAGTATTTTTCATCACATTAAAGCTACAACAGTAGAAAAACTGAAGCACTGGATTCCCACTGCTGGGTCTCAGCTTGAAGTAGGACTTGTATGACTGCATAGACATGACAATTAATATCACCAGAAAAAATGAAAAAGGTAGAAGATGCACTACAGTAAAATGGAACATTTTAGAACTGAGAATCCTGTGACAGGATTCCCCACCTCCACGTCTCACACACAATTTGCCATGGTTCTCTGTAGCTTTGTGCGCATGTGCAAAAAAGTTTTTATCATCCAGGGAAAACCACTGTGTAAACCTGTGGAGAGAGAGGAAATAATAATGGCCCACACCTAGCAATGCCATAAAGTTCCACACCATTACACTCTGGAACATTTCAGTAAATGAGAAAAGACAGCCAAGAACCGCCCATCACGTGAGAAGCTTGAAGTTTTGAGAAACCCAGTCAGTGTGTGGGTGCCTGAGAAGGGAAGGCATTGCTGCCACAGACCCCAGAGGTTCCCCAGGCTGCAGCTCCCTGGCTTTGCTGCCTCAGTGACGCCTGTTTGATGGTCCCCCCCTTCCCCTGTAAGGCAAGGGTAGCATATCGGATCACTGCAGATGCAGGGAGCTGAAGGCAACAGAAAGAAAAGCTTTGACGTTCTGTCATGGAGATGACAGGACAAAATGGCCTGCAATAAACAACAGTTTGAGCAGGATAATTTGATGCATTGAGTTCTTAAGCTTTTCCAGACGCTGAACTTAGCTTGGGATGTGAGATAAGGGGACAGCAATTACTTCACTGAATAGAGTGTGGTTGTGTGAAACCAAGAAAAAAGAACCTTTCTGTGAATGCAGAAGAAATAATCCCCATGCTCTCTTTTATTTTATTTTTTTAAGGCCTTTTTCCAGCCATGAGCTTTTAAGAGGATTCATGTGCAGGTCATATACTCTGCAGACTGAAACAATCAATGCTACTAATCAATCTTTAGTAATTTTATTTTACCATTGTTGCATTGCCACTGCAAAACAAAACAAAAAATTAAAGCCCAATAAAAACCAGCAAGCCTACACAAAAACGTCCTTTCATTCACCATCCTCCAGCAATCAGATTTACAAAAGTAGCTTTCTAACTGCTGCATATGTTTTTAAATCTGTGCAAAGCCCCAGTTTCATACATCATTGTGGCAGTTCAGCATCTCTATGCTCACGGAAGAATATATGAGCAGAGTTATGTTTGTTTGGAAATTGGCCCCTATTATTGGCACATAGGCAGACTCACAAGAAAACCACGCTGCTGGAGTACTTTTCATAAATAACAAGTTGTTAACCCACGCCTGTTGGGTCCAGTCCATCCTTTCTAAGCAGTTATTTAATGATATTGCACGTGCAGAGGAGCTGTGGGTAAACATGCACAGAAACTGTCTCTCTGCAATCCAAACGACAGAATTATGAGCCCCAGATTTACATCACACTTGAAAAAATAATGAGCACTACAGGTAATTTTAGAGGTGAAAAAAGATTTTTTTTTGCAAGTCTAATGGGATTGTATACGCGCCTGCAAATAAATACCCAATAGGCAAGGATCATCTATTAAATACTTGGACTGGCCTTTGTATATTGCACCTGATACCTAGAATGTTTACTGATGTTTGAATTTTCTCTTGTGATACAGAAATTTAAAGACAATTTCCTTTTCGTTCAACATACTGATTACTGCTTATACCACAGTGTGAATTTAATCTCAAAGACTCTTCAAAAATTCTAAGAGAACATGAAAATCATGCAGTGCAAACCAATGTTATCACACTTATCCTCTAAAGAAGCATATAAAATGTTTAAACTTATATTGTCTTAAAGCAAAAACAAAAAGGAGACAAACCACAGTCACTTCAATGAATTCAGCAAAATGCAACTGACACCAGCTGTTGCCTAAGTGGCCAGACTTGGAACACATCAAATCCTTGCAGGAAGTTTTGCAGGACCAGGCAAATGACAATTTAAAACCTCTCTTCCACATTATAAACACCTAGCAATACAGTCACAGGAAACAGCTCTGTTTGCAGAACACTATCATTAGTATATTGGCTTTCATTAGAGGTCATACTAGTTAAACACTTGCCTACGTTTAGAAAGTTGGGAATTGGTAAAATCAGAATTCACAACTGCATCTTGAATATACAGACTCCTAGCTTCTGATTACTAAATATTTGGCAATAAACATTAAACTTAATTGACAGGACAATATAATAAATTAATTGGCAATATGTTTCCTAACATGTATTTATAATTACTAATAACCCACAACTCCTAGTCCCAGTTCTCTCTGAAGAAATACACCCTTGCTATTCACTCTGCCAAAGAGGTTTGCCAGAATTTTCAAATTTCAGCACTTGCTTTAAGGTCAAAGCCAGTATCCTAAGGGAAATAAAATATTTCAGAGCACTCTGAGAAAAATGGTATTTGAAAATAAATTTTACACTTCATTTGTCAGGAACATCTTGAGGTGTTGTCAACACAAGAAGAATAATTTTCTAGAGATGTTTCTTTCATCACCTAAGTTTCAAATTTCCAGGGATGGGGAAATTACTCATAAGATTAATATTCTAGCTAAGGCTATGTCCCTTCCTATGTATCACTGAAGGAGAAGAACAGGGTCTGCTTTCTATATGGAACATATACATTCCCACAGTTCCCTTTCAGTAACTGCCTGCAAATAAAGTTTTAGTGTGATTTTGCAAAATGGTCAACCATTTAAATTTTTTTAATGTTTTCCCTGCACTTTTTACAAAAAGTTGAAAAACAAACAAAAGCCTTCATATATACTACAGGCACTATATATGTATAAATAGATAAAGAGATAAAAACCAGGGCTACAGCACCTCCCTCAGAGACTTAATAATTTACTTGAATGGTCCAATGCCAACCTGCAAAATTTACATAGTACATTCAAACTTAGGAATTGAGAAATATTTTAGCGTTTTTCTTAAGTGACAAATATTCTTAAACAGCTTTTTCAGAGTTTGGTTTTTTTTTTTTTTTTAATACAAAGAACAGCTGTATATAAACAGTTTGAAGGAAATGTTACTTTTACCACTTCATAAAGCATATGGCTCACAGAGACTGCTTGGTTACCTAAACTGCTTAATTGTACATGGGAGCCAAAATCAAATATTCAAAAGTTACCTAATTCACTACTTCAGGGTTGAATCAGAATGACAGTTATTTAGGATTTTCTGCTGAGGATTTTTTCTTCCCTAGGTCAAGACAGCAGTAGAGGTAAATGATGCTGAGTCCAATTAAGATTTTTACTTGCTAATTATTAAATATCTTATTTAGATATCACTGAAGTTTAACGGATGAATAAAAACACCATCTCATTTTATGCCTACTCAGGACTCAAACATTTTCTCCCTTCTGAATGACTGATTCCCTGTCAAATGCCCTTGTGACTCACTTTTATTTTTGTAAGGAAATAAATATCATTTATGAACTCACTTTTAAAGAACTCATTTGTGACTGAACTACTTTACATTCTCTTTAATTTATAAAATACTACTTCATACATATGCAAATAAATTCTGCAAAAGAAGGCTTTAGACACCTGTAAGAGGGGCGTCTGCTCTGAGGCAGGGAGCTAAGGCACTTCTGTAAGGTTTGGTTATCAGTTCCCTGTACTTCAGATCCCTGATGTTAGAACAGTGCTCTTTCAGTACTTCACAAGTCCTTGTGAAAAGCTTGTGAATGCAGACATGGCTGATGCCAATTATAAATAGGTAGGAGGCCACATGCAGAAGGAGGATGATAAAAACTTAATGGAAATAATTAATTGTTCAGTGAGTACTGTGCATGCTTTGCAGCACATATGATAACATGAGAGCATGTAAATGTAAATCAAATGTACAAGGGAGTAGGAGTAAAAGCTGTCAGACAACCATGAATTTGGTCTTGCTGATTCAGGAAATCAGACCTTGTACAAGGTACAAAACCCAGTAGAGGCGATGAACTTGCTGCATCAGCCAACACCAGAGTCAGGCATGTGGTGTCAGGGCTCTTTTTACACATCTCTCATAAAATGGAGATTCACTAAACCTTGAAGGCTACTCACTCAAGTGGAAGCTTGGTGAAACAGTGAGAAGTTAGAAAAACTGGCCAGCCAAGCTTGGCTGAAGAGGAAGAAGGGGAATGGACTACACTTAAAAGGAGAGAAAAGTCTACGTGCTACAGCTGGATCTTATACCTCAAGGCACCCAAAAAGACTCAGAATGAACACATGCGAACTTGAAGAAACAAAAAAAGTTTATACAAGGAAGAGGAAGAATGGGTCATGCTTTCTTGGCAAAGGCATAAAATCTACCTATAGGATCACACACAGACAAAAGCAACAGGTGAAAATTGGATGAAATAAGGACATACTCCATCAGAGAAGAGCAATGAATACACAGGGGAAGAAACTCTGAGTTCAATAATGTGATTCTTCACCCAAGAGTGATAGAAGAAATGAAGCTGTGAAATAGAGGTGGCCATTTATTACTTTGCCTGGGCTTGTATACTACTTACATAAAGAGTCTGGCATTTGGAACCTTTACAATGTCCATGTGCTTGTTAGACTGAAAGATTGACCAGCCCTGAAGAAACAAGTTTTAATAAGAAGCAGCCACAAAGTTGTGCAACCTGAGTGTTTCTGAGCAAGTAATTTAATGCATGACGACACATGACATAGTTTCAGTAAGAAATGTACGTTTGTGTTTATATTATGATGTGTATAGAGATGTACTGGGGAGGCAAAAGAGAAAAGGCATGTTTCTTTTTCCCAAATTAATTGTACATAAGAGAAATTCCTTGTATTTGGTATTTTTTCCTACAAGCTCTCCTGGTACAATTCCAGCGCTCCATTTAAGAATATTTTTTCTCTTACTCTTTTTTACTAGAAATCACTTGTTATCTGCTTTTACCTTCACTTGCTGCTATTTTTGCACCCATTCTTTGCTAAATCTCTGCCACTCCAAAACCTCTTTGTACACCCCTAACAATATTATCGTTTTTCTTTCTTCTCCCAAAATCACTGTTTTGTTTCTTCTCTTCTAGGGAACCATCATTAAAAAAAATACTGAAATAATGAACAGAACTGAGTGTGGGAGTTGGTCTACTACAAGAGGTAAACAAGGCACAATCTGGGTGAAAGTGGACCAAATGACACATCAGGGAAAAACACAAGCTTTCCTCCAAGCACTCCTCTTCAAGTCATGAAGGTGTTAATAACTGCTATCAATCAGGTCTTTCCTCTACAGGCAGCTACAGAGGTGAGATGTTTATCTGCTAATTAGGTATCAGTTCTTCAATATGTTCTACCTTTTCCCTTCCAATTCTGACTGAAATAACAACGTTCTGTCCTCCAAAGCATAAAAAATCCCTTAAAATGATCAGATACCACATTCAAAATTTGTGATATAGAAAGGTCTAAGCACAGAAATGTCATCACATCACAGTACAGGATATGAATGCTTGCCCAGCTATGACCCCTTATCAATATCATACACATGCTGGCAAGACCCTTACTTTAACCATTTCTCTTTCACTAGCTTGGTAGCTAGTTTTTGTAATTGCTTGTTTTGTAATTTGTAACTGGTTTTGTAATAACTTTGATTAACCTGCCAGCTTTACATAAATAATTTTTCCTAGGATCATAATGCATTTTCTTCCACATCCAGTGAGACATTAGCTATGCTAGCACCTGAAGTGTTCCACAATAGACTTAAATGAGAATGGAAGACAAATCTTGCTAAGAGGTTTGCACTGCTCTTTGATGTTTCTGAATATATCTGTAATGGCTGTAACCCCATGATAAAAACAGCTCATGAGCAATTAAAATTTAATTTTATTTCATTTTCACTCAGAGAGAATATTCACTCAATTTCTGTACTATAAGCACTTGGTACAGCTGTATGCTAAGATGGGAGAGTTAAACATAGCAAAGCAAACAAAAATTTCCTCCCACAGTTACCTGCTAGAGGCAGATCTACTGTCAGTACTATTATACAAAAGTCTTTTTGTCTGCTTAGCCCTTTTGCACCTGTTTTTTTGCCACAATAGCATAGGGAGATGGAAACAACTTTTTTCATAAGATGCCTTTCTCCATAAGTTTTAAACAAATAGTGCTCACTTCCACCAAGGAATAATGTATTTCAGTTGGTTTTGTTTGTTTTGTTTAGAATAAAAGCACAGAAAATACTGCTTTTTGGTAAGCACAAGGCTTTCCTTTTTTTATTATTTTTAACGTCCATTAATATTCCACTAAAAGGAGTGTTTGTGCATACTTTAATCAAAAATATTATCATGGTTTTCAAAGCACTGGTGGAGATTTTTATACTCTCTGTGTTAATAAGGACTTCCTGCAACCTCTGATCTGCCTTGATGAAATTGAAATGATAATATTTATTTTAAATTTAGTTCTTACTCGTTGGAAGATACTTGTTGCTGATAAAGCATTGCAATTTATACCGATGTTATTGTAATTGCTAATTTACAAAACCCAACCAAACAAGCACTTAGTTTCTCAAACATTGTATTTCTTCCAAAGCAGCTTTTCCTGTCCTAGCTCTTTAATGCCATGTTAATGCAGTAGTGTATTTTTCCCCATCAAGAGTAAAATAAATCACCATGAACTACTTACTCTGTTTTAATTGCTTATGCACGTGTTTAATTTAATTTATATCATCATTTACTTCCTTGCTGAAATCACACAAGGTTTTCAAAGTTGTAGCCACCTAATACCAATCTAATGATCAAACTGCTTGATCAGGTTTTTATATTTAAAGGATTAAAGATAACAGCCATAATGTCCTATTAGACACAATGGCATGATTTCAAGGCTGTCCTATCAACTTGATCCTGACAGCTTTTCTATTTCCCACAGCTGCCTTGCTCACTTATTCCTTAGTGCACAGAAATAAAAGTATAAATCCAGGTAATGAAAACAGTCAAGCTGCTCATAAAATGTCATATTACTCTGAGACTGCACATCACTTCCCAAATAGTATCCTGTCAGTCATGCTCATTCTTTAAGTGATGGAAGCACTGGCCTGAAACAAGTTTGGAAAAAAAATCCACTCTAAAACAAACAAACACAAAGCCATCACCAGTACAATTTAGAATTTTCTCCCTTAATCCCAGACTTACAAGGCATTCAACACTATTTAAAAAATAATTTTTGAAATAGCTATATACAAAATGGAGGGGAGTAAAGGTGACAGGACATCACTGTGCTCATTGTGTCACTGACAAATCAATAACTGAGATGTGTGGATATGGAGATACAGCTCTTTTTTTTTAGGACTATGATGGATGGAGTATGTGACATTAACAAATGTCAGTGCATTCCTTCAATAGAAATTTATGCTGTCAACAGCAGAGTTTTAAAGTGCTGGGTTTGGTTCTGTTTTTTGGGTTTGTTTTTTTTTTTTTAAATCTTCAGGAAAGTTAACAAGTTTGTAACTGCTGTGACTAATCTGTAGGCTTGTGAATAATGTCCCTATTTAATATCTGTGATATTCCTGAAAAGATTTAACTCATCATCCTTATTCCAAACTTGCAGATTTACTGTTAAATATGGACTCTAAAAGATTAATTTGTATCTCTCCAAAAGACATAAATCTGGTGACACAGAAAGACACTCAGACAACTTGCAAGATTCACGAAAGCATTCCTGAAAGCACTAACTGGCCAGTATAACCTACTTCATTTTTTCATTAGAGAAACATGCTCATCTTTAAGTAGGTTGGGGAGCCACACACCTACTGGAAAGTAACTCAGGAACCAAAAGTCACCTCTCTGCATCCCTCACATAGTCATAGTTTTACACCAACTGGCATTGTACAGATTTTGGCTTGATGGTATTTTTTACAAATTGAATATGTTAATGAATGTAAAAGTACCTCAATGTGTGGACCAGTTTTTCCAACTAACCTCACACAACTGAGATTCACTTTCATAATGTTCACAAGTGAAACAAAAAATAAAGACTTAAAAGAATGCAAATCACCATTTGAGAACACTGAGAAGCTTCAGAGACATAAGAGGAATAATGACTCTATTTTGTCCAGTGTGTAAATCTGCAAAAATATTCCTATGGTCACTATTCTCTAAGCTCTGATGTTTTTAACTTCAAATATTTCTAAATTCTTGCTTATGTGTTTTACATCTTGTACATTATTAGAATATACACAATACAGTCTCCCTTTTATGGCAAGAGAATCTATACTTTTGGAATGTCTTCTTTTGCAAACTTGATTTCTCACCATTAACACTGCATTAATTAACATCTCTCACACGTATGCAATTAAAACAAATGCTGTTAAGCCAGTAGACTCCTTAGCATGCCATGCTAGCCATCCTGGAAAATCATTGGCAAATACTCTAAATTCCACCTCAGTGCTCTGAGATGACACAATTTTACTGTAGAACAAGAGGAAACGGGCCATAAAAGCAGGCTTACGCTGAGGCAATGAAATACGCCACTGCCATCGAAGCAAAACAACTGTAATGGTAAAATCAGTATATGGAAACTTGATAACTGTGACCCTGATAGCAACAAGAAAATCGAGGCTGTAGATGCAGGCACAAGAGATACTGCATTCCTGGAGCCAGCTGCTTCTTCAGACAGAGCCAGGGAGCTCACCTTGCCAGCTGAAGAAAGGTCACCTACGCAGTTACTTAAAGAATCAAGAAGTAGTTTTAAAAATGAAGAGCTGTTACAGAAGATGGACAAAAGTATTTATCTTTCATTCATCAAATCCCAACATCCTCCTCAATTAAAGCTTTAGGAACACCAAAACACACACTCAGAACTTATTCCCAAGGATCTTTACATGCTTAACTGCTTCTTAAAAGCCTCATCTTCCCCACAGATCAGAAAGAATTAAGGAATGTAAACACTTTTCAGGGCCTTAAAATTCATGTTGCAGATGGTACAAATGTTAGAATTCTCCTCCTTTACTTTCAGTTTAATCCAACATTTCCAAGTGATGCCTATGGACTACCAAGGACCTGCAAGGCATCACTTAGCAGCCATGTGAACAGAAGTATTTAAGAGTCAAGTCTCTGTACATGTGGTACAAAGGAGGCCTAAGATCTTACTCTTATCAGGAATCCTTAGAGTGGGCTTTGTACACTGTTTTGCACAGGTTTAAAATGATGCTTAAATGTTCTGCAGGATTAAAAAAAGAAAAGAGAAACACTGTTCTGAGAAATAAATATGACTAAAATTATCCTTGTGAAATGTAATTGAGTGGCTTCACAGTAGCTAAATTACCTAATGGTCACCAAATTCTTTTATTTATGAATACAAAAAATAGGCTTTGGCAGGTGACCTTGGCCCGTTTTTCTTCATTAATCAAACTTTATTGCTTCAGCTATAAAGAACAGAGCAGTTTGTCATTCAAGCAAGAGTAAAATATATACACATATACATTAAGAATGTAATAGATATAACTGATAACTTTCCAAATTATCCATATTTTACAATAATTACTGTTACATGGAAGAGTCCTTTGACGAGCAATATAAATACAAGTCCTCAGATTGAAATTTACCATTGCAAATGACTAGATTAAAATTTACCATTGCAAACAACTTATAAAGATGGGTTTTTTTCTCTCTTTCACCTTCTTTCTACAAACACTAGGTCTATTATAATAACCACTGGGACCTGGACAATCTTGACGTGTGAGCCCATGAGAAACTCATGAGGTTTAAGAAAATCAAGTACAATGCACCTGGGTTGGCACAGCCCCTGGTGTCAGCACAAGTTGGGGGATGAAGAGATGGAGAGCAGCCCTGCTGAGAGGGTTTGGGGGTGCTGCTGGATGAGCAGCTCGACATGATCCAGCAATGTGCACTGGCAGCCCAAAGAGCCAAACCATTCTGCGAGTCTATGGTTCAAACTGCTAAGTATTTTGCAAATATAGTGAGAGAGCATGGATCCACTACCAGCAGTTTCCCAATACATGAGGCAATTTACAGAAATCAGAAGGCTAGGGCAAAGGTTTTATTTGGGACAGTATTTACATGAAATAGAACAAGCTCATAGTTGGAAGAAAACCAGGTAGAAATAGGAGTAAACCATTTCCACTGCACTCTCCCTCAATCTACTAATTAACCCAATTAGTTTAAGAATATTCTCCCCCTCAATTCAAACACCTCCCTAGATCAAAATCAAAAACATTTATTAACTGATGCTTCCAACTGTGACAGAAATTACAGTCATTTTTGTAGTAGAGATGGTGTAAAAATGCAATCTAAAAATATGATTAAAAGCTCAAAAGATGAGTAACCCGAGTTCATCTTGGAAATGGCTGTTTGGATATTGCTAAAGAAATGCATTTGGAGTTAATTAGTTTGCTTTTTATCTGTTCCTCAATTAAGAACTTCCTACTCTCCCTTAATCATGAAACAGCTATTAAATTTAACAGACCTGCCTAGATGACCTTACACGAGAAGAATAAATTAATTGAACAGATTTTCTTAAAAATATGAGAATCGCTCTATAAAAATAATGGTACGAGCAATGTTCCGATCCTTCTAGACTTTGAATCATATCAAATCAACTCCATCTATAACATCTTTAATTCCTCCTGTAACTTTCATAAAGTAAGTATTTTGGAACACTGATCATTCAGGTATTTCCTGAAAGTAGATTAATTCTTTTTACCCTTTACCAAAAAAAAAAAAAAAAACACAAACCAAAAAAAACCAAAAAACAAAAAACCAAACAAACAAACAAAACCCCAAACCAAAAACCACATCAAAAAGGTGCTAATAAGTGAGAGAGCACACATGGGTAAATCATGTAGTATTTCAGTCATTAACACTACATTGCAAAGAATTAGAATGGGGAAAAACCCTCTGGAAGATGTGATTAGAACACATTTCTACATACAAAACAAGGACTCATCATCTCAGCGTAGTTCCTTTAAATCCTGCTGAAATCCTGTGTTGGAATGTGGACCACATTTCCTTGTCCAAGGAAAGTCTTCACATGTCAGAGCAATTCCTTTAGTGTTTTCCCCTTCAGAATGTAATTTCAAGTTCTGTGCTGGACTTTCTCCATGTGTGAATATGGCAATAATGAACTAGAGAGAGCTGCAAACTGTACAATGATGTCCACAGATACCTGCTGCTTTCTGATGCATTCTAGAAATACTTCTTTTGCAAAGGGCAGACAAACCACAACAGTAGATCTGCTGCACAGTCTTCATTCACCTCACAATTAATTCCCTCAACTAGCAGCTGAAATGTTTAAACTTTAATATTAGGTTAAAAAAAATCAATCTCTTTTAAAGAAAGAGGTAATATTTTCTCAGACCTTAATAAAAAAAAATAATCCCAAACCCACACAGTGTTATGTTCTAGGTTTGCCAAAAATAATAAAAACACACTGTCATAAACATAGAATCATATGCTATGAGGATGGTGGTAATGGGGGAAAAAAAAGAATGGACATCCTAAACTAAGTCCAAAGCTACTTTACTCAACAGCTGGGCAAGCAGAATCTTAGATGCAGAAGTCTACCTCAGGAGACTCAAACTTACTGAGACATATCAGAATGGGGATGTGAGAAAAAATATTTTACATGCATTTAATAAACTAAACACAGGCCTTAAGATGTGCATTAGCCACTTCTACAGTTTCAAAATTTGCTCAGAATGAAGCTTTGTCCATCATATAGCAGTAGAAAGGCTAGTTCTCACTGGTTTAATATAGCAACAAAATTAACTTCCAAGCACACAGCTTAATAAAATGATACTCTGCACCCCAAAGAAAGAAATCTTCTAGGGGCATCATGAACCAAATTTGATAGTGCTGTAAAATAAAATTATCTTTACATGTCCCCCAGAAGAAACAAGTTACTAAACACAGATGAGAAAGGAGCACCCTTTTAAGATTGGGGTGAAACAATACAGGAATGTGTCAAGATTTTTAATCTAGATGCCTGACCTCAAGGCTAATTGAGAGTTCCTGCTGTCTGTATTGTCAGCCCCATATTACACAGACAACAAAAATAACAATCAAAAGACAACAATGGTAAAAAGGCACGTTATTCTGACTTGCAAATTTCACCTATTAAACAACTGCCCCTGTTAATGTTACAAGTAAAAAACCAACAGTATTCTTCACCTCAGAAAAAAATCATGACTTCATGAAGCTGCAAATGCAGCTGCGCCAGGCATAGGACTTACACAGCATTTGCCTGAAGGTTACAAAAGAACAGCTGCAAGAGTTCCTTGGCTTGTTTTACAGCAGCTCAGTACTGCTGACCCTCAAAATAATTCCTGAAAGTATATGATAAAAATGAGATGAGATGTGACTATCTTAATAAATTCACTTTTCCAGAACCTAACTGCAGTGTGGAAGCCTGACTTTGACTCTTCCAGCACCACCTCTCTGACCAATTTGATCAATCCTTTTTATTTAGAAAAATTATTTTTATTATATGATTGTTCCAGTCCCTTGCACTTCATATATCTACTGTTGTAGTGTTCTGCATGTTGACATCTATTGACAAAGAACACAGAAGAACTGAGTTCAGACCTTAGGATGATAACTTTTTGTAATCAGATAAAGATAAGATCTTAAGACAAGATCTTTAAGATAAAGAATGTGTAAATCTGACTCAGCTCTCATGCTTCAAGTCATCTTAGGCAGCAGAACAGCACTGAGTAACCAATGGCTGCCTGAACTCTAAGCCAATATAACTTGTAAGAAACATGACTGGAAGGGCATTAATACCATCCCACCACCATACCATCAATAACCATCTTCGTTCAAAATCCCACTATGTATTACTGCTATCATTTTAAACAAACACACAATGCCCTAGATACACCTGGACCCAAGTCCCATTAGTTCTACAGAATTCACCTGATTTTTTTACTGCTAGTAGAAAAAACCCTGACCAAGTTAACAGGGAAGAATAGCTGATGAATTTGCTTTGTTCTTGGGCCTTGCAAGAACTGGATGGAAAAAAAAAAGTAACCCCCCTTTCTTTTTTAGATGGATGCAGACAGCAACAAATACAGACTGTTAATATAGGAAGAAAAGCAGCAAGGACAGCAACAAATTTGCTCAAGTCTTTCTAGAGAGACCAATGCTGGAGAGACACAACTGAGGCTGCAGACTTCTTGAAGCCCAGCAGTACATTTTTGAAAACAATCTTCTGGTATGGGATTTTGTTTAGTATTCTGGCTCTTTCTTTCCATTGCCTCGCTTCTTTCTTCCTCTTCTCTCTTATCCTCTACTCCAGCAGGATAAGAGGAAGTTTTCAAGGTGAGGTAGATGAAAGAGATGGAAACAGTAAGGAAATACTCAGCCTCCAGCAGGTGGAATTGTGGGATTCTCACTCTCACCATTCTCCTGCAAGGAGTGCAGGCCACCAAAAGATTGAACTATGTTATCATTATCACACTTCTGTGTATTATTTGTGGAAACAAGTGGGAAAACATGTGTATCTGTAATACATATTCAAGGACACGTCCCTCCCCCAACCCCATTTAAACATTTCACATGTGATCTGCTTAAAAGTCTCTTTTGAAACCTAAGTAAAGCACTGATTGTCCTAAATAATCATCCTAAACGTTCACCTTTACAGCTTCAGAAGTTGGCAACGGTAAGAGAACACACCTAAGATAAAACATGTGCTTTCCACCCCAAAGAAAGAGAAAAGATAAATCAAGCCACGCTGTTTCCATATTTTTCAATATGATTTAAATAACAGACCTGTTTTCTAGGCCTGTACATATCCTCCAATGCATGTGCTAGTACCATTTACAAACTGGGGGAAGACTACTTAAAAACTGCATCCGCTACCACCCACCCCCCCCCTTTGAAAGTTTCTTTGTTCTTTGACCCAGTGCCAACACCATAATTTCACATAAAACAGCAGTGTAGGAGGGTATTATTGGCACTAAAGCATGGGAATAACCTGCGGGAGGAAAAGCATTTCTCTTATTCCTTCCTTAAGCGTAACTTCTGAAAATAAAATAGGAAGAGTTTGGACAGAAGAAATGTCTGTTTTAGCACAAAAAGGCAGAGGATAAAGAGGTTAGATGAGAAATAAAATATGAGAGGAGTTGACAAGAGATTACTTGGAAACTGAATTCAAAGCACGAAATTTATCCTAAGGAAAACTTAATTTTTTCCTTCCTTACCTGCAACAGAGAAATTAAGAGGGCCCACAGGGATTTACAGAACACGTGCTGTATGTGCATGGTGAAGGGGAGAGAAATGTCTGGCTGCAGGAGGTGTCCAGGAACGACAAACAAGGATTATTTACGTTATATTCCAACCACCTGTACCTATTACTTCACCAGACACCATGACAAGGTTGCTGTTAGCACAACAGTGTTGGGATTCTTCCCTGGCATAGACAGACTCCACTCCATGGCAGAAGCAGACATTTTTACACAAGTCTGGAAGGAGGCTGCTAAACCAAAGGAAGCATTTTTAGTACCTCTTAGCTTTTAGAACACCACCTGTGTAATTATACCACTCCTTCTCATTTCAAGCACTTTCCTGGGAGGAAAGTGCCCTGCACAGAAACATGGGGAGGCTTCCTTGCCCGTATTATGAGTTTTTCCATTTAAAGGAGCATCTGGTCTAATGTGTGTGTTTTAATTAAATGCAATCATTTGCAGCTCAGAAAAACATATACAAAAGGCCATACTGAATCAACATAACTGCGGCCAGTGACATCCAGATTCCATAGTAAAACAATAAATACTCCACAATAGTATAGTTCTAAGATTAAAAAGGGGGGCAAGCAATTTCAATGAATTATGATCTGTGGTTCCTGCAGCTATTTACAAAAGAAAAAATCCTTTGATCTTTGCTATAAAGAACAAACAATACTTGTGCTGCAGTGCAAAGAAAGCCTGGATTTCTACTGAGTTGAGGCTGTATTCATTTATTAAAAAAGGGAAAAGGTGACTGCACGGAAACCAGTGCCATGAATCATTGCAATAATTCAGAACTATGCCACCCAGCTGCACATATCTCTTAGAACCGTATGCAAAACATTACTGTACACAAGCAGGCAGATTAGCTCAAATAATGGTCTAGCCTAGCAAGACAGACCTCTTTTTGTTGGCTTGAATAAGCTCATACAACTTCAAATATGCAAATCTGAGCCCAGCTTAATTGTACTTGATTGTAGGAGATGCTGTGTATGACAAGAGATAGAGTTGCTTCCAGTCAGGAAAAAAGTGCCAGCTACATCTACAAATCACAGTACTGATCAAATAAACATAATCCAAATATCCCTTTGAGAAAATACTAAATTAACATGTTTCCTTTGGTTAATGCTTCTATTTCCACTTGCTTCCAAACGTTTCCCTCAGGTGATGCCATCTTCTGAACTGCCTGACCCACTGCCCAACCTCAGCTCTGTACCGCTCTCTTCCTCCTTGTCAGGCACAAGTGCAGTAGTTCTTCCTTGCACTTGTACCAAAAGCAATAGGAACAAGAAAAAATCTATAAAACATTCTGAAATTGACTGCATTTGTTGTAATTTGGTAATTCATAAAGAGGTAGCCAGATAAGAATCAGAGAACCCTCCTTGTTCACTGAAAATTCAGTTCTGTTGTCTCAACCTATAAGGTAGCTCAGGAAATCCAAGGTGACACAGAAAACAAAGCTAGAAAAAAAAAAGGGTGGAAATAACCTCTCCTTTTGTTGATTTTAAAATAGTGGTGGTATAGCCTTAATGATCTAAGGATACAAAACCAGCAAACTTCATAGGGTGAACTACCTTTTTAAAAATAAATTAGTATCAGCTGATTCAGTTGGGAGAAACAGAAGAGCTTCCAACAGCCTCAGAATTTTTTTGACAGTAACAATTTCTCTAATAAAGAACATTATCTCTGTATACAGACTGCCTCTACAAACTCTGAAGTCATCTCTATCCAGAGATATGGCACAAGGCACATGGCCTGACCAGGATGTGGCTTATTTAACATCAGTTCTACAGATATGAACTTCACTGGCTTTGATTGACCTTCCCCATCCAAGATTCTCCTCCTGTAGAAATGAAAGGAAATTGTGGGACTATTGCACGTGTTTTCTACAATGATCTGCAACGCCACAGTGGCATTCAGCTGAGGTTTTCAGACAACTGTGACCAAACTCAGAACTATTGTTTTGACCTGCATATTTGACATTTGATAGATTACTTCAATGAGCTTCCTTTTCCATGACACAGCCTTTGTGAAAACAATGTGTTCGAATATTCTCTCCATGAGCTTTAGGAAAGGCCAGTGAAGTACCTTGGACTTTTCTGAGGCAGCAGATGTTCAACTACTCATTAAAACATGCAACAGTTAAACTTGGACAAGAAGGTACAGAAGAGGAAAATGGACTTTCATGAAGTTTTACCTAAAAAGACAAAAAACCCAAGCAATATCTTAAAGGCATTATCTCATTCAAGGGTTCTTCCAGTTAAAGCAAGATTTTAGTTTATATTAATTATAACCCAAACTTTCTTTCATTCTGACACCGAAATAAAATCAGTAATTTACCGTGCATCCACAAAATGACTTTATATTTAATTTGACCTTGCAAATATAAAACCAAAACATTTTAACCTTGTGTACTGCAGCTAACTGGAAGTGAATCTTTCTTCAGAAGATACAAATTTAAATAGATTAACTGCCTCATCAAGCAAGATTGAAAAAAAACCCCACACACAAAAAAACACCAAGCCCACAAAATGTAAATAGTACTGAGAGTCATCTATGAAACCAAATGTACAAAGTTGAAGGCAGTGAAAAAAATACTATAAACATTATAAAATCACTGGTATGGCTTTAAGTCAATGAAATACAGGCAGGAAGCTCCCCTTTAACTATCTAAGAGCAGCATGTCAGGGCAGTGTCAACTGTTCTCTTCTGCTTTGAGAGGTTTTGTGCACGCAAACATGGAGATGATTTGAAACAACTGAAATATGACTGTAAAAAAACAGGTAGACGATGATTCAAACCTTCTTGGGATTCGGGATTAAGCAGAAGCAGCCAACTAATTACACATTCTGTTTGTTTTAGCTGAAGGAACAATGAAGGTTTTACAGTTGCTACATTCATCACACATTATTCACTGCTATATGGCAAACAATATTTATGTCTTTCCTCCAAGTGAAGCAGACAGTGAGTCTGGTAGGACTGTTTTTTCTTTCCTTAAGCATTTGTTTCTTCACTTGCTGTTTTTCTCATATATAAGTCTCTTGAGGCATATCTGAAGGCACATTCACCTTGGTATTCATAAACAGTGTTTGTATGAGGCACACCATTTACAAGGGCACTTCCTCATTCCCATCACTTTTTGAGAAGAGGGGCCATTGACTATAATTTTTTCTTTTTTTATAAATGTTTGACTGACTGCATTTGCAACATTTCTCCTTCCATCATTAGCACTTTTTTCTAGGTTTCTTGTACCTGGAATATTTTATTCAGAGCAGAGAGAGTATATAACATACACAGGCACAAGTTCTACTCTGTAGAATACTTTAAAGGAAAAACAGCAAAAGAAAGCAATACCCTTTTGTGTTTTTTTTAGAACAGGAGATCCAATTGTATTCAAGGAGCGATTTTTTCTGGACCCCAGAGGGAAACTTTTTCATGGTCAGGATGTGTGCAGCATGCTATGAAAAAACAGCTGAGCTCTGCCCCATGGTGCATGAACGTGGGGTTCTCACCATCTGAAGGGACGAAAGATTTACTCATTATCTCTATCCCTCTTTCAATTCTATTTTATAAAAGTAGCTATTTTTCCAAGCTGATCACTGTCAGACCTTATGGGTATGGCTTATGGGTATCCAGAAAGAGTCCTGAACCATCTCCACCTCTCTCTCACCCTCCCTGCTCCACTGGAAACAGCACCTATTGTAGACACACAACTGAGCATGCAGAGCAAGAAAATCACATCTGAGAAGACATCTTCTTATCCTTTAAAACAATCTGCTCCCTCACCATTTCCTGTATTAAATTCTATAAAGTGGCTCGTTTGTGGGGAATGCTTTCTCCGGCTAGCTGATTCCCCAAGCCAATTTATAACGGTTTGTGGGTTCTCCAAGTAGCTCGCTGAGGCGTGGATTTAGGCTTGGAAGAAAGAAGCATGCTCTCTCTGGGTTAGAAGGGTGTTTATTGAGTGCAGTCCATGTGGCAGGAGCCTT
>JBBMKD010000102.1:60518475-60538155 GCA_037834095.1 Argya squamiceps
CACTGACCCAATGGGGAAGGGAAAGGGTAGGGTTACATCAGGATGAACCAAGTACAAGGGTAGGAATAGGGGGTTGAGGGACATACCAAGTACCTACAAATACAAATGCAAAAACAAATTCAAAAAACTTGAAACTTGCACTGCTACAAAATTCTTACAGTATTTTTATATTTACAGAAACAATAAAGGATTTCTTTCACTTGTGTAAGAAAAAAATGATACCAAACAGACATTTTCAGGATGAAAATGTACTCACAAAATTGCCATTAAAAAATTCTAAGTAACCAGTAAAAGTCATGCAGATAATTATGATCCATCTTCTAATTCCATAAGATAGCTTATGTTCATTTTAAAGATACAGTTTGCTGTCATTTGGTACATAAATCCAAGCAATTGGGATTCATGGCTTCAAACACTGCTCTCATTATGCGTGCTCACTGCAAATGCTTGCAGTGTAGATATCACTTTCTTAAAATAGAGTGTTTGAAAATAATTTAGTCTTTTACATGAGGTCACCTTTTCTCAAGGCACAGTGTGATTTTTAATTAATGCTGGAGATCCTGTATCTCTGACAGAAAAATTATGATTATGCAGACTTTATAAAAATGCTTAAATTAAAAAATTATGCAGGTGCTTCAAGTTTCTGCAGAGACATGTGCAGATCTTTGGTTACAATTTTTAAGTGCCTATTCATTAGGCCCCTCACAGGACAAAGCTGTGCACGGAGCCAGCTGGCTTTCAGGTACTTCTGCTGCTGTCCAATGTATTTAACTGTGCAAGTGGTGCAGCATAATAATTCACAGGCTGAGACCATGAGTACAGTTACACCTTAACACAACTGAAGATGATGAAAATGTTTGAAAGTGGAAAAAAGCAGCAGTAAGAGTCACATAAACACTAGTTCACTAGGAATTCTGGGGAAAAAAATCCATCCTAAATGAATCTTCTTTATATGGAAGAAAAGAGGAAGGTTGCATTTGAAAAATTATCCAGTAATTTCAAATCTCACCATGCTGAAATTAAAAATTTAAAAAATACCTAAAAGACATTGCTCACAACATACCACCAGCAAAGTGTTTAAAATACAAAACCACACAGAAATCCACTTTATCCCTCCCCCTGTTCCCTGACCATTAGAATACCTTTCAAGCCTTCAGATGTAAAATAATTACTTTACTGTGGATACAAATTACTGTGATTGTTAAAATGATTTGTTGTTATATAGCGTGTTTATATACAGACTTGTATTTGTGGCATAGCACAGCACAAGCAGCAATAAATCTGCAATATTTATATACACAGAGTTAGGTGTAAGCCCAAATTTACACCCCCAGAGACAAGGGATATCACTCCTAACAGGGCCTCATTTGGAACTGATCCAGCTTTTGAACTGTAGATTAAATACTATTTTTATTTTCTTGGGAAAATAAGGTAGAATTTATCATATTCAGGCAAGAACAGAATGGCAGGGTTCACAAGACAGATGGTGCCTGAGTACTACAGCAGTTGTCACTTTGTTGTTCACTGCTGAGGAAATACAGCAGAACAATAACTTTGGACTGGTATTTGACTTAGACACACAAATACACGTCAGCCAAGTCTTCTCCATACACTCATACATCCTCACATGCCTGTTATTTTTCCTATGAGATGCAAATTCCTTCTGCCTCCCACAAATAAGCTGCTAGCAATTTTTAAATTCTGGATGATTTATAGGTTTTAGCTTAGAATTAAAAGCTATCTTTCTTTCCAGAATAAAATATGCTGTTACCTCATTTCAAGTATTTCAGTGGAACTGGGATTTTGAAAAACTGTGGAAGAGGAGATTGTTCCTCAAAAATCACAATTGGCATGACATACACACACAGATATTGGCAATTAACTTTCTCTTCTCATTGGCTCTATGTTTTTCCTTTTGTGAAATTTTGTTCTCAGAATCAGGTAAAGGAAAAAAAATAAAACAAGGCCCAGCAGAGTTCTTTCTAAAGATAATTTGGAGAGCATTCTCCACAGAAATTACATATATGTATGTGATACAATGGCATTTTATCTACCACTAAAGACAAAATAGCTTTCTTGGCAATTACATTATCCTATTTCAATATGAATAACTGCATTACTTTGATTTAGATATGAGGCATTACAAAGGTTTTACAGTAAGTAGTTTCACTTTCCATACTTCCACAAAGCATTTTGACGCACAGACTCAACTTCTTACCAGGCACACTGAGCTTGCACAGTGTGCACAGCTGCCAACGATTTCTCCTATGCTACATACCCTCAGAATCCCATCCATGCAGAGCTTCCTCTCCCCTTAAATCTATACACATCACAAAAAAAAGAAGTACTCAAAAACAATATTTATAAAGGAGTTGGTTTAAAAGCATCAAAAGCCTGCATGTAGTTTCAAGGAAGAGATAATCCTTTGTAATAATTTAGAAAATCTCTGCACGTATACTTTCTCAGATTATTATATCAAATTCATTCAAATGCTGTGGATTCTTAAATACAAACATACAGAAATTTTTAAAAGAAGTACCAATGGTACCTGTTTTTCAAATCCAAACATCCTAAAATAAATTTACATTAGCTTCTGACACAAAATTGTTAATAACCAGATCAAGAACAAAACCAGATATCAGTATATTAAATATTCCTGGAAAGTAGTTCATTAAAAGTCATCTAATTTGCTGATTTGTTACTGGAAAGCTTTATAAAGAATGGAATATGCATATAGAAGCAGATAAAACTTAACAGATTTTAGAGTATTTATTTACTCCTTACATTTCTTTCAACACAGGGAGTGACAATAAAACTAAGAAAGAACAAGAATTCAACCCAAAAGTACAACCTAAAATTTCAATTCCTCCATCCTCCCTACTGAAACTGAAGCAAAAACCACAGTGGCCATAAGACCGCAGGCAGCATCACTACAGCAACACAAGGCCTATTTCTACAGAATTAATTGACTGCAGTCTTCAGGAAGCTAATTCATTAAACTTGCATGGACTCAGATAAGATTGACTGGAGCTGTTCGGCTGAAAAGGCAGGCCCTGCATTTTAGACAATATGGTAATACAATGTTTCTGAATATTGAGCTGCTTACTGAAAGCCAAAAACACCAGTAAGGTTTACGACAAGTTGTTGTGGGCTGCTGTCCTAAGGTGGCATACACAAACTTGGAAGATGAAAGGAGATCTACCATAAAAATGTTTCACTTGTTAGGCTGATTATCTACCATCCTGCAGGCCCTGATCTTACCCTTTGACATTACATCCCAGTGTTTGAATGACAATATCAATGTTTTTTCCATTCTCAGGAAGACATTGGCTTATATATATTTTACCTTTCTCTCCACGTTTTGAAGCGTAACATCTCGTATTCTGTAACACAGAATATCTTGCTCATATCTCTGACAAAGCTAAGAGGACCCTTTTCAGAATGCTGCCATGAGCAACTGTTCTTTTCACTGCAGACCTTTGTTATCCACAGTGTGTTGGGTGGCTCCAGCTTCCACCAGCCTGTATAGTGATGCTGTTATTCCAAGCTGGAGGTTGGGTGATGAGAACACCAGGGAGCAGTATGCATACTGAAGGCTTCTTCTGAGCTTCAGGAGCCAGGCTTTTATGAACAGCTTAGGAGAAGATACTGACTATGCCTGCTAGCAAGACTTCAACTTTTTAACTTTCATAGTGTCTCTGAGGTGAACTTTAATTACAATGATTCAGGCAAAATAAGGTGGGAGTTCTGTATCTGTGTGGCCACAGCAAAATTACTCAAGATCCGCTGTTGATTTATTAGAGAACTGTAATTCAACACTGGGCACAGTTTGGTCAGAAGTGCAGTCATGAAGATTTTTTTAACATCCTCCTTGTCAAGCAATTGAAGATGGTGCTTTTGTAATATGATTAAGCAGGTTTTCTTTATCCCAATTTTCAGCATCCATACTTAATTTAACACACATTAATGGTGAATTACAGTTCTCTCAACCCTATATGTGTATTTTAAAACATTGTGAGACTAAAAAACCAGACTGGACTTGTTTTAAAAATAAATGTACAAGAATACAAGAATGCATTAGAGGGACACAACAGAAAAAGTAGAGTTTTGCAGAAAACTGGAAATGAGCAAATGTGAGACAGGATGCTCTCAGCATCTGCATAGTACTAAATCTTAGAAAACTTTTTATCTTAAATACAGTGATTGAATTTTCTAAAATCTTCCTCAAAAACTGTTTCTTACTATAGTATGTCAAACAACATTCTTACATGCAATTAGCTTGAACCCCAAGAACAGTTTTAAATTAAAAGAATTCATGCCAGGTATCTCAAACCTCGTCTGCTCTACAGAGAGACATCATCAAGCCAGGCAGAAATAAAATGAGAACAGGAAATTTTGCTTTAGTTGGTGTTAAGGATGAATGTTGCTCCACCTTCCTGCTAAGTTATACATGGAATTCTTCCATACCTCAGTCTCTTAAGGTATTATTTTCACATGGAAAGCAGAGGGAAGAGTGTGCGTATACATATAAGACACCAGAGTACCTGCAAGCTCTGCAAATGAGACTACATGAGCAAAAGTGAGAGAAAATGGGACTAAAAAACTTAAAAGATGAAACAAAACCCCTCACAATAATTCAATTCATAGCTGTCAATGGAAGCCTGGTGGCTGTGACACTTCCACAGCATTTGACTGGAGAGAAGGAGAGGAATACCTCAGACAGCCGCCCCAGCAAATGTTGGTTTTGGGGATACAGAAAGTGCACTCACTTGATTTTTTTATTATGAGTATAAAGCACTGCTGTCCGTCCACCATTTCATGGAGTGTTAGATCCAAATTGCAAGGAAATTCAGAGCAGCTTCTCACCCTGTGGTCTTTGAAACTTTAAATGATGAAGATTAGGCAGCTTCTGAAAGCTAACAACTAGCTCATTGCTTCAATGTCACAGAGTAGGTAACACAGGACAATTTTTCCCATTAAGTTAAATTGTAAACTATGACAGAATGAAAGCAACCTAATGAGAAGGCGAATAGATAATTACTTTATTTGTAAATTAGAAAACCAAATAAAACCTGGAACACTGAACAACTGCATGTTGGCTGTTTAGTTCCATATTGGGAGATTCAGTTTTGCTAATCCACCAAGACAATACCCTAAATACGCTATTGTCAAACTCTCTCAGGAGCTTTCAAATATGGCCAATTACTGACTTTTAAATATTGCATCTATAATTCAGGTTACTATTTTTTCCCTTTGGATGTGAATTTAAATATGACAATTTTAAGATGTTCTACACATGTAGAATTTAAAACCTGATGATATTCTGTTCCAGAGAATGGTGCTAATAACACCAAGATTGCAGGTTCAATCCTCATACAGGCCACTCACTTAAGAGCTGGACTCTATAGTCCATGTGGGTCCCTTCCAACTCAGAATATTCTGTGATTCTTGGATCTCATGCTATGTTTATAAAGAAACAAGGAACTGTAGTGTATCAAAAAAGCAGCAGAAAGAAATCTTAAGATTTACTTGAAACACCTGATATGCAATTCAAATGTTTTAGACAAGTCCATTGTTCTTAACCAAACATGATAGCAAAAAATCCCCCCATAAGGCAGTGACTATAAACCAGTCAAACTAGTAAACACTGATGGAAAGCAAAGTAAAATAAAGTTAAAACTAAGAGTAAAATCGAAATATGGGCATTTATAAGTAAAGATTTATCTACAGGCCTATGTAACTCAATCCGCATGAGAGGCTTGTTGCACTCTTTTGTGTGACTGGAACTTAAAAGAATTAAATACACAAGCACACACAATCATGCACTTTTCAACATACATCATTAAAAAAATCCTGTCTAAATTTTCATTGTAAGGAATATGATTAATGCAGCCTATCAGAAGCCAGATGGTGCAAAACCAGAGCCATCAATCAAAATGAAAAGACCACTGTGTGCTATCCCGAGCGATGTGCTCTCAAATGGAATTTCTGGTCACAGATCCTAACGCACGATGTGCAGGGGAAGCCATAAACATCATGGCACTGCCCCTAAGGAACAGCCACAAACACAGCAGGCTTTGTTAGGCAAAAAAAAATATGCAGAATTAGTACTTGCTGCTGTAGGCTCTGACTGGGAAAGGCTCTACAAGCCAAATATATGTACTTTAAATAAAAAATTAAAAGCAATGCCTTTAATGAGTTTAATAATGTTTGCACTGATGACAGTACCTGTCAAACTGTGCACTTGCCATTTGATTTAATATGGGATCGTGCCATACATAAACAAAGCAGCTGCCACTGTCTGTCTGACACGTGAATTGGTATTTAATATCTCTTCCCACACAGGACTTACAAATGGTTCATGCTTTTAGCTTTACATTACACATTTTCTGCAAATGTTATACAGAAAACAAGGTTGGGGTTTGCAAGGAAAACAGTGATGGCTTACATCTTGTAAGGTTTTGTACTAAGCAGGCCTAGTACTTAAAAAATCGGCCTGTGAAAATAAAAGGCATAAAGAAGCATAATTCACCATACCATACACACACTTCATAAATTATGCTATCAATATTAAAGGAGATGCAAAAATGAGCAGCAGTAATAACATGTAAGTGTTTTTACCTGGAACTAGCAAGACAGTATGAAATCAAGGATTTGTTAGCATGACTGCTTGTTATTGCAGCATGAAGTGTTTTTCACAACACTTCTCTCACGTGTGTTACATAAAAGAATATATCAAATATATCAAATTTCACAGAAATATACTCCGTAAAAAAAAAATTCTCATATTCTGTTTTAAAGACCTGCATAAACTACCTGCATATCCCTCTCTTTTTCTATAAGGCTTGGAGACAAGGTATGGCTGTCATGATTGCATGAGAAATGGGTGGAAGAAAAATTAAACATGACCTAGAGCAGCATTTATATAAACAAAAATGTCATCTTTCAAGATCAACTTCTTACTTGCTTTCAGTAGTATTACAAAATTCCACATGCATCATGAAGAAACTGTAATGCTTTTGTTCCTTTAAGTAGATATAAACCCCCATTTTTATTCTGATGATCATGAGACACCAAACCTTTAATTCATCATTAGCCCCACAACCACCTTATACTTCACATAATGCAAATCAAAGAAAGGTAGTTTCTAGAATCACAGAAAGAATCTACAGTGTCTTGGAAAGATTTTTTTTGCATATTGGAATCTCATCAAAATTTGAACTCATAAGAAAATTCTAGAGAAGATGGCACCATACAAATCTCTCGTACTGAAGCCTTTCCCTCAAAAAATGCATGGAAGGATGTATAGTTTCTTTTATCCCTCTTTGGATGGGTAGAGTTTTTTGGATGAAAAGTCTCCTATGTTCTTAAAATACCAGAATACAGAGAAAACAATTATATGAAAAAAAAAAAAAGTTATATCAAAGGAATGAAAAAGGCTTTGTTAAGGTGCACTTAAAATAAAATCCAGGTTTGTACCTCTCTTCCTACTGACAGCACCACTCCTTCATTCTGATACTCTAAAGGTCAAGCACAGCTGAAATCGGATCGTGTGTTTAAGATGCTTCTTTCATCCCAAACTGGGACCCAAACCTCCATGGCATGTCCACACTGCAGGCTGAACTCAAAGTCTCCATCCTTGCCCAAGGTTTGAAAGTCTTTCAAGCCTACTGTAATTCACACAAGTAGAAATGTTAGTATCTGGGATATTTAACTTAATGTTGGTAGTTTTACTGTAAACATGTCATCAGAAAACAGACATTGTCCAGCACTCATCCCACAATTCTCAGAAAGGATGAGCAATTGGTAAAAGCCGCAGGATGCTTGTCTAATTACATCCAAATACAACCACTCTCTGTCTCCTAAGATCATGAGAGTTTCCCTCCAACACAGACACACTGAGTGCAAATCACTGACAGCATGTTTGAGAGAACCCTAAATTTCACACACAGTTTGGACAATCACCTAGATTATGCAAGGAAAATCCATGTGGTTTGCTGGCAGATCCTGAGACTCCTCCTCCAGCTGCCCCTCAAAGCAGAGCTCTTGAGCTTACATTGACAGTGGCCAAACTGCACTGCATGGAGAGACAGCAGGAGAATTAGTTTCCTGTGTAGAGCAATCTAATGCCCAAATTATATCCATTGTTTCACATGGCCACTTTACTGAGACTTGTCATTTCAACTGTATGATAACCAACCTCTCTTCATGCTTTTAAGTGGAATACAGTGCAGAGAGGAAATTATAACAAAATAAAAACTAATGGAGCGTTTCTAGTTCCAAGAGTTTAAATGACAGCAGAAGGTAGAATAAGTAGCCAGTGCTGACTTATTCCAAATGGGGAAAAATGTGATCCTATCATTGTATGACTTATGCAAAATATACCAGACTGTTTCTGGATGTTACTTGGAATCAATCTCAAATCAAAGGTTTTGTTAATTATTGGGTTTTGTGCATGTGTGTATATATGCATTGGGTTTCGTGCATGTGTACACATATATGCAAGTCTGTGCAGAAGATTGTACCTTATTATCAGACAAAAAGTTTAAAAAATCCACACCTCCTTCACAACTTTATGTCAAAGGGTCAATAAAACACTATTTTAAACTGGAATAACACAGAAGAAAAAGAAATGGTATATCCTCACTCTGTGGAAGAAAGTAAAAATTTTACCCAAGATCTGGAATACCAGACAGCTACTCAAAATTTTCCAGTAATAAAAGTACTGATGCCTACTTGATTAACACCTAAAATTTTAAATACTACGTCAAATTAATCACAGTACACAGTTTTCTAGTGAGAAGATGGGGATCAGAACATAAAGACAGTTATCAAATCTATTAGTGAAGTTCCCAAAACTTGAGTGTCTTAGTAAGTGCTTAGTTAAAAGCAGGCAAGACCAAGAGCTTGGTCATATGAACATTTACATAAATAGCAAAGTTTAAATAATGGGGAACTTTACTTCCACCTCTGTGGATGCATTTCCAAGACACTTTGCTCATGCACTTCCACATTTGATGCACTGATACCTTCCCCTCCCACAGCCACTTTAATGCCATGACAAAGTACAGCTTAATACTAAGGGGCTCCCTAAAAACAGAAGGGCAGGTGAACAAAATAGAGCTAGAATGCAATGTTAATACTTGAAGAAGATATTAAAGAAAGAACAGTTATATAGAAAGAAACAGAAAGAAACATAAAGGAAACCCCCTTTTAATTTTTGAGGGGAGAAATGGAATTAGAAAAAAGAAAGAGGAAGGGGTTGGAAATGGGAAAAGTTGGGAGATTACTAGAAAATCCAACCCACTACAAACGGCAAAGCAAGAGAGACAGAGGTCAAATGTGGTGTTAAGGAATAGAAAAGGAAAGACAGCTGAACTTGAAATGCCCATGCTAGTTATACACTCCATCACATTTTGATGCTAACATAAGATTGAAAGGAGCTTTAAAAAACTGTAACAGGGTCAAGCCTGTTTATTTTTTGTAATGCTAAAGTTTTCCAGCAACTAATTTGAAAAACTGTAAAACACCTCTCTCTTCTGTATTTTTTGTCTCAGTATCAGATCAATCAACGATGGATAAGGTACATAAATGATACAAGACATGCAGTAAAAGGTAACATCTTTCTCCAGAAAGTAACAAGAGGATTAATGTGCATCAAAGAATTTGTTTCACTTGAGCTCATACAGCACGCATTTAATGCCACTCCAAAACTTATGTCTCATTTTACGTTTCAATTTTTTTTGCAGGTAGAATATCCTTTCTTCAGGCAACCTACTACCTCAGGTAGCATTTTCATGCTGCACCAAGGAGAAAAACTGAAGTAAATAACCACTATTTTCATAATTGTTTAACTGAAATGGTGATACGTGTTTTTACATGAGGTGAGGGATATATGTGGATTTCATGAGTTCATTTATTAAAACTGTTCTCAAGATCACAAATGAAGATATTGCAAAAATACATTGGTACCTGAGAAACCTTGTTCAACATCTAAGCACATACATCAATATATAGCACACATACATCTTTGTGTGTAGACACAAACACGATTTAACAGACTACCGTTAAACAATATTTTCAAAGGCCATTTTAAAAGGATAGAAAAAATACCTCTCTATCTTAAAACAGGAAAAGCCTCCCTTCTGGAATAGAGGAAACAGTCCCAAACAATTCAGTCAGCATCAGACCAGGTTAGATGCTTTAAATGTCCAACTATAGCAAAAGTTACTAGCATTAAATATGGTTTTAACTAAAATATTAATCATATATACTAATCATATATATACTTGCCTGTATATATTCCAGGTTTTGTCTAAAACAAAACCAACCAACAAAGCATTTATTTTACAGCAACAAATTCAGGAATTGGGTTCTTTGTTTTTTGATTTTCTGGATGCAATATGGACTTCAAATAAGACTGCAATTCTTTAATTGCAACAGTTCAGTTACAGAATTAACACAGAGCAAATATGTATTTTTCTACAGAATATACAATGGAGAAGTAAGCCCTTTTGTTGCAGTGCTTGCCTTGTTTCTTCACCTGTTCTCTACAAACCCTGAAACAATTGCTGGTATATGAACAGCCCTTTCTAAACCATCTCTGTTTTAGCTCACTCTGTGTTACAGATGGCACAAACTTCAGTGTAGCTTAAAGTCAGGAATAAACAGGAGCTTTTGAGGCAATTAGATTTTCTTCACTATCATCAAGTAATGTTCAAGTGTGCCATTAGCACGAGGCCACTGAACAGCTCTTCCAAATAGAAATTGCTTTTCTCTTTCAGTAGTCTTCTTTGAAGCCTCACATCATATAAAAAGCACAAAACAGCTTTATGTAACCTGCTCCAAAAAGCAGCTCTGAACATGAGAGAAGGGAACAGAAAAGAATGGATGTAGGTTACAATAAGAGTATTTCCATAAAAAGTGGTCATATCTGACATCTGAGATACTAAATTAAACCCAAAATCTATTTCAAGGCAGGAGATAGCAAAAGGCTCTGGCCCTTTTCAGCAATAACCTAAAAAATCTTTTCATCTTACAAAACAACAATTCAGAGCACCTCCTTTAGAAAATTCAGATCATGGCTTATATCACAGGGATTGCAACCTCACAGTTGCCTTACAATTTAGTACAATGCTGTTCTTGGAATAAATGGAAAGCAGGTTAAAAGGATTTTTGTTATTTTCCAGCATCATATACCCAAGTAACTAACAAAAAAATATGAAGGCTGACAGAGTAGTGCAAAACTGCTTTTTCTTTTTCTGGCTCAAAAGTAAAACCTACACATTCACAGTACTTCCACCACACATCTTACAAAACACAGTTAAGAAGTGAGAAAAATTATTGTCCTGATGAAAAACAATAAGAATTGCTTGTGGTTTTTAGCAGTTCTGTAATTTCCCATTTTCAGCCTCCAAAAATCATCCAAACTTGGTTTACTTAAATAGGCTACTGCCATGCCTCACATGTAAAACAAACCCCTTCCTAGTGCCAGTAGCTATTAAAGATGACAGCAGCAAATACATAAGATGTCAAAGTCTGAGAGATCTGTAACTATGAACACAGAAAGATGTTCATCTCACCTGCCACATGTTTAGTGCTACAACTACACTTTAGTCCTTCACCAGCTACCCTCATAGCAATGCTTCTTACCCTACAAGTAACCAACATGTCAATTTACATGTCCTCTTATGAAACATATTGTCCTACAGTGCAGACACATCTTCAAAAAATAGTTTTAGGACCTAATTAAGAGTAGTGTAGTGATGTCTGCCATTAGAAAGTTAGCCAACATCAGGCGTTTTAGTTAGAGTGGTTTCTTTCAATACACATCAGAATTTCTTTTGTTCAAATTGGCTCATTTCTGAAGGAGTCCCTGTAGATGGGAGAAAAATGAAAGAAAGCAGCTTATCATTAGGAAAACTGGTCCCAGCTTAAGTAACTGACTTCCCATCTCCCCGTTTCTGCTGTTGAACTGAAGAGTTCCCATCTTGGTGAAGACAGTTTTGCTGGTTCTCAGTGCTGCCACCACACCCTCCATTCCCCTGCCACAGCCTATTGTTCCCAGAGGCCACCAGGACAGCACAGAGGTGGAAGGAATGCAGGGCTTAACAGGGTTTTTTAATCAGAAGCCAGCTGACTCCAAACCCTCACCCTTCACCTGGCACTTTACACCTGCTGTCCAATATTTTGTTTCACACAGGTGCCCATGATGATTCCTAAACAATGCCACAGCCTTGAGCATTGCTATGATTAATATGTTGTGTTATTGTCAATGAAAACCACTTAGAGCATACAGATATGCCTCCTAAGGCAGTGCCAAAAGACATCCAACCTGTTTCACTGTGAAAATAGTTTCACCTCTTCATTACTTACAGCCTCTTTCAATGTGTGGTAGCTTAATTTTCAAAAAATTTCTGACACAAAGTGTCAACTGTCCAGGAGAGCTAAAGAATTCAGCAGAAGAAAGCTCATTTTAAGGAAACTGACACTAGATTATTTATTTTCCATTAAAAATAGGATCTGTGTACTATTGAAATAATTGCTTGAAAACATCATAGGTCTCTAAGTGGCAGCAGCCATTAGTATCTTAATAGCCTTACATAATCTTGTTATGAATGTTCCTTGAGTGAGTTATGCACATATCTACCCCTATCAAAGACAAGAGGAAATAACTCCCTCCTTCCCAAAATTGCTTATGAGGCTAATAGCTGACAAAACATTGCACACCACCCCCCCAAAAAAAAAAAAAAAAAAAAAAAAAAAAAAAAAAAAAAAAAAAAAAAGTCACTTAATTGTGTATTGTTATACAATGGCCCGTATATCTTGCCAAATACCCAGGCACGATTTAGGGGGTTTTGCACTTTTGAGTGTCTTAACATCTCCAGAACACATTAATAAAGAACAGTAGAAGCACGAGGCTTAAAGATTTTAAAATTATTTTAGCAGAATTGCATCAATTACAGCACATTTTGAAATAGCAACTAATTTTTTTTTCAATCCTGAGCACACCTTCAGTTTAGGAGAAAATCTCTCAAAAAACTCTTTTCAAATTACATGAATGTTGACTTTATTTTTACTGGGCTGGACACAGTACATGCTAAAATAAATCTCTAAAGCTATAAGACGTGCCCTTATTTTTTCATAGATCATGCCCTATTGTACAGCAAGAGATTCAGGTTGCAAAAGGCAGAAGCAAATAGGGAGCTGAGTTTTAAGCACAACTCTCAGGGGATTTCTCTCTGTAACAGCCCTGTGCTGCCAGAGGCATGTATGGACATGCCCTAAGGTATCCCGGAATATACTCCCAAAAAGGGAAAGCAGCAAAATGTGTAGTAGTTCTGGTAAGCTGTGCTTACAATATGTAAAAACATTCTTTTGCAGAGCAAAAATTGAGGATTATAGTTTTAAACAACCACTCCAGGGCTGGACTGAATACTTAAAACTCATCTGACAAAAAGAAGAAAAGAAAGTGGAGTTCTGCACTTCTAAATTTGGCCATTAGGTGCATACTGAATCCTGAAACTCCTGTTAAGCTTATAAAACCTGTTGTTTTATAAACTATGACAACAACCACTTTAACTGCTTAAAAAAAAGATTTGGGTCGCAAATTTTAAAGAGTAAAGGTCATTTAGGAGAGAGCTCCAATTCCATTATTTCTGAGCTAAACATCTACTGCAGACAGACTAAAATTCTTACTGTGTGAAAAGTGAAACCTCACAGTGTATGCACAAAAAACATTCAGCAAGAATGACTTATGTGCAAACATAATCTTTCATTAAATGAGCTCATAAGAAACTGGCCAGAATCTAGCTCCTCAATTATCTTCTCTTACACTTTAAAACACTAAAGCTGTTGCTGGTACAGCTTTATGAGGATGTCAATTTCATCATCTTTTCCTGATGGTCCTAGAAAAAGATTAACTGTCTTTAAAACTGGAGGCTAGCTGTTCTATTGCTAACTAGAGAAAAGTTACACAAAGATCAGAACTTGACTCTCAAGAAAGCCAGACCATACATACACAAACACAAAAAAGCAAGTATTTCAGTACAAGGAATGGCTTCATTTACAAACAGACTGCTAGGTATTTTTACACAGGCTAACTGAAATAAGTTTGAACAAATGGCAATCACACACCTGGAACAAGATATTGCTCAGCATTTCCTAAGTAATTGTTTAGTTTTGAAAAGAATGGATTTTAGAAGATATTTATTTTACCAACAACAAAAGAAAAAACTGAGAAAAGGGAGTTCTTTGTATGTGTCTGCTATCAAGAATTCAATATATTTGCTAGGCATTCAAGACTGATGCTAAAATGAGCTTTGTCTGTGGCACAGTGCCTAAAAGACTGCAGGTTCTGTAGTCAGAGACTCTGTAAAGCACTACAGTAACACCAGGTTAAAGAGAGCAGGATCAAATCTGCCTGGATAGGATAAGCATACAATCAATGGGCAATTTTTGAGATTTGCTGTTGAATGGTTTCATCTGAACAATAAGAAGGGCAATTAGATGGTAATTTGTATTTGTTTAGGCATTAAAGAATACAGGAGCTCAGCTGATTCTCCCCTGGTATCAGCAAAGTATCTCTCACTTTTCCATCCCTTTTGCAGGAGGAATTTGAAAGCTCTGCCTCCTCTGCTGCCGAATGAAGGCCTCACTGGATAAAAAATAAGACTCAACACCTGCAAGTGGAAAGTAAATCCTTGTTTCCACCTCTACAAAAGCGCTGGGTTTTCATCTGGGAATGAAGAACCGCAAACATTTAAATGTCTTTCAGGGTGCTCTAAGTTACACTAGATGGGCAAATATACAATGAGGTAACATTTTCAGGAGAACAGTTACTGTTTCTAAGAGCTACTGGCATCCTGAGCATGCATAAATAGAAACAAGGTTAGTATAGCTACTTCATCAAAGCATCACTTTCTGGTTTAGTGAGTGAAACACCAGCATAGAAGAATGAACACTTTCTGATTTTTCCCATTGATTTTTTTCCTTTCTGTGAGAAATCCCATTATAAAAAGATAAAGTACTATCAAATCTTTGTAGCAAGTCCTGTTTCAGCAACTGTCAGTCATGAGATTTTCACATCCATTTTAACTACTACTACTAAGCACCAACTTACCCTTAAGTTTTTCTTCTATTTTAGAAAGGTTCTCAGAGAAAAATCTTTTAATCATCAAAGTAATAATCCTGGAAGCCACTAATTCAAATCACTCATGCCATGATCTTGCATCACCAACACTTTCACAAAGCCATCATGAAATCTCCTTTTTACACTTCCTGAAAAAAAAATCTACAAAAAAGCAAACAACATGTGCCCCCACCCTGCCCTCAAATCCTTTGGCCATATAAATCACACAAAACAGAAGTAGAGCAAAGCTAAGACACACCTCCACTAGAAATAACTATATTCCCCACTAATTTTAGATTTAATACAAAAATTAAAAGCCCTCCCCTAGACTGCAACACTTGTGAAATTGGAAGCTGAGGTAGAAATTAAAAGGACAGAGCAAGAAATCTGCAGTAAGCTTGTTGCAGCCTACAAATAGGAAGTAGTTAGGAGAAGGAAAACCTTCATTGTCAAATGGAAAATAAGGAAAGGCCGTAACTTTAACAAAAACTTTCACTTTTCCTTTCCGCTGCACTTGTACTCTCAGATACATACACAGAATGTGCTTAGATACAATAAAGGAGTGGAGGTACAAAAATCACCCATCACACAATTGTGCTACTTTGAATAATATATTAAAGACCCTAAAACAAAGATCAAAAGCGAATATATTTAAGCGCTTATATTCAATTCCACATTGCCTGATGACTAATTTGTAAAGAGTGCAGAAGTCCTCACAAGTGCAGCCAAAATCATTTGAGAATACTTTGATATAATGCCACAAAGGATATGAACAGGAAGACAGCAGGAGTTACAAATGGCCAAGTTCCATTAAAAGTGCTAATAAAAGAATAATGGAATTTCCTTGTACTATGAATAGAAAGTGTTTTGTACAGAAGAATTAAGACATGGAGAGGAATATCAAAGTTTCTTATTCATTAGTTGCACCTGCTTATTAGATCTTAATTCTCTATTACATTTACCTTAAAATGCATCAATTCAAAAAAGCAACAATCCCATTCAAAATCTTATCACACTAGTTTTCTTAATTCTTCATATTTCTCCATTAAGGCCATTAATATCAGCTTTACCAATCTTTGTAAAAAATGTGAGACTATTTATGAAAAAAGTTCTAAACAAGAGATGAATTTAACTTGAAATTAGGTACGATTATTAAAGTTATAGAATATAACTGCTGTTTTACAATGGTATTTTAAACAAAAATTTTCAAGTGGCTCATAACTAGAGAACTCTCACAGCAACAACCTGCCTGATAAATTTAATCCATTAATTTACACACTGTATTTCTCATTGGCATATATGTAGTCACACATATATTGCATGTGTTCATACAAGGAGATAGATGCATATACATACTTCTGCCACCTTCTTGTCCCAAATATAAAACCTAGCTCTTTTTTCCAAAGTATTTGGTACATGGCCAGGAAAAGAAGAGATAGAGTGCAGAACTTTCCTTTGAAATGTCTGAACAACAACAGAAATGTTTCGAATCTTTCTTTGTTTTAATGGATACTTGCAAAATCACTCACACATCTCAAAACAGTGGCAGCAAAGACAGGTATCTCATACTGCTGACAAGTTTTTAAAGGGTTTTGTGCACTTGCTAAAAGAATATGCCCACAGAGGTATCAAAGATAGTAGGAAATCCATGAAAATATTTAAAAACCAACTTAACTTCCCTTTAAGCTGCTTCTTAGGGCTCTGTTTTGCATACTGTCTAGAAGAACTCCATGACATAGCTATAGCGCTCAAATACCGTGATCGCCGTCTCTTGGTTCTCCAAAATCTTTTTGTAACAACTTTGTATTTTTTTTATTTCACATTGCAATGAGGAAGGACCTTTATTTCCCCAGACATTGCAAACAAAGATCAAGTTATAATGATGATGTGTGTTTCTGCTTCTTCCCCAGACAACCACCAGGCTGTGCACACAGCAGCCTCTTCGAATGATGCTTTTGTGATCAATAGATAATTCATTAGTATCATGTATCTCAGGGCCTAATTGACACAACAGGCTAAGCAACATACTCTAGGGTAACACAGTTCCCAAACAGAGAGGAAAAAAAAAGGGGAATCCAATACCACATGTGGTCACTTTGCAGGATTTTGTGCCAGTCTATTAATTATACTTCCATGAGCTCAATGCAAGTCATTGGTTTCACAAATCAGAAAATGCACCTTTTCAAGGTTGGCTTAAAGAAACTAAGAAACATTTATGTGACAGTGGGAATTTAAGTAACATGCTCAGCATTTTCAATTTTATCACTTCTTCTCAATTTTGCATTAAACAAGAAATATAGTTACCACAAATGTTTGGAATTTTTCTTAACAACAAACATAGCATATTTTTTTCTTACCTTATGATCATATGGATTGTATGAATGAAACAGCTGGGACAAATCCTTCGTTCTCTGTTTTTTCTGTGAAGGAATAATAATAAATAAGCCATATTAGAAAAGCTACAGGAGAAAGAGAGAAGCTACTGATCAAACAAGCTGTATGCAGGTACAAACACATTCTCTTCCCCCTTTGTTAATGAAACTGTAGGTACGAAGAGTGGTGTATGCAGATTAAGGATATTAAATATTACAGGAAATAATTAACATATATATTAACAATATTATGGAAAATATCCTTAATAAATAATAAACACTAATCTATGGAACATCAGTGGAATGTGTAAACAATTCAGTTTAGGTTTAATTTTTGCACAATATATCATAAATAATATTTTAGAATACAGATAACAAAACCGGCTACAATCTTGCAAAGACTTGTCTACTATTCTAGCATGTACATGCAGTATTGCCTTATAGGAGATTAGGTGTAAAGGTAGTCAGTTTAAAGAACAATAATTTATTATTTGTTGATTTCTTTTGATGCTAATACTCTCATTGCCTTGATTGTGGAAAATTAATAGGTGATATGTCATTTAATGCCAAGGCAAAGGAAAAAAATAATTCCTTCCATTCAAAGCATAGTTCAAAGACAAAACCTGCCTGATCCAGCTCCTGACTACTGAATTTAGTCAAAGAGCTTTCAGTGATTTCAGCTGATAAATAGAATTTCGCAGCTGTATACCATGGCGGGTGGGCAGGGAGAGGAGAAAATGCCCTTTGTCGTTAATGCAGGGATGAGTCACAAATAGGTTCAAAGTTTTATTATGTCAAAATCGATGTTTACTTATCTCATAGCTGGGGAAGGCAAAGCATTGCATGTTGGAAAATGCGTAAAGGGGAGACAACTACAAGAACTCCTTGCTTGTAGTATGTACCAGTGTCTTATTTAGCCATTGTTTCTGTGAAAGTTTTCCAGCTAAGCTGGAAAGATCTGTTTATGTTTCTAACATGCTGGGAACTAAACAGACAGCTACATGACTGCAGCATTTATTTTAATTTCTGGAAACTATAGGGCAATGCATTAATTTTTGATCATGCAACATGAACTATGTATTTTCTTTCTTTACATAGTTTTTATTTTCACTGAAACATTAAGCAACTTACAATGACTTCTTTTCTGGTAGTACAGCTATAGACAGTCAAAGTACTGAAAATACTATAAAAATTATTTTGAGAAATGTGATAATAAATTAAAAGAGTTACAAAAATGATTACTAAAAAGATTGCTTGAAAAAACCTAATTTAATGTAGCATCATGCAAGAAGACAAAAGCACTTGAGTTTGGAATATGGAAATCCCTCTATTCTTCCTAGGAAGAAAACTCTTCAAAATCAAGAGAAAGTCCAAGTCTTGCTCATTGTCCCTCTTGACTATTTCTCTTGTATTCATTTTGACTACAATTAGTTTAATAACACTCAATAGAATGATATGACAGAAAACCACCCATCTTTCACCCTCAGACTCTTGCCAAAATGCTGGTTACACACTCAGCTAGATGAAGAGTGAAGATGGCTTCCCTTACACAACACACTGACACAGTCTTCAACCTTTTGTTATTATATAAAATGGGTTCTTTTCCTACCTTTCCACAAAAGTTTTATTTTTTTGTACAAAACCAAAACTCTTCTGACTGGGGAAATGCTGGAAATTCCTAACAGAGAAAAATGTGAAATGACGCATCTCAAGATGCAGATGAAGAAATGCCCCAAAAACTCCCAGGATGCCCCATATGCTTAGCTGAGCTAAATCTAAACAGTATTTTACTGCTTTGTACAGAATCTGAATATACAGAGATAAAAATGTCATAAGCATAGAGTTAAGGTTGTTTAGTGATAATTTCTGTCTTTCTACAACAGAAAGTGCAGTTTAACTCAGATCTCTAAAAACAAGAAACACTTCCAAAAGAGACACAAGACAAGGAATTCATGCTGCTCCAAGGCATGAGTCTGTCCTGGGTTGTAGTATAAGATATGCACAAAGTATTCTATCACCATTTTCATAAACTGTTGAAAACAATTGCTGAAGCAGTGTTCTTCCAGGTTCCCCCTCCCTCTTCTGTTAATGGGTCTTCTGCATAACTCCCACCGGGAGTTATCTCTCGTTAATGGGCCATCAAGGACCCCCTGTATGACTCATCATCCCATTGTGAGA
>JBBMKD010000102.1:60538255-60698503 GCA_037834095.1 Argya squamiceps
TGTATTCTGACTCTGTCAGTGGTCTTTTGTATTGTTGCATTTATTTTATTTTATCTTTTTTTTCTTCTTCCTATTAAATTGTATTTCTGACTTGGAGCCTCTCACTCATTTTGTTTTCAAACCACTACAGTGTCACATGGTAGGAATAATAAGTTTTTGAAATAAAGAAGCAGCATGGTTCACAGCTCACCTCTATGCAGAAGGTAAAGCAGGCCTCTCTATGCCTGGATGTTACAGTGGAAAATAAGGAGTCCAAAAGCTCCTTCTCCTTTATCACCTCCAGTGGACTATTTCAGTCCCTAAACTACCTATTTACACACATCTACTCAGAATTTCTTCCTTTAACATAGCTCCATGCTCCTATTTATGTTCCCTCAGCTTAGTCCAACATCCCTTTCAAGTACCCTTTGACCAATATAAAAACTTGCCTTTCCCCACTCTTCCTCTTCAATGTTCTGATTCTCCAGTCCTTTGTTCTGTACCAATAATGCTGCCAAAATCACATTGTAAAAAGCCACTCAAAAACTCTTAACTTAGGCAAATGTACTATCTTATCATATTGCTCCACATGCAGCAGCTTTCAAACATGCTCACAGACCTACAGAGAGGACATAATCTAATTCTTTCTGAAAAAAAATCTATTTTCTTTCCTAATTAGCATGAAAAGACCTTCCAGGAGTCTGATAGCAACATCAGACTCATAACTTATTCCTGTACTTCCCTCAGGCTTGCCATACAGTGATAGATAGTCCTTAGTTTGCAGCACTTAAAGAAACAGGTTCAGGGAGATGCAATAGATAAAGACAGAAATTCAGATCCTATACTGATGTGAGCCACTAAATATATATATGCGTATGACAGTAAAAACACATTTTCAGTTTTCTGTTTTAAAAAGTTGTAAAAATACCACATTATATAGGAGATAAAAAAGAGACACTTTTTATGTCTTTAGCAGGAAAAGTATGTGAACATCTGATGAGGAATGAATTAAAATGCCGCTGCAGGACTGAGTTAATTACTGTAAAACCATATATGCTTGTACACATAAGTAGGCCAGGATGGATGGTTTTCCTTAAATAAATCAATACTTTTTCTAGGTGAGGTATTTCAAACTTGTTACTAAAATATACCTAAGTAATTAACTTCTTCTGAAAAGACAGGTAGTGTCCAAGATATTTATAAAAATAAACCAGAAACCAACATGAACTAATGACATTTCTTAGGACAGAACATACAATGTTAGTAGAGAGGAAACAAGACATTGCCACAATTTCATTATTTCCCCCATCCTGCAAGCAGATATGCAATGCAACTAACACATAGTTTGCTCTATTTATTTCCTTTCTCTCTCTCTCATTTTGCTGGGCCTCAGATTTTTGATTACTGCGATTTATTAAAGGGATACTGGTCATCCAATATGCATATTATATGTTTAAGGTATAGTAACAATAAAGGTTCCTTTGACAACAGTCTGTAACTATACACATCAATAAAGCTGAGTGAGTGACCTTGGTGTTTTTACTCTTTCTGGTGCATTGATTTTTTAGGAATAATAAAACTTTTTCTAATGCTTTATGTGGACTATACTGTTGATTATTATTCTACTTTTAATCATGAAATACAAGTTAAAGAAAGAACAGAATGTAAAAAAAATCAACCAACCAACAAACCCTGTAGTACAGAAGGAATCTAAAACTGTTTAAAATATTGTCAGCACAAGTAAGTCAGCATAGAATTTTGTGCTGACTACCTTAGAATTTTTTTTTTTGCAAATAATGGTGTGAAAATAGGGTAAATTAGGGGTATGCTAATTAGAAAAAATTATAATCAGAATATACTTTAGAAAAATAATTTTACAAATGGAATAGTTATAACAAATGCTAAATATTGTAGGCTCACACATGTATAATACAGCCCTTATCTCATGATCCTCTTTTCATATTCAGGTGATAATTACCTGTCTTTCAGAAGATTTTAATGTAGCCCAAAACTTGTTTGTTTTCTTTTCAAGTGTGGTGTCATAGGTCGACAATGTTTGTTGTGAAGGAGAACTACAATATCACTGAGGTACTTATATTAAACATTACTTAGAAGCTACTTAAATGGAATATTCTCAGATTTTCATCTAGGAATAAAAGGGACAAAATTACTCCCAATACAAAGGTATCACTCCTTTAGATTCAACTTTCAGTTTTATAAAGCCTATTTTCACTTTCAAAGTTCTTAATAATGCCAGCCTAATACTGTGCCAGATCTGCAGATTCCAGCAGTTCCACTGAAAGGCTCAGCATCAATATATTGCCAGCAAAGTTCTCTTGCCTTTGTTTTCTTGCTCCCATGATTTAAAATAATTCCAATATACAGGACTGCCTTCAGTAAAAAGAACATGTATCTGTTTTTGTTCAAATAATCTTCCTTCATGAGTACAGTCAATAATAAGGCAATCAGATTAATGTCTTTATTTCAGTTCTGTTCTCTCACCAATCATCTCCCCGATTTCTTTTTTACATACTGCTGATCAGAATTAGAAAAAATATATATATATATTTTGCCATAGGAACCTTATATAATTTAGAATTTATAAAGCATCCCACCCCCATCCTTGAGTATGCTAACAACCAATAGCAATATTGAGTTTTTCCTTCAAGCAAGTCTGGAAAACCACATTACCTTCTTCTGTATCTAATGAATTACTCTAATTTGAAGTCCTATTAAACCTAGTGAGTCAAGAAAAAATTTAACTACAATTTTGATACACTTTTTCTGATCAGTAAAAAAGCTGTGTCTTTCTTTTCCCATACATTACATCTGTGATCTTAAAACTACAAAGCCCCTGGGTAGTTCCAAATTCAGAACTCTTATAAATTAGAATGAAGCAGGTAGCACCCCACCCAAAGACACCCACTGGACTAACTTTAATCTCCACAGAATTACTTGGCAAAACACCAGAGAGGGAGATAGCAACTACTCCAGCCAAGGTACATTTAAAAGCCTTGCTTGGAGATTCAATCCATAAAATCTTAAACCTACGTACCTATAACCACAAGAGAGATATGAGCCAAGCCACTGGAACCACCATGTTATCAAAGCCTGCAGATTGCTTTTTGGTCTGCAAAACAGCTTTTAAAAAAGTGATCAGAAACCACTGAACCATTCTCTTTGACCTCAGTTATTCAATGCATCACCCTCTTAGAAACGATCCTTAAAAAAACCATTGTGCCCCAGCCAGATTTCTTGATAAAATCATACCTGGTGTTCATTTTGCACTTGCATCCATGCCCTGTAAGGTCTGACAGAACAGAAATGACAATACAGCCCTGACAAGTTCTCTGCTTCCTATCACTAACTCACCTCTACTGACATTATATTCCTGTCTTTCTGATCCCATCCATAATGAAGCATACAAAATAATTTGGGGGGTACTAGTCTTTTTGACCTAACCTACCTGAATTACTGTGTTAAAATGGATTCACTGTTCTACTTCAACTACTGACCCACATATATATTTAAGAAACAGCTTTCTAATAATTTTTGATCCATACATGGAAAATATCATTTAGTGCATAGTGTGTTATTCAGCAGTTCACCTCAATGTTACAGGATAGTGGACTTTTTTTCCAGCTCCAGTCAACAATGGAACTATAGATTCATAATTCATATTTTGTATACTTTTTTTTACACACAATGATTCTTTTAAAAAAAACAGAGTATGGTTCTTTGCTTCCATGCAATATGTTTATTGTCTAAAAGACTAAAATATATAAAATTCACACAGCTTTACTGATCATTAATACTAGAAAATGATTGCAAACATTGAAGGAACACTGTCTTCAGGATTATAGCAACACAAATGATTATGGTTTCGTCTATTTTACATTTTATGTAGAGATTCTGATTTATGGAAAATTACAGACATTTTCAAAAAACAGAATGGGATTTTCATAAGAACATCTGTCAACCTATCTAAAAATAATTTGTTGAAGGATACATTTTCAATTAAATAATGTACATTGCAATTTCCTCCTTACCTCCTATACATTAGTTATATAATGCAGACACTTCAAACTCATATATTTTACAAATATTGCTGAATTTTATTCCATCTGGTAAAATGGAGAAATTTTAATTTATCTTATGATTAATGCTTGTTATTCCTGTCACTTTTTATTAGAGAGACAGGCAATCACCAATCACATGAAATTTAACAAGGGGAAAGTGCTGGATTCTGCACCTGGGACGGGCAAACCTGCATGTATTGACAGACTGGGGAATGAGATGCTGGAAAGCAGCACCATAGAAAGGAACGTGAGGGCCCTGGTCAATGGCAAGGTGAATGTGAGTCAGCAGTGCCCTGGCAGCCAGGAAGGCCTCCTGTGTCCTGAGGGCATCAGGCACAGCATGGTCAGTGGGGACAGGGAGGAGATTGTCCCCTCTGCTCTGTAATGGGGCAGCCTCACCTCGAGTGCTGGGGCAGTTTTGGGTGCCACCGTATAAAAAAATGAATTAAACTGTTGGAGAGTGTCCAAAGGAGAGAAATGAGGATGGTGAAGGGTCTTGAGGGGAAGCCGTGTGAGGAGCAGCTGAGCTCATTTGGGCTGTTCAGCCTGGAGGAGACTGAGAGGAAACCTCACTGCACTTACAGCTTCCTCATGAAGGGAAGAGGAGGGCAGGCATTGATCTCCTCTCTGTGGTCCCCAGTGACAGGACTCGGGGAAATGACACTGAGTCAGGGGAGGTTTAGCTTAGATATCACGAAAAGGTTCTCCACCCAGAGGGTGTTTTGGCACTGGTAAGAGCTCCCCAGGGAGCTGGTCACAGCACCAAGTCTGAAAAAGTTCAAGATGCATTTGGACAATGCTCTCAAGTGAAAAAGTTCAAGATGCATTTAGACAATGCTCTCAAGTGCTAGGTGTGACTCTTGCAATGTCCTGCACAGGGCCAGGAGTTGGACTCAGTAACCTTCCAACTCAGGATATTCTACAATTCTATGGTTCTATAAATGATGCAAAATGTATTCTGAAGACTTTTACGAAGCAATACTTAATTTCAGAAAAAGCCTTCAGCACTTGTTCATTTTGAGGATTCATAAATTTGGTATAGTTTGTAAAATACTCTATCTCATTTCTGCTAGATTTTTGTATCTGAAATGCATGTAGAAATTTCACAGTCTGTATGAGGTGGGTATTTCCTAAGGATGCCACTATAACTTATTAGGAAGAATTCTTAGATCAAAAACAATTTGTAGAACAAAATATCTAGCTGAATCTTGGCCTGGGGTATCAACCATATTTCAAATCAGATTGACACTAAATCAGAAATAAAGTGATTGGTCACGAGGGACAGACTATTTTTGAATATGTATAGTTATTGCAGCCAGTTTCACAATAATATAAACCAGAATGACCTGCAAAGTACATCTTAGTAATGAAATGTAATTTTAAAATATCTATGCATCTGTATCTATAGATATTTTAAGTCCAGAACATACATAAACCCAGGACAGGACAGACCTGTCTGCAGGGCACTCTTTTCTTTTTTATGATGTGGTGAGGTATCTATGTGCTGTACCACACACAAGCAGCCTTGAAAGCACAAAGTTTTCCAGTTTTCCACAAAGAACAGAAAGAGAAGAGTGGAGAGAATACAGTGTGGTACAAACTGTGAGGAGCAGTGCTCAAGTGCTGCTTTGTGAGAGACCACATGTACCTACAACATACAAAATCACTAGACACACAAAAACTACTCTCACTGTTTTATCTTCATCTACTATCCAGTCCTCCACTCTACTTCCAGATATTCAGGAATTCCAGGTTCCAAGATTTTTAGCCCAATGACCAGAGATGCAGGTGTAACAATGAAAACACTGGAAGGAATATATGAGTTCCAAAGCACTCACTGACCTGATCGACTGTGACGGCTTTGAGGGAGTGTACTTGGATCACCAAAGACAGATGAAGTTCAAGAAAGGGTCACCAAGAACCCACCTCAGGATATTTCAGTGTCCTTTCATTCCAAAGTATTTTGTGTGGGTCATCATAAATGTTACATTATTATGGACAAGCTTAGTTGCCTCCATGATACAAATTAATTTGCTGTCTGTCTTAAGTCACAAACTATTATACCTAAATCACATTACTATTTGAAGACGTCCAGAATTTTAAAAATTTTCTGCTCTGATGCCTATATGCAGGTTGAGGGAATAAGTTATTATTAACTACTGCAGCTGCTGGCACTGTTTTTAGTTCTGAGCAGTCTGGCTTATAAAGTGAATTGAAAATTCAAATTAAAAAATAGGGTTTTTTTTTTTTAGTTTTACATAAGTTACCTAAAGGCATTTCAATCAAAAATTACAAAAAGGCACAGTTAAGACTTCTTCCATGGTTCTTCCACTTCATTATGAGCCAATGAACAGGGCAGAAGAAAAAAGAGTAGATTGGATATAAAACTGTTTTCTCTCTTAAAATCAAAGGCTATTCTACTTTATCTCTGAGAGTAGCACCTTCCTTTCCTTCTATTCAGCACAGGAGTATGTGGTGTTCAAAATTCCTGATGCTATTTCAGCTTCCTTGCAACTAAAAATCTCACAATTCCTCCAGGGTTTTCAGACAGACTCACAGGGTAAGGAGGATGGGTAATGAATGCTCATGGCCACTACAAATCTTGGAGGACTACACTTTCCAAAACTACTTTTTTATACATCATATGTTCTGCACATGGCTGCAAGCATCAGTCCACAGTGTTACATGATGTTAACTGCAGTTTCGTAATTCTTGCAAATACTGTAACTATTTCTGGCCTGACAATGAAGTTTAAGAAGAACTCTACCTCTTTCTCCATATGTATATTCTCCATATTTTATTTTCCAATTCTTTTTCTTAATAATGATGCCTTGGAAGATAATATGGCCTAGATTGAACCCATAGTTGTACTTTACTTTAAGATGCTCTAATTTTCAACTTGGATTTGTATAAAGTTTATGAGGAAGCTGCTGGTAATTTTCATTCCAACCAGTTTCTGCTGTAAGAAAAAACCCAAAATTAAAAAAAGTAGAACACCAACTAAGCTGGTTTCCTAAGTGTATTTCCAACCCAGCTTTAAATTTTGACTCGTTTTCTCAAGCAACACAGTCATGCTCCTTGAAAGCACAAGACTTCTATTCTACACCAGGGTAAGATTTAAGAGCCACAGCTCCAGGCGAGAGTAAAAATACTTTTGTCCTTTCTCAGGGGTCTGATTCTGCACTGTCCAGCTGTTACCATGCAACTTAACTCATTCCCCAGATTCAGCTCTGAACTGAATTTTCAGCAGCTCCATAGGCAGGTCATTTACAGCTCTCAAAAAGAGTTTGACCTATTTTAAAACCTACCAGCTCAACTGTCTCTCACAACAACAAAAACAGATTTTCATTTCAGCACCTGGTCAAATAACTTAAAGTGGTTTGAGCTTGAGCTGATTCTAGCTCTAAAATAAAAAGGTCTTTACATATTTGAAAAATTCTGTTTAGTAGTTTTGTCTAACCACAAAACCCCTATTCACAGGTAATTACATTCTTTTGAATTCATAGCAAAAAACCCACAGTTCTGGCTACACGCTGAATGGTGAGCACTGGGGTAGATTTAAAGATACAGCATAAAAGTAGCTAAATGTATTGGCCATTTTTAAAACAGAGGAAAAGAGGAACCAGGCTTTCATAGGTCAACCAGTTTATATAGCTCCTGGAAAAAGAAAAAAACAGGGAGGAAATAATGCAAAACTACTTCTAAGCATCTAGAAGGTAACAAAAGAAACCAACATTGATATGGCACTAACCAGCAGACTCACCAATCAAAACAAAACTCATCAAAGAATAACTGGGTTTGTAGATGAGAGAATTCATAGCTGTCGATGGTTTGTAGGGTTTTTTGCAGTACCTCACATGTTGTTCTCATAAAAATCATAAGGGAACATGACGTAAATAAAACTACTAGAAAGCAACGTGCTGGAAAATGTTAACTTGGAATACTACAATAGTTCAGTGAAAGATATGAAGAATTATATATTGTTTTTTCCTTCATGATCTACATTCCTCTCCAGCCTGCACATTTTAACTCCCTGGTCCCAAATTTGGCATGAAAATCTTCATTCAGGTCTTTATTCTAGCAGAATAGCAAACAGCAAATAAAAGTGTAGTGTTGAAAAACAAACTGTAGTACAGAGATTCAGCAGTCAAACTCAGACATTAATCAGTCTTGGCTTCTCTTACACACGAAGAACATTCTGCAAGTTATACCATGTATTATTCATGTGCTGGGGCGGGGAGATGTGTGTCAGGGGCCAAAAACCTTTGATACACCAAAAGCAGTTATCACAGCTGCATCCAATTCCTGGTGCAAGTAATGCCATTTAGTCACAGCACTTAACAGGGCAGCTCATAGTCAGCGACGATAGACTGGAGTAACAGTACTGCTGAATAAGTTACATTGTTTCTTTTTCCACTTACTTTTCTTTCCTTTTCTCCCACCTTATGGTCTCCACAGCATTCATCTTTAATTTTAGAAGAATATCCCTACATAACCCCATTGCATGATCTTTGAGTTGGCCACCATTAATCTGATACAAGAAGTGTTACTGATTCTGCTGTGTCTGTGAGAATTAGAAATGAGATAGCACCTTCCTTTCTGAACATTTAAATCACATTAACTAATCAAGTCCACCCTAAGCTGCACTCTCTCAACCCTTAAGTGCTTAACAGTGCCATTGGTTCTGTCATGTATCACAGAGTACATGAAACCTTACCAAGTTATTTCTAAATCCATATCAGACAGCAGATGAATTCCTTCCTTGCTTTAGCTCTGACCCTGGCCTCCCCAGGCACCTTGTGCCCCATCACTACCCACTAAAGTCTGAAACACATGCTCAAAGGCAAGAGTGGTCCTCAACTGTCATCCTTCCTCACTGTCTGCTCAGCAGGTAACTTACCAGCCTTGTCTTTGATGGAACACCTACAAGGTTCACTTGTGCTCTTCCTTTAGAGCTCTGAACACGCCTAAAGGTGCCTCTTGCACAAGCAGTGCTATTCCATTTGCTGTCCAGCTACCTGAAATTTAAAAATGCTGAAGCAGAGGACAGCTAATACTGCCTGATGCAGAAGTGGTTATTTTTCAGTGAGACTGGGCCAATTTGGCAACATTTGGATAACCATGGATTTTGAATAGGTGAGAGCACGTGAGTTTTCACAGAAAATAGATCTGTTTGTGTGCAGAGATTCAAAACTACAAAAGCTACATCCATCCATCCGGCTAAGGAGAAATTAAACATCATACTGTATCTACTGGCACTCAAGAATGCCTATTTCTAGTGCCTTGCAGAATTCTAATCAAGGAGAGATATGGTGGATCTGCAGCCACTCATTTATGAAAGGGTGTCATGATACTTCCTGGAGACCTCCTAGAGGGAAGTAAAAGTAAACCAGTCTAAGAAAAATAAGTAGCCATTATAGAATAAAGGCCACAAAATTTCTGCTCCCACAGGGTTGATCAAATACAACTTGTCTGACAGACAGCTCTGAGGTGTACATTGTATTATGCTATCCTTATGTAAAAAAATCTCTTAGTGCATTATGTACTGCTCCTGTAAAAGGGAAATATGGGAACAGATCTAAGTGATGGTTTGATTAAATGGAGCAGGACACAAGGTCTGATCACTGATATTTACTTCTGCTAATAATGGTGAGTGTACTAACAGTGTGTTAGTTTTCTAACTCTTCAGGGTGACCGAGCAGCTGCAGCTGCCTCTGGCCAGCTCTGTACACTCAGCATGATGCCACATGGTATGGAATATTCCTCTGGCCAGCTTGGGGCAACTGCCCCAGCTGTGCAGCCTCCCAACTTCTTGTGGCCTTCCAGCCTTCTTGCTGGCAGGGCATGAGGAGCTGGTAAGTCCTTGACTTGCTATAAACACTACTTAACATCAACTAGAAATATCATGTAGAGGTATCAATATGGTTCTCATATTAAATCCAAAACACAGCACCATACCAGCTACTAGGAAGAAAATTAACTCTATTCTAGTCAAAGCCAGGACAGTTATGAAGTTTGTAAATTGGTTATTCACCTCAGTATAGTAAGCATAGTGCTTAATTCAACTAATACAGAGAGGAAAAATTAATAAGACACTTCAGAAGAATTAAAGGAAACATTCAATAGTTGACTGACAAAATTTTCTAGCTTGAAGCAATGTAATTATCTGGTGATATAAAGCAAGAGAGAAGGAAAGAGAAAGTGAATATATAATTGAAACCGAATTTCTTACAGTATTGAAAATATATACAGAAAAATTAGAATCCACACTGCAGTTGATAGCAGTGTAATCATGAAGCTGCAGTCACATTACTGCTCTCAAAACAGCTGCCATCTCCTATTCTCAGTAGAGATGAACCTAATTGTACCTTGCTATGATCCTTATTTTCACAATGGCTATTTCCTCATGTAATTTCCAAGTGACAGAAGTCAAGTTGATCCTGAGATGATAATCTCCCCTAATATTTCAGAAATTGAGATGGGCTAAATCACAAGGACAGATCAAAGAATCTTGCAAGTCCCCACATGAGTAATAGCTGGCTTTAAAAAATAAAGACCAGAGAAATTATAAAAAACTTAAGGTAAACTTAAACACTCTTGATTTTAGAGGAAAAAAAGTAAGTTTCACACTTAGAATTCTTGATCCTTTGCAATGCAGCTAAATATGAGTTCCCTACCAGACACATCTGAGTCATGTTCTCTTACATTGCTTATTATTCGTTTAACTGGAATCTGTAATTTGAGTTACGCAGTTACCAGCACTGTCACTTTTACAAGCAAACACAGTCAGGAAACGGAGAAATTCAGATACATAATAATAATAACAGCAACAATAACAACACACAAAGTAGCATTTCATCATTAACACACTTCAGAGTGAGAATTTTCTACCCACTGGACATAAGGAGCATCCAGACTCATCTCTGAAACAGTGCATTTACCAGAAGGTGGATAAAATGGGGGCAAAGGAAAGAAAAAAAAAAGGTAAATTTTAAATTTTTAAATTTTGGACAACATTTTGGCTCATTTTCCATGCACATGACTCAGCATTACTGTAATTGCTTATTGAAAAAAAAAAAAAGAAAATCATGCCTAGGTTTGTTTTAACTTTTCTCTAAACCAGAGAGAGTATTTATGGTAAGCATAATCTAATTGACGGTTATGAAATGATGAGACCATTCAGACAGATGTCTGATTCTCCATGGACATTTTTTCTCCAGGAGAAGTAAGAAAGGCCTGCAGCCTTAGCTGTCTTTTCTAAATTTATGGTGGCAGAACTGTCCATCTAGATTAGTGTCATCTGCCCTTTTAGCAAAATATCGGTGCCTGTAAGGCTTTCAGTGATAAATTATCTATGTGAAGGGATGATTCCATGTTGACCTACTGATTGTTTTTTCTATTAAGATAACCTCAAATGAGGATATTTTTCTCAAAAGGCAATTATATTTTAGATCACCATCAAAATGACCCACTAAAAATATAAAAGTACTAAGTATTACTATGCTTCATACTGTACAGATTGTCTCTAGAAGCAGTATGGTCTTCCAAAAAAAGCTAATCTAAAAGGAACTGACATAACAAGTATGTTATTATTGCAGCTGTGATACTTGGGCAGAATCACCAAAGTCATCTTGAATCAGAGTTGCTGAAGAGGAACTCACTAAAGTGGAGCAGTTTGCAAGTAGAAGTGGATTTGCCCATTGCAGAAGTATTTAAAAACTGAAATAACATAGCGAATACTTTCAGTCTTCAGAAAAAAATAACAAAGAAGAAAAGAAGAACAGTTGTCAGATAATTTGCTAACTGATTCAGCATCAAACTGATTCAGTTTTTAAAGAGTACAGACAAAATTCTTTTCCCATAAAGAAATGCTACCAACAGATCCACTGCAGAGGATACTGTTATGAAGATCCTGTGGAAATACCAAGCTCACAAGTTCAGACTGGTGATCCACGGCACGCTGAGACACTTGCCCAGACCAGCTGTATGGCAGAGCATGTGCTATTTCTTACCCAATGCAAATGCAATAAAATGAATTCATTAACATGGATAATATTTCATTAAAGGACAAAAGGGTCAGAGTGTATAATGTGGATGTTTGTGTGCTACTTCCTTTTCCTAGCAGAGAAACATGAGTTACTCTAAGCAAGGAATGACAAATTAAATGCCTGTCCATTTCTGGTAATGCAAGAAAGACCATCAGCTGCTGTCTAGAAGTAATGTGAATACAAAACATAGGAGATTAGCACAAGCTCTTCCTGCTCTGTTTGACTAGTTTCTCTCCATTTCTACTAAGAGATAACAGAACAAAGGATCTCATAACACAGGATTTTTGAAGGACTACAGGGAAAAAAAAGAAAAAAGAAACAAAATCTATTAATTACAGATTTTCATCAGCCCGGGATTAGAGGCCCCATCTTCTTTGAAGGTTCTAATTCACTGAAAGTAATAAGTACTAGTGCTACAAATAAGAAGAAAGAATGTAAAACTGGGTTAAATTGACTATTACCATTTTTCAAGTAATACTTCTAACTACAAAACAGCAAATGTTCTTTTAATAATTTATCTCTTCACAGATTGTCTTCCCATAAGCACCCAGTTAAACAGAAGTGGGTAAATTAACTTAAGCTCTCTACACCTCCCATGAAAATAGCATGATTAAGAAATTGTGCTTAGGAATGCAAACCTGAAACACAAATGAATATTTTGAGTTTTAAACTTCCTACCTTCCAAAAATTACATTTCTGAACTTTTTTTCATTTATCAAAGTATCTATAAAGCATTCAAAACTAAGACAAATAATGCAACCATGTGAGTTGGTTACACTAAGGAGACTACTTCAATAGCAGGTATTTATTTATATTTGAAAACTTACAATTTCCTGTTATGAGATAGTCTATAATGCATGAACAGTCATTGCTCAAGCCGCACTACACTAAACAATAAACTGAAGAAGCCAGATATAATCTCATTTTATGTCTCCAGCAGCTGACACATCCCATGGAATTCATGGTATATACTGAGAGTAAACAGAGATACTTTGTTTAGCATTCAGACATATAAGCAAAGGGATGCATCCACAAGTCCCAATATATTGTTTTGACTTTGTGTTCGTGTACCGGTGTACATAAATTGAAAGAAATAAGTTTTTACTTAAATTGATTTACATTGCTGGCTGACTTTCATTCTCACATTGAAAGGAAATATAAATGTTATTTATGCCCATAAAAATGATACAATAATGAGCTGAATTACTACAGGCATCAATCTTGTATACTTTCCTGTTTTGAGATTCAGATTACAAAAATAACAAATTCAATTTTTTTGAAATAAATCAAACTATGCTTTCTCATATGATTGCTATTATTATTGCTTACAAATAGCTATTTATATCAAGCAAAATACAGTCAATAGCCATGTACCTTCTATATAAAAACAGGCCAGAATTTAAGATGAGAATGTTGGAAGTTAGAAAGCGTGGAGGGAGGGAAGGGAGGAAAGGGAAGGAAGGCAAGGAAGGGAGGAAATAAAAATGAAAGATTAGATGCAGCTTTATTAACAGTCTTTAACCTGCAAGCTGAAGGAAGTAAATGAGCAGTGCATATGGAGAGTCTCAAGAAGAAGTGGCCTGTAAGTTTAATATTTGATAAATAAATCAGAGACTATGACTGTTATTAATACTTTGCATAATTATTCACAGTAAGCTTGAGAATGCTGGAGTCACAGAAGTCTTAAAATGGAAAAAAATTACTGTGTGTAATCAATCAGATGATACTCTAGGTAGTCATTCACTCCAAACTTCATGGAAAGCAGACAAGATCTTCAGTATAACCACTGTATTATCCTTCCTCACAATATAAGTCATTTATATATGAAAACACATTCAGTGGTCTAACTAGCATAATTTCCTTTACTGGACTGAAAAAACCCTTCATTCAAATGTGGCACAGTTCTACAGAAAACGTACATTTTCCTGTACATGCTTTATGTATTAAAGGCATCTGAAAATGGATCTTACCACTGCAGCTGGAACTTGAGGCATTTTTGCAGCTGGGGTTCCTGGACGTGGGTAGAATTGATTAATAAACAAGCTCGGAAACCTGTACAGTTCTACAAGTTTCATAGTTTCTTGAAAATCTTCATCTGTCTCTCCTGGAAAGCCACAAATGATGTCTGTAGCAATTGTTATTCCAGGCACTCTGTAAAGGAAGTAGAAAGAAACACTTAACTGAGGACACCTAGAAGTCTTGCTCCCTTAAAAGCCAGTGTACATAGACATATAACCTTCAACTTTATCTACAGAAATTGAGACCTACAAGGATCTTGAGGGAAAAAAAGATTTTCATGCCATTGCTTGGTAATGAGAAATGCATCTGGTGCTCAGTCAAGAGCACAAGTAATAGAAGATATCGCAGCAAATACTGGATTAGGATCGTGACAGAAGAGTAAAAACATCTGGATCAACTCTTCCTTCAATCAAAATTAGAGTTAATCAGCAGACCTTGTTATTTCTTGAATTCTGATTGCTTAATCCACAAAATGTAAACCTTTTGAGACTCAGTCACTAGAAAATGTCAACTATTTAATGTTTTGTAATGCTCCTATCAAAGCAGAAAGGGTTATCTGACAGAGGAGACTGGCATGTCATATCACCTAGCAAATTTGAACAAAATTGGCTTGGGAGCCAAAAATACATCTTTAGTCACAAGTCAATTTTTAATTCAGCATTCTAAAACATCAACCTATGGCCTCCTTTAAAAGAAAAACAAAATACTTAAGTTCACAAATGCACCAGCAGGGAGTTCTTTTGTTGTTTAAGCAAGGTCACCATTCCCTAACTGTTCCCCTTGGACTGAATATGCAGAACCCTTGCACACATCAGGTTAAGGCAGCACAGATGACAGACACAGCCCACAGGCACAGAAGGATGCACAGAAGAGGGTGAAGTTAAGGAGCTTCAGTTGAAATTGTGCCACTGTCACAGAGTTGGACATGGTGGGAACATGCCATGAATACTTTCCCCAGTAGATACTGGAGCAGCTGTCAAGGCTTGCACCCAAACTGAGCCTTGCATACAGTGGGAATAATGATAAGCATCCTCTGGAGAGGGGCAGAAACACATAGTGCTCAGTGCTCCCTCCTGGCATAGATGAGACTGTTTTCACGATGCAGAGTTCACTCCACACTGCCAGGAACAATGATAAACTGGAGAAAATATGACTTATGGAGAAAAGTAAGAACTCTAAACAAATATTGGTGGTATCTAACTTGGAACTGGCCCTGTTTCAAGTCAGAGGAATAGATGAGATGTCTTCCAGAGGTCCCTTCCAATCTAAATAATTCCACAGCTCTTATGTAAGCTACAGGCAAGGGAACAGCTGAGAGAGATTGTTTTAGCGGTGAATGGCATAAAGGCAACTGTCACAAGCAAAGTTCACACTTGAGGTTAAGAAGGGGTCTCCATGACTGTCTCTAACCAAAAGAAATGGATGGAAGGCTTCTCATCCCCTCATCCAGTTAAGACAATGCAGAACTGTGAATGTCAATACATGTAATCTAAATTACATTTATAAAGCATTCAAACAGCCAAAGAAAACTATAATTTCTTATTAGACACTACATCACCACAGGAAAAAAATGATGCTGTGGTTATAGTAAGTGAAGAAACTTGATTTTGAATAACTGAAAGGAAAAAGTTCTTGAAACAATGACTTCTACTGGAAAAGCAAAAGCAGAGAACACTGTTCTTATTAATTTGATTAGGTGCAATATTAGAGCATAGCTTATATTCACCACAACAGCTTTCAGACAAATCGTATCTGGTAGTAAATATATTTTGTGATTTTTTTCTCCTAAACATTTTTTTTCCTTCAAGTATTGGCAATGAGCTTATATGAAAGTGAATGTCTTGCCCTCTTTTTAACATGTGTCTGGACATACAGGTAGCAGCACAGGAATTTATCAGATGTAATTAGAATCTTCTTCTGCCTTTTCCTTATGAAAACTCCCCACCAAAGAAACCAAATTCTATCAATTCCTTTTTGAATTCAGACTCCATCATCTGAGCTGAGGTTGAAAGATGGCATTTGAATGACAAATCAAAACCAATATAAAGCTGAACATTTTCAAGGACTTGATCCAACAACCCTAAGTGGGAAACACAAGCTGGATATGGTGCAGAAATCCCCAGAGCTGACGGCTCAGCGCCCTCAGTTACCATTGCTTTCTTCAGACTGACAAATATCAAGACATGAACTTCTGCTTGATATCAAGTAACAATAAAATTCCTTATCTTTACAGACTGAGTGAAGAGAGCAGCACTGTATCCTGCAACATGATTTTGTTCATACCACAACTATCTTGTGCAGCAGCAGTAAGCTGATGGAAGAAAGAGTTCATTACTTTATAAACCAATGCCACCTAAGATCAGCTGCCATTTCTCAGAACATGAACAGAACATTCATTACATTTGACAAAACCATTATAATGAAGTTATTTTATCCATTTTAATGACACTATTGGCAACAGTCAAAGCATTTATTACCAATGGTAGTAGTAATACCATCCTTTACAAAGGCCTGGTTGTTTCTATAGCAACATGAATTATAAGGTCCAATCAAGCTAGATGCAATAAAATATGCTCTTTTTCTCCATAACACCAGTTGTCATTCAGTTAAAAGGAAATTACATATTTTAAAAATTCATAAACTCTACAAATGTCTGAACTCCATTTGCTGATAAGGTGTTAATTATCTTAGTAATTAGATTTCTTCCTGGGTGGAATTATTACACATAAAGAAAAGCCTGGGTACAAAAAGAGAATAAAGACCATGGTGTATTCAGCAACAGCAATTAATTACAGTTCAATCCAGTGTAACTGCCTAAAATATGACATTGCATAGTGCATTTTTATATCACTACTGATTATATTGTTTAACAAGCAGTTTAAAAAGGGGAGAAAAGCATGAGATTTCACTCAAAATCCAAAATGACAAAAAATCAAGCTCCTAAAGACTTTTCAAAGAAGTGATGAACAAAAATACATATGATTAGTTCCACATGTGAAACATAATTTCTTAATGAAAAAAAGAGGGGGCAAGATATAATTATGGAAAAATATAAAACACATACACACTTGAAAATTAAAGTGACCTTTTCTCTGACAACCTGAAAGAAAGCAGCACAAAATTCTTTATTACTTAGATTCAGATGATGTTTAAGAATTGCTCCATCTATGAAATATGATCCAAAATCACACAAAAACAAGTTTTTGGGCATCAGCCAATATTATTATTTCTTTACACCAAATGCTGCTTATCTATTCTGAAGCAAACAAAGAAAAAGCTGCTGAACATCCCCTGTAACATTTATTACGTGAACACATTTACAGTTAGTCTAACTACTCAGTTTCCACTAATGATTTTTTAAGGTGCAAGAGAGAAGCTCTACAACATGTTGACTCTCAGTTGGGATGTTTTACAATTTCAGAAAAAGATGAATCAGAGGAATAATTAACGCCATGTATAAGATAAAACTGCCCTAATACTGAGTGTTCCAGAATATTCTCTCCCCTATGTCCCTCTACATATATAAATCCCTTTCACCTACTCAAGCAGACTGACATTCTGCCATTCTGAACTAGACCAGCAATGTGAACTCCATCATCCTGGGCAATTTTAACCACCCCAAAAGAAACAACTAATTCATCTTACAGTGAAGACACATCTGTTTTAGTGTGATGCTGTAAGGACCACCACACCACACCCTTGAACAAGTGCTGACAGTGCAGGTGTCCAAACCTCACAGAAAGGAAGAACAAGATGTGTTTGAAAGAATACAGAAGAAAAGCAACATCTTACCCTCTGCCTAAGGAGGAACCCCGTCAGCCTCTGGGGTCAGAGAAAAAAGTCAGATCCAAGGAACTGACTGATGCCTAGAAGTGAAGTCATGGAACTTAGAAAAGAGATAGAAGGGATAAAAGCTGCCAAAATAAAACAGTAAAACCACCCCTTTAATCCCATCTTCACAGAGCAGTATTTCTAAAAAAAGCAGCAGCAAAATTGGGAAAAATCATAGGATTCCTTTGTTACATGGACCATTTTGTTTAGTTTTAGCTACAGAAAATACTTCCTTTAGCAAAAACCATTACAAACCAAATCTGTGCTCAGGGAAGACGTCATGTAAAGGAGTTAAAACTACCACCTTCAGCTACTCACATGACCACTTAAAATTCTTTTGCATGATCACACATTCTTTCCACTTCCATTTCAGCAACTAACACTTAAATCCAGAAATTACTTAAAGCCACCAACTTGCTCTTAAGCAAGACCAGCTGCCTCCACCCCTTACAGTCTAAAATACTTGATTAGAATAAATAGTAGTATGAATAAAAATAAAACACCATACAGCCTTACAGAAGGGTATGGAAACTCCCTGTGTAATCTATAGTAAATAAAGTCAAAACAAAAAATGTGATTACACAGAAACTTCTTGATTCATAAATTAAAAATTTGCATTGAAAAAAATGTTAGGGAAAAAAAATGGATTTTTTATGGAAATAAATCCAGTCTACTCTGAAATGTTATTACAGCATCATACATTATTTTTTATCCTTCTGCAGTGTAAGTATATTATTTTATGCTTCTGCAGTATAAGACCATTCAGACAACAAGAAATGGAATTAATGGATGAAATAATTTGAAGGTATCTGAGTTGATCTTTCAAGTGTATTTACAGAACCTAACAGGCATTTCAACGTGCCGTTTTGCGATGGAGCTGAAGGACGTGTTTGCATCTTCCCCATGACCACACACAGTCTCCCAGAAGCCCTTTTCACCCCCTCTTTCTCTTTTCTCCGTGAGGCTTAGTCTTGTGAGATTTCTGACTTCAACCTTAATTGCTCACTGAAGAGTCACACCAGCTGGAGCTAGCAGAAGAGAAACAGACTGCTCAGCTGGAAGCACTGCCTAGGAGCAACAGGAGACTTTACCCCACTTCTCTCTTGGCTATATGGAGATTAATCTGAGGATTAAGCCATGGAAAAATCTCCACACTTTGAGAAAGGAATCCAGCCTGTTTCTGTTCTGAAATCATCCAGCACTTCTCTCTCTCTCTCCATGGACTGTGAATGCAGCACAGGATGATATACTCCTAAGTTAAGTGTCTGGAGTTGGGAGACTAAACCTGAACATAATTTCTGAAGGAGGAGGTTCTCTATCCTTTGCCATTTATGATTTACCCTAAATTACACAAAGGATGAGCAGGCATCTCACAAATGGATATCCACTGAAAATGTTTTTCTTAGTAATCTTTTCCATCTGTGTTTAAAAGTAGTCCAGGTTGTGTGAGTTCAGAACCTCTGTGTCAGAAAAACAAGCTCTTTTGAACCCTCACATCAATTGCTGATTTACATATGGAGTAAAACTGGAAAGTACCTTGGTTAAATGACAATAGGCAGGTCATAAACACTTCTGTGTAAAGTCTCTTAAATGATAACATACTGAACCTTATGGCCAGATATAAACTATACTTTGGTAAGACACCTTATTAAAATGCAGCTATATATATATATCAAGAACATTAATGTTTAAGAAAAATTATATTGGAATTATATAGGATACAAGAAATTATCTTATTTCAAATATTTCAAAATGTTCTCTATTTCTGTGTAACACAACTCCAGGTTGTCTGAAGGAAACCAGTTCTCCTTCACCTCAGTTTGGTTGAATGAAAACAAAAAAGGTAACTATGTTGACACTGCATGTAAAAGTATTTAATGGTTTCATTTATAGGTCAACTCACTTACTTTTACTCAACTACTGAGACAATGAATACTAGCAGATATTTAAGTAAGTCATATTTTGTTTATATGTGTAAAAAGCATAATTTTAATACTTTTTTAAAAACTTACTTTCACAGCTTGGGTCATTTCTCTCTGAAATTGATGCCCAAGATACAATAAACCAGAAAAAGAAATTGTAATGATATATTGTTTATATGCTTGCTTTGATTAAAAAATAATAAAACAGACAAATGAAAGCCAGACAGGACCACAGAGAAACTCATTTTCAGAGTATTCTCGCAAGTTTCCCTGAAGGAAGGTATATGCACCTGGGAGAATAGCTGGCAAGGCCATCAAATCCTACCAGTTAATTTGGAGGTGCTTCATAGTGAAACACTTCAAATTTCAAAGGTAGCAGAAACTACATAATAAAACAGCTACGGAGTCAGGGGATGTATCCTGCTTTTTGCATTCCACACCTTACAGAGCACTCGAGGCTGCTCCTGGTGGTGATTCCCACAGGGAGCACATTACACCTGAGCTTTGTCATCTGCAGCAGTGTCCAACGGATTTGCAAGTGCAGCTTAATAGGTTGGGTTTGAAATTGGAGTCATTAGTGGTTTTGATGTAAGTCACCTTCAACAGGCTGTAGAAAAGTGTCTGTGAACAAGAAGCACAATCCAACAGCTCTCAGAGTTTAACTGAGAGTGAGAACAGGTATTTTTTAATGACTGTTCTTTTCCCAAGCCACCCTCAGCCCCCAGAAGAGCTCTTTGAGAAACTGGGCTTAATGACACCTGGAGGCAGCAAGCAGACCTGATTTCCAGAACTCAGCTATGGAAGGTATAGGTGGAGGACGCCGTGCGAGTAGGGACTGGGCTGTCCTTGTTACCAGAGAATAGTGACCTAGATAAAAAGCATATCTCCTAATTAGCATGGCTCACTGCCTGAGGATCAGAGAGTACACATGGTTTTACTCTCTTCAAACAATTATCGTGAAGGTTGCCAGAGTTCCTACTAGATGCAGCCTAAATAGTTTAGGAGAACCATTATAATACTTCCCATTATCAATTTTCCTTAAAAAAGAACAAACCCAAAAAAACCCTAAACCAAACAGTTAAGGCTTGGACCAACTTTATTCAACTATAAGGTGTTCTACTCTCCCCATAAACAAGAAACATTTTATAGAACTTCATTACGGATTTATAACTTCAGATCATTATTGTTTTATGATTAAAAAATGAGCGACTTAAGACAAAAAGCTCAACATCCTTAAACTTCATTTCCATTCAATCTCTAATAAATACCATCTGCTGTGTACTTTAGGGATATAATACCCATCAAAAACTCAGCCGCATTATGAGAACCGGCACCAAGTTGATCTGAAACGCATATTTGAACAGATGTGTTTAAATTACATCTCTCCGTCTATCCACACACATAAATTCAGAATAAGCATGTGTTGATTTAAAATGCATAAAAAAGGGATTTGGAGATGCATCAAAAGTGAACAGCATCTCAATGGATCAAGACTCGCATTACTAAAGGTCATCCCTAAAAATAAAGTTTGAATTTATTAGGGGTTGCACCAGGGAACTGTTCTTGGGAACTGACTTAATGTAGGCTGCACTAAAGCAGCCATTGAAATTACACTAATTTTCTATGACCCTTCACTGTTTAACATTAGAGCTGTCAGGCATGGTCTGAAATAATAGGATCTCAGCCATGAGTAGCAGAGAATATGATATACTTTTTCTCAGTCTGACACAATGCTTATCACCAATACTAAACGTCTTGGGCTCTGAGGACCCATCCATGTCTGTTTCAGTGACAGTCATTTAGCTCTTCACTCTGACACAGAAATCAGGCATATAAAACAAAATGATTAGCATGCCTTTTTGGCATGATGAAACCAAATGAAAAAAATGCAAGCAGGGCTCCATTAACAAATGTTAATTAAAAAAAAAAGAAGAAAAAATATTTCTGAACATGTCTTTTCATCTATAATCTACAGTCTTGCAATATTTCAGGGATCTTGAAGATAAGACACACTGGTCCAGAGGTTCATCTAGCCAGCAATCTACTCCTAGCAACAGACATCAGAAGTAGCTCAGGAAGCATTTCAGATGTTGTGCCACACCCAGAATGCCTTCATCCTTCCAACTGGGTTTTGTTAGAAAGAAGTTTCTGTAACCAGTAGCTTCTGATGGATTTCTTATCCATTGACTTTTCAACAAGTCTCTCCTTAAATCTAAGCCCCTCCATATCAAAACCACTTCAAAGAAAAAAAAAAATCTTTGGTGAGCCTTCCATTTGCTGATTTCTTTTGATACCCCCTAACTGCTATGCTGGGAGAGACCAGTAACAACTCTATTCACCTTCTCAGAACCTCTGTTCTAGTCTCTCTCAATTAGCATTTTTCCAGAGTGAAGAGTCCTTAATTTCCTTTATGTGAAGATCTGTGATGCCTCTGATAATCTCTGTTAGTCTTTACAGTAACATTCCTCATTGTAACCTATCCTTTTTGAGAGGGACTTTGACAGCATATAACAATACGGGCACAATAAGATAAAAATCTCTTAAAATAGTTCCAGAATTTAGATAAATGATCTGCTTTAAATATTTTTCTTTCAGGTTTGGGTTAATTTGTTTTCTAGTAAGCAGATAGCAAAAAGTAATGGACCTTACACAAGGTGATGGACAAGAGAGAAATAAGTTTTAGAAAATAAATAAGCTAGAAGGAAAACAAAAAGACGGCCAAGCACACTTCAAAGACAGGCCAAAGTCAGCAATGTGGTGGTGGTAAAGGGGAACAGAAGATGTTGCCAAAGGAGAAGTAGTACTATGACAACTCACAAGACTTTAACAGAGAATATAAGATTTCCGTCTGAAGCAGAACCAAGAATTGATCAAGAATATAAAATGAAGAAATAAAATTGCCAGTGGGAGAGATGTTTTATTCCAAGGTGTTGGTTCAAGATCATTTATATTAATAACTTCTGCAGCACAGAGACAGAGCAGAAAATAGCAAGACATACATTAAAACAAAGTTTTTGTAAAAAACGTGCACAGTGTCAGAGAGTTCCCCTGAAACATCTGATAGATTTAAAAGAGACACAATTCTTTCGCATCACAGCCTATACAAACTATACAAACAAATTGACTGGATCTTTTTTCTGTCTTACAAATTTGTGAGAAATCATCATGCGAAAAGTTTTCCAGTTGCAAACATCAACATGGAAAGGATCAACAAGGAAAACATAGGCATGATGTGCACTAAATTTAACATAACCTCCATTCCATTTTCAAAGTACCGAATGGAACACAACTTTCACCATACCAGCTGATCACCCAAAACACAGTAGCTTATTTGCTACATCCTTATCAATACGGTACTTACAGAAGGTGTTGTTATAATTAAACCTGAGAGTCACAGTTTTAACAGAGCAGCAGGCAGGTGGTCTGGGGCAAGGCTTTAGCAGCCATAAGCAGTTTTCCTGAATGTTAGCCAGAGGCATTTAAATCACAGTTCACATACTCTAACTAAAAAATGCTGCACTTTTACACCACACAGTTTTTGATGTACATTCCTATACACTCTTAAATGTGAATTTTTCAGAGCCAGTATCTGTCATGTATCAAGTATCTGGCAGATCAAAACTTTTTACTGTCACCTCTCTAAAACGTTTTTTTTTTCCCCCTTAAAGAGCAACGTATGTACAGGAAAGAGGTTGCATAGGGAGCTACTACTCCTATCAGCAGCACAAAAAGCAAATTTGAATAATAATAATAAATTTCTCAGAGTAAGTGTAGTATTTGGCTCAAAATTCCAATAACAACCTTCCTACTCCACAAAGATTGAAAGCTGCTACCATGTAACTTTGAAGTTTTTCATTTTTATTTCATGATCCACTGGCAAATGTGAGTATATGGCCTTAATGCTTCAGACCAAAGTGTGACACAAGGGCTGGGATGTGCTTAGAACACACCACCTATATAACTGCAGAATTATATTTTCAGAGGTAACACTTCGACTCACAAGCAATGCTATTTCCTTATTAAGCCAAAACCCATGAGCTTAACTTCAAAGAAATCCAGTGTGCATTACTAATTAAAGTGTGATAAGATAAAGTTAATTATATTTCAATATAATCATACTTCAATCAGCATCACGCAATATAACTTGGATCACTGGGAAACAGAGAATTTACCTTGCAAGAATAAATTTAAAGAAATTATGAAGTAAATATTTCAAAGGGCATGTATAAAGAATTATTTATTCACTCATCCATTCATGTAAAAATATAATTGAAACAATACTCAGAAAGGACTGGGCATGACTGTTAAGGTAATGGGCATCACTAGAGTGATAGTATACACAAACACTGTCTGCAGATCACTGTCTCATCCCACTCATGACATGTCCTGATAACAATCTGAATTTAAAGAAATCACACCAGAAATAATATCTATCTTTATGAACAAAACCAGCACACTTGGCTAAATGGAAGGTAGCAGAATGGCTCTGACAAGTATCTGTTTTGTTCTCAGATATAACCAATATCAGGTGAGTTCAGAATACAAGAGATTATACAGGACTGGTCCATAAAAATAAAATATTATTTTATATATCAGTTAATAGTTTATAATTTAAAGCAAAAAACTGTGGCTTCTCTTCCAAGTGATAAAATGGACTTAATCTGCTATTTAGCTTGAGGACACTGGGCAGAAAAAGCAAAATCACCAGGAAAACAGCTCTAAAATATCCTAGTTAACACTCTCAGGATGGCCTCAACCAGCCAGGTTCTTACACACTTCATGTTTGTAACGTTTTGGTAGCAGCTTTCTTTGTCTAGAATTACCAGTAACTTAAGAACATTTCTTTGTAAAAGACAGAATAAGTTTAGAATATTGGGGTCAACGGACGTAATTAATGCATGCACTCCTTCGAAAGTTTTGAAGGACATTCAACTTCATACACGCACACCAAGCAACACATAGGGGACATCAGAGGCAAAATCAGGAAAAGAAAAGACAGTATTTTAAATGTAGACTGTAAGCTTGCCAATGACAAAGTTAAAACAATACAAAATCAATGGACACTGTTGCCTCAGGGAAGCTCTTATCCATTTTTCTCTGTTCAGTTCAGTGAACCACTTCACTTTCAGTCAACTTTCACCAAGTTGCAGATAGCTTAACAATGACAATTAGGAGATCTTACCATATTCTTATTAGTGTATATTGTCACAGTCAAAAGCTTTAAATAAAATAAAGGACTGTTAAATGTGTATAAATTCAGGTGCCTCTTTGTTTTTGAGGACTCTGACAGGCTGTACACAGCCACAAGTCTTAAGTGATTCAAGCATCTTTGCTGCCTAAGGGTAGGGTTACTAAGTGGGAAATTTTAAAAAAATTTAGAGAAACATAAAAAGAATAATGCATGTCACTATGAGAAGAGGTATTCATAAATAATAATAATAAGCAAAGCTATTAATGAAATCCAAATAAAAATCCAGAAGTTCAGAAGAGATAATGAAACCCCAACTATTCAAACAAAAGGCTGGAAGGTGGTCACCTGAAGTATTTTGAGCTCGCACGATGTCAGATGTCCTCTGTTATGCTGAGGAGCACACACAGTGTAAATATGTTTCTACATCGTAAAGAAGTAAAAATAGCCTGAAAATGAAGCTTTCAAAGTTAACAAAATCATACTGTGGAGAAATAATTAAGGCAACTTGATGTTGTGAGCAGTCACCTGATTTGATCTGCCAGTGACAGAAAGTTAAAAGAGAACTAGCAAAAAATCTAAAATATGCTTTTATCACTGAAGAATCATCAAAGACAAAATTAAAAGTATGTTTTATGAAGAATTCAAAGATATGACAGCATTCCAATTATGGTAACTAAAGCTCTTTGGCATCATTGAACCATTAACATTGGACAGGTAATGTATGAAAATTGTATTTAGGGAATAAGGTTTCAGGTAAAATTAATAGCAGTAGAAGAAGAATGAAGGCATAACTGAGATGTGTAACTTCTTTCTCATACGTGAATATATGTAACTAGGTAAGAGACAGGATCAATACCAATTGGATTTAGCAACCTGATTCAAAGCACAGGAGTAATATCTGAAGGCTAAGATTAAGGGAAACACATTTTCTTCTATCTTGACATGGTAAGACAGAAAGGCCTGGCACATGAAGTCCCAGAACCCAAACAGAGTCTCTGGGGATCCCACAATTAGTAAATTAGGTAGGACAGTTCCATTGAAAACAAAATAAGAATCAGGGTGGAGCAAGACAACTGCTCAAGAACTAGCATCAGTCTTGTATCAAAGAAAATTATAAACTTCAAGAAGACCCCAAAGAGTTGGTAAAAGTCAAAAAAAGCAATACTTAAGAAGGAGATGGAAGAGAACCAAAAATCTTCAAAAGCATCATTATGAAAGGACATCAGTGATGTCCTCAGACAGAAATATTAAATTTAATAGTTCTGATGAAGGAAAAAATTGAAACATTTTGTCACTAAAGAGATGAGCATAGAAACAAAGAGAGAGTATCTTGATAACAAGACTAACAGAGAGGAAGAAAAAAAAAAGAAGTTCCCAACATTCTAATCAGAGAATAATATTACAATTTGCAGGGGAAAACACCCCAAAAGCCAACAAATTTCCAGAGTAGGCTAAAACTGCAGAATTAAATCAAATCAATACAGAGAGAACTGAAAAATACATCAAATGAATGGAATAAGGTGGTTATAAGCACTCAATTTTGCAAGCTGAACACAAATAGTTACCATGAACTCCTTCTGTTAAAGCCTACTTAAATGTAATGAATAATTTTATCAAATACTCAAAGTAAGATAGAGTAGAATACAAAACTGGAATCTAATCAATTCAGTGGAAACAGCAGTGTGTGCATTCAGACCATATCACTGAAATCAATTTTATCAAATCACATAATGTTCCACAATAGCCTTCAGGCATCAGTTAAAGAACCTAGAAAGCCTGTCAAATGCCTGCCAGGCACAACAGTGCCCTTTTGGCTCTGCAATACCAGTACAAAATATGAAGAATTCTTAGGCAGCAAGATCCACAAGGCTGGTGCAAAAACCTAAATTCCCAAGCTGAAATCCAGTGTCTGGGTATAACATGTTGGGCCTAACACAGACACTGGCTTTTCAACCTTGAGAAAAACAGAAGGCTTGGTATAAAAGAAGGTCTGAAGGAAGTGGCAAATTAGGATCATTAAGGATGAAACAGGCTGTATCTCAAACAATTTAAACTCATTTATTATGGAGAGCATATTGAGCAACTGATGCAAAACTACCATCCAGGCAACAAGCATTCCAGAAATGTTTATTCCATGCGGGTAGGAACTTCAGACATTTCTGAAGTAGGTAGAAAAACATGGAATAACTTCAGAAATTATTTATTGATTTAACCTTTGAGTACATTAATGAAAAATATTTCATCCTCTGTGACCTATTGCAAGTCTTTATAATTCACAACACCTCTTTTTCTTCAGTTTCAGTGCCAGCATTGAAGTTCCAGGAATTTCAGCAGGTTGGGCTTTTGGGTTTTGTTATCAGCTGAATAGAAGGCACAGTAGTTAAGATCTCACTAAACGTTTTTATAGGGCTTTACCTTATCAGAAAAAAACACCATTTAAAAATATTAATTACATTTTACAGTTCTCACTTCTAGGACACTCGTATTTTTCTTCTAGAAGATACCCCACTTTTCTGCCTAATAGGTTTAAATGTTAGTATTTCTCCCTTTAGAAAAAACCTCAATCTTGAAAACAGTAACAATAAAAAAATTTCTTTGGCATCTGGCCTGCCATTAACAAAAGGTATCAGAGAAGAAATATTCTAAGGAGAAGGCAAAAACCAGTTATGCACCTATAGACCACTTCAGAGAAGATGAGTTACATCATGTAATCACATGGTGGTGTATGCAAGCACTGAACTACAATGTGTTTTATGTCAGCAGTATCCAAAGAAACATCCTTCAGGCCCAATTCTTTCAGCCAGAAGTTCATGCAGCATCAGGAGTGGCCCAGATCTCCTCAGAGTCCACTGATTAGACCTAACTGAGGACCACAGCTAAATGGAAGGGCTAAATGTGTAGACAGCTGTCTGAGGTTGCAATGCAAGATGTAACCAAAAGAATGTATTCTATTCCCATCTGTTAAAAGCAGGTGGGGCAGTGTCCTTTATCTCTTCCATAACTCATCCCTCAAAACTCTGGGGGGATCTTCTGTTAATGGGCCTGCTGACAAAACCAGATGGGGCAGTGTTCTTTATCTCTTCCACAACCCATCCTCCCTCCAGGGGGATATCTGCTGTTAATGGGCCATTGAGTCTCACTGCATCACTGATAAAATTACATCATCCCACTGTGAGATGCTCCACCCAGGGGGAGGAACCAAGAATTTCTACCTGGATAAAATCTGAGAGTCAGAACACCAAGGCAGGTTGTTTCCACTGGATTCCAGAGGAAGATCGGACCCATCTACATCACCTCTGGACCTTCAGAGGAGAACTACACTCTTCTACAGGATCATCTCTGCTCCAACAGAACCACATCTGTCACTTCAGGAGGACTTGATTGGACTGCTATCAACACCCTGACCAACAGGCTGTCAGGTTGTATTTTGATTCTGTCAGTGTTTTCTTTTTGTTTGTTTGCTTTTTTTTTGTATTACTAAATTTTTATTTTAATTTTCCTAGTAAAGAACTGTTATTCATATTCCCATATATTTGCCTGAGAGCCCCTTAATTTCAAAATTAGAATAATTCAGAGGGAGGGGGTTTTCATTTTCCATTTCAAGGGAGGCTCCTGCCTTCCTTAGCAGACACCTCTCTTTTCAAACCAAGACAATAGCATATATCAACGTAAAATCTGTTAACAGGCAAGTAAATAATCTCTCTTCTGCAGATGGACTCCTGCAGTCACTGCAAATAATCCAAGAGTATGGAAAATCTGAAGACAGGCATGTTGTGTCTCTAAACGAACCAAGACTGAAGGAGAGCTATGGCAAATGCAGTTTTTGCTAGGCACAGCAGTACTTAGCAAACATATAAGTGGTTTCCAGTGTCCACTTCACATATAAAAAATACAAAGGTATGATGCAGAGTGCAGTTGTGTGAGGTTTAACTGAAGGAGCTATTAAAGAAGCAGCAGATGAACCCTATTCATGACTCTAACATTTCTCTCATCCATTGTGAGAGCCTGAAGTATCTGCTAACCTGCCTGAACTCTTCATCACCAGATACAAGATCTTCAGGGACTGCTCTTCAGAGTTCTTCCCTAGCATACAGAAAGTAAAATGCAGGCAGGATACAAAGTAAGTCTCTGTAAAGCAAAGCAGGAGGCTTAAGAGGAAAAGCAAGGCACATTGACTTTCCTAAAATAACTGAATGTTGGATGTCACCTTGGAAAAGGACTTCAGAAATACTACATGGGCTACCTTGCCTTTATGGAAAACAGGAACAAAAGGAGAATCAATAATGAGAGCTCAAATCCCTTTTTTCCTTCCAACTAAAATGCATGCTACCTTCACAGACAAGGATGGTAATAAACTCCCAAAAGATAATGAAAGGCCTAAAGTCCATTGTATATGTGCAAAAGTAAATAGAAAGATGCAAGATTTTAAAATCCTGTGCTCCAGAATCACAGCTAATAATCCCAGAACAAACTTGTTTTTGGTGATAAAGGTAACTTTGCATTAACTGTGGCAGCCTACAAGGTGCAACAATCGCATCTCAGTAACCCTGGCTTAAGGCAAAGGCACCATTTCCCACACAAAAACATTTCTTTGGGCCTGCTGCAGGTTTCGGAACTTGCCAGAAAGTTCCACAAGGAGAACATGCACTCTTGCACCTTGTGGTTGTGCCCCACCAAGCCTTCAAGTCTGGCTTTCTGTGGAGGCAACGTAGGTGCTACTGGAGTAATTGAGAACTTGCACTGTGGGTGAAATCCTTGATGAAACAACACACTGAATTTAGGAAGTAAATACCTGGAAGATGCCATTGTGAGTTTCTGGCTCAGGGCTCAATTATCAGCAAGATAAGGCATTTAGATGCAATATGTTTTTTCCCCATATAAAATAAAGACATTTCATTTATTTATGAAGGAAGTCCATCAGAAAATTTAAAAAAAAAGAAACACATTCAGGAAAAGTCACATTTATACCAGGTCATTAAATACAATTTTGTTTCAAGGAGAAAAAATCTCCAGCAGATGAGAGGAAAAACCTCAGGATAGAAGTTTAAAATGAAAGGATAAACTAATACCAAGAATTCATCAAGAGTATTAGAAGAGGATTTAAATTGAGTGTGAAACAAGCTTTTGTGACAGAGTTAAAAAGTGAAAGGAGTATGCTCGAAGTTAACTTCTGGAAGTTAGCTCCAGAAGTCTAATGGATGGAACAATTAATTTCTGTCCAAGCTCTTTGCATGGGATGGGAGCATATCCCATAGAGATGCTACATTACAAAAAGAGAATTAAAAATCCCCAGTCACTGTCATTGTATAAATATCACTGTTTGAAGGCACATTTAGTTCAATCAACAAAACAATTTTTTTTCTTAACAATTATTTGAACATTTGCCTTAAGAAAAAAATATGTTTATTTGCATTATTAATGAAAACACAGAAATATTATCTCATCACTTAATGTCATAATTACTGTACTTCACTTAAATGCTGTCAAGCAAAAGCTGTATTTTGTGAAAACATACGTTAAGAGACAGACTTCAGCTTCTGCTATTCTTGTAATGATGAAAACTCTCAAAATACCTCACAAATCCGCATTCTGTAGAAAATATAAGTAAATGATCTAAGGTAGAAAAGCGTATTATGACTTACTGCCATTAACTCCATATGATATTTAAGACATAAACAAAGCAGGAATGTAAATCTTAACAAAATTATATCTGATCTTTTATATAAAATTTTAACATTTTTGAAGGCAAAAACCAGACAACTAGGACATTATTTTTGTACCTCATTCTGAAATACTCTGGCAAAGCACTAACTGTTCTGTTCATTAAGTTATGATAAATGTCAATAAAGACTCCTTTTTCCCACAGAAAGGTGTACTGGGTTTGTGTGGCAAGGTTGTGGTAGTGACGGGGGCTGCAGGGGTGGGGTATGCTAGATGGAAAAAATACTTCCCTGGTCACAGTTGGGAGTCCAGCTGTCTGCCTTAGTCATTTCTAGGGTTGAGAATGTGAGTCAGGTACTCTCCAAACCTTAACTCAGCAGTGTGGGAGTGGACATCTCACTACAGTGGCAAAATCATGCCAGTCTATTGTTCAAACCTGAACCCTACAGTCAGTCTTTCTGCCTCCCTCACTCTGCAGAGTCTGGGACAGTAGATTTTCCTTCACCAAGCACAGTTGCTAAAAAATAACCATAGGACATGGACACACATGCACGCACACAGGAATTCAGCAGCAGCTCTATGATCAACCATACAACCCATTTTTCAGATGTGTGTACCACTTCTGTAGTAAGTTGGAGGCTTATGTTGAAGTTTGTCTCAAAAAAAATCCTTCAAAGGAGATAAATAGCTCAAAGAGATCAGTCTTTTTCCGTAATAAAAAGCTTTTTGTAGAAGACTGATCCAAATCTGTGGGGGTTTGTAATGTCCAAAAGGTATTACCCCAGAGCTGACTGCAAGTCTGTATGGAACTGTGTTCAGATCTCAGTGTTGCCTCTCCTGCTGAGGGCCAGGCTCCTCCAGAGACCAACCAGGGAGGCACTCAACACAGCAAACCATGAGACAATTCATTTCTATGGCCTCTGGGTTTTGCCAATAAATATTTTCTCCAGATCCAAGACAAAGTGGCTTACAGTCAGCCACTCTAGATTTCTCTTCTCCTATGGGAGACATACTAACATATTCCAGCTTGAACCAGCATCTGAATTACAATTTTCCAGTAGGTGGATTGAGAAGAATTTACATTGCTTCTTGTGCCTTTACATATAACCATATTTTCAATATTGTCCTCCCATTATGAATCAATTTAACATCTGTACTTTGTCAATTACTTCTACTAAACAAAATGACAGTTCTGCATAATGATGAGAAGCAAAATAGAAAGACAAAAACAATTATAAGTGCATGAGATGTTTCAGCTGTGGAAACTAAACTTTCATCTGTTATAGTCACTACTCTTATGCACAAAACTTTTAAGATTTCAGGCCTGTGATTATTTTGCCATGTAATATGAAGTTTACAACTATAAACTTCATTCTTATTAAAAAGAGGTGAATCATCAACTCCTGAACACAATATACAGAGCCACATAAGATGCACACGAACACAAAAATGAGCTTAGTCAAAGTAATTGGTATCACTGTTCCTAAGTGGATGTACAGACAAAACCTCTGGGTAGCAGAATTGTCATGCCTCTTGAATTCAGCTATGTTTTAATTGGATAGCTACACTTTTAAAGAGGTTTAAAAGGCTTTGTATATTTCCATTTGCTAGTTTTCTTCATTTAAGCAGTTTGTTTTTAAAATAATAACCATTAAAGATACTGGTCAGGTATAGAAATGTTGCCTCTTCTATTTCTTCATTCTTTTCAACTTATTTTCTCTGAAAGTTTGACAAAAGGACTTATCAGCTGGCCAGCACTTATCAGCTGGCCAGCTACCACCTTCATGAAAAGCTCCTTTGTGCCACATCACTCTACGTGATCAGAATAACATAGCTTCCAAAATTAATTTATTACCTAGTATTATGGCAAAAATCCGAAAAAATTACCCACTGAAATGAACAAATAATTTTCTTAAATGTAAAGAATATGAAAATTTAATACCATCATCAGAATTTCCTGATGCATATTTGAGCACTGTAAGGTATACACATATCTTGTATTTATATCTGTACTAATTTGCTATCACAAATACTTCTACACCTTAATATATGTTTGGATATACTTAAAAGCTCAGGAGCAAATTAAAACTGAGAATTACATGCCAAGTCAATCTGCTATTAAGCAAATTGATATGAATTAAAGTTATTGTTTTAAAAACAAATTAGACTTCCTTCCCCAGGTTCTAAGTTTTGTGTTACAAGAGAGTGAAACAATGAAAATAAGTATTAAGAAAAAAACCAAAGTGATTTTAGTTATTTTGCTTTAAAACACTAGAGAAATTTGGTATCCCAATAAGTACAAACAAGAATTTAAACTCATAAATATTAAATGCTCTAAAACTTATTTCCACTACTGCATTCCTTTCGTATATCCTTACTACGGATTTTATATCATTACTTCCGAAGAACACATTCACATGCCTTCAGGGGAAAAGAAAAAAGCAAAAAAGACACCATCTTGCTATACTTAAGAAACTGAATCGGATGTACTTTAATAATTTCTACTCTATCATCTAACAATATTCCCACATTAGGATTTTACAGAAGAAAACTGCAGATGAGGCTGCCCAGAAAAAGGAGAGCCTAATCATAACTTCATACAGAGAGTATCATTCTAAGCAACTTCACTACTTGTATTAAGTAAAAAGAGTAAGCCAAGTAAAATAAATCAGATGAAATTGCTTCTACATTTAATAAGGGCACTTATTAAATATATCTTCTCTTTCCAGCAACCATTAAAAAAGTTATTCCTCCAAATTTTGGCCAAAGGAGAGCATCACCTAAACCCTAGGTGCTGAGGGTTTACAACCTCAATGGATTTGAACTGCAAATGCCCCATGTGCCCGCTAAGTCTGCATTCAGCAAGCTGTGCTCATCCTGGGCAATTTATTCCCCAGACTTCCAGTTCTTACTATGGGAGCTAAATAATAACAGAGAACCAGGAGAAAAAAACCCAAAACTAACCCTCTCATAATCATTCTCTTATCTCCAGAAAAACATATGCGTATTATTTAGAAGAAAATGCTGCAAAAATGGGAGTACCCATAAGCACGTACATCCTGCTTAAACAGGTCAGTATGCAGACCTTAACTTCTCCAGAATCCAAAGATACCTCATATAAAAAATTACAGAGTATAGAATTTTTGAAATCATGGTTTCCTATACAGTATCTTCCTCCAAAATAAACAGGTTGAAATTACATTTAGTGTCAACTAATCTTCAAAGTCATCTGTAAATTTGGAATTATTTTATGTTAACATCACCTCACATGATTTGCTTGGGACTTCTGTATTTGTATGTGTACATCCTCACACATGAACTGACAAGATGCACAAACAACAGGATAACTGAGAGCCAACAGCCCAGAAAACTCCAATACTCTTGATGCATTTGGCATGAAAGACTATGGCTAACAAATAGTAGCTAGTAATTTATAAAGATGCAAAAGATCTAATCCTGTGAATCATGGCAGTAAAGGGGTCTCTCCATGAACTACCGAAACCTGAATTACAATCTGTAGAACAGTGAAAAGAAAGATTAAGAAGGTGCAGATATTGCCTTCCTGCCTTCCATTACCTCTCCAGGAAAAGTATATCTCCTTGCTAAAAAGTAAGGGTGCAGTAGCATTAGCTGAGAAAAGAGCAAAATGCTGTACAGGCCAAAATGGAAAGACTGCCCTTCTATAGCAACATTTAGCTTGTTTGGTGTCATGTTACAGTAAAAAACAAAAAACAAAAACAAACAAACAAACAAAAACCCCCAAAAAAACCACCACAAAAAAACTAACCTGAAATACCTAACTCTTGTCTCTCCACAGTCAGTTGTGAAGAAAAACAGACTTTTGAAATGTAGATTGATGAATGTTGATGTTCAAAATATCCTAATGAAATTAATGGATCTGTAAGTGTTCAGCACCTTCGAAACCGCTCACCTACTTACACCTCTTTCCAAGACCTTGTGACTCAAATGCAGGCCAGGAAGGGTTATAAACTTAGCAAAGTACAAATTTAATTTCAAGACAACTCAAGACAACTAATCCTGTGATAAAAAGGAGCTTGTCCATCAAAAGCTACACCATGAGACACAAGGGTCAACACTAGACACAAACTTGAATGTACCTTTGTGCTGTGCGATGAAAAACACCCATGTTCTAGTTATTGGTGCTAATTCAATACCTTTTAAAGGCACTCAATTAATTTAAAACATAAGAAAAAAAAGAGACAAGTTTGGTAAAGTGATTATTTCAGACTCCAAGAGCAGACAAAAGACAGAGTAGAGAGAAGAGTCTAGAGACTGAGGTATAAAATTACAGATAAGTACCAAATACACTCAGCAATTTCTTAGCAGAGAACGTCATAAGGATTTTAAACAGATGACATTTGCATTTGCAGTAGTCAGACTGACAGAACAGATGTGCTAAAACGCATTAAAAAAAGCCCAAATCTGAAAGACTTGTCAAGGTTTGTTAGGGACACGATTTGCACGTCTGCAAAATGAGCTTAACAACATCTCTTTCTGAGAAACAGAAGTGCACTTTGAGAAAGAAAATTAAACACATTCACATTGTAAAAAAGTGAGGGAGTTGATATAGTCTACTTCATAATTACCTGCACTTTGAAAGTGAGTAGAAAAAGGTATATAAAAATAGTAAATGGTTATTTTAAAATTACTCTTTTCATTGCCTTCCAATTCTACTTTCAGTAAATGTCACGATAATGTGACGAAGACAATACTACTGCCACAAGACTTTGGGAAAGCTTTAAAACTGCAGGTTGTCTGAAACAGCTGCAAATTTGATGATGACTCATTTAGCTTTTTATCTTCCAATGATAACTTAGCAATATTCAGGAGCTTACTATATGAACATCTTTCAGAACAAAATTATTTACAGTTACAAGTTATTTAGAGTGTTCTGAATATCCTTGATCACCCAAATAATAGTATCTGGAAACAAACTTTTGGGAAGATGTTTCTTCCCTGTTCATTATTTCAGTCAAAAATGGCTACATAAAATAGAGACATTTTTTAAGTCGAAGACTTGTGAATGACAAGACACTCACACAACAAATACCGAAGGAGACCATGATAGCCAGCTGATTGCTCACACAAGTTCTCATGGTATGTGTTATTATGCCAAGAATAAAAACAAAGACACAATAGAAGATTGGAACCTGGGAAAAAATCACAGCTTGTGAAAATGCTCAGAAAGGCAAGAGCAGCCATACTGAAACATACTGGACAAAATTACACTGAGAAAGCAGACTCTGGAAAGTTCCATTCAGACACTCAACTACTGCTGTAAAAACCACTGTGACTAGGAGAAGACAACACAAGGGTCCACTTTGCTCCCAGCCATGCTATTCCAGCCTGAAGCAGCCTAACTAAGGCCCAAGCAGATGCAGCCTGGCTGCCACTACAACAAGAAAGAGAAAGTCAAGAAAGACCAAAAGAAACACAAGACAAGACAGTCCACTCCAAACCATTAAAAACAGAATTAAGAGTGCCCTAGGGAGCTGCTGAAGCTACCATTTGTCAGCTTAACTCCTCGTAAAGAAACAGGGAAGTAGGGAGCCTTGCTAAAGCCAGCTGTCCCAAAAGGACTGTGTAACACCTTCTCTCAGTTTGGACAATATCTCTAGTTTCCTGGGACATCAGGCAGTTGCCTGTAACTGCTGGGCAATTAGGTCTTTGGTTTGCAGTTGAGTGAATAATTTCCTTCTAAGTTTGTGATTTATTTTCCAGTGCACACATGTACTACTTTAAGTCCTTTACTGAATTTTTCCAACTGCATGTAATTATGTATCTACATACACTGAAAAATCAAGGCTTGATTACAACTAAAAGTAATGGAGGCTCAGAGAGGCTTTTGAGTCTGACTTTAATGGGAGAACCAGTGAAACGAAACCCCAGAACTTTCTGCCTGACAGAGCTGTGGCTTCTCTGCTGGCAGACCAAGTTTGCTGGCTTTCTAGTGATATTGGAAAGCTCTGATGTTTCCAGTCTGAATTATGAGACAGTTTCAAATGAACAGCAGCAGCCACTCACAACTAATGTTATGCTCCTATCTCAGTACACAAACAAAAATAAACTTGGAGGCAAATCCAGCTTTTCCTCAGCATTATGCTCTTCTCCAAAACAGAAAAGTATAGTGCTTCAGTCTAGCTCTAAATTTCCCTACTTTTCTATTTGTCTAGATTTTGGGTTTACAAGTCTCTTATGAAGCAGCAGTAATAGGAGATACAAATATAAACTTTGATGAACACCAGAATCACTTCACAAACCAGAAAGGTGAGGGAATATAGTTGGGGCAACAAAAGCAAATGACATTTGGAAAACACATTACCAGTCTAAGGACTTTTTAATGGGTATATATTCAGATTGCTGATTATTCAAGCAATTACAGAATATGACATTCAGGTCTCAGGTTCCTTTAACTAAAATATATTCCAATTGTTTGCTTTTATCATCAAAAGTAAATTTCAGGGGATTAAGTTTCAGAACTTCAAGATAATTAAAGCTGTCTTGCTCTTTTTGCAACTACAAACATCACCTTTCAGAAATATAATCTATGCTGAATCTTGAAAGTTGAGATCACTTGAAAAATAACTCACATTTTGATATAATGACACCAGAAAGAAGACTTTCTGGTATAAGACTAAATTGGTCCCTGGATTAAATTTACTTAGCAGCAATTTCTAGAAGTCCTGTATTTAGCTGCAAACACATTGAAACTAATATCTCATGCAGGAATCGTTCTTGTGAATAGTGCCTGCAGAGTACTGTATGAGCCCCCAGAAACCACAGACCAGGGCACTAGTCTTTACTTAGTCCCTACAGACTGTGTACACTCTCTACATTAATCTGTACATCCTCACTTTATGCTGTTCCTCTCTAGAACAATTTAGAAATAAATTCTCAGGAAATATATCTGTATCTCTAGATCTACAGATTAGATCTCAAGATATATGTAGACTGATGTATCAACTGCTCAACAGTATCTTCCTGAAGTGTCACACTTAGTGAAATTTCAGTGCAAAAAAGTGCAAAATATGATAAAAGGAATTTTTTTTAAAAAGTATAAAAGAAGCCTTGTGTATTTAAGTTTTTCACAGTCTAATGGATTTGCCTTTCTTGCTTTATATTCTATGCATTTTACTATTGATCTTCATAATAAGCCAAAAATGTCACCTGGTTGGGGAGTGTGGCTCTGAAATACAGAGTTTCATATCAAAAGCCAGCACTAGAACATCAATACTAATTTTTAAAGTTCATTTCTATTGCTCCTGCCTGCAGAGAGTCCTCAAAAAGATGAAAAATATGACATTTCTAACTTCACAGACACAGAGTGTCAAAAATGCTCCGTTCTTTTAAAAAAGTGAGTTTCAATATAGAGAGTATTCTGTCTGGAGTACTCTTCGAGAACTCAAACTTCTCTATAAGGTATGCTGTGCTCAGCAGGATATACATAAATCCCCACTCTGAAGAAAATACCTCTGTAGTCACTCGTGGCTCTCCAGAGGAAGGAAAAGCATTTTTTTCTTCTTGGAGAAAAAAGCCCCAGAGTGTTTTGTTGGCCTGATTGAGAAAAAGATTCAGAAATCACTTGGTATATCTTCAGGGTTCCAGAACAAAAATTAGGACATGGCTGTTTCTTTTCCTTTTTCCTTTCATTTTTACTTGCTGGACTTAATTTTATGTGCTTAGATGTCTGACTGCAAGTTATTAATCACTTAACTGATAACCATTAGCATTCCTTGGCAGAGGGCTTTACTTCTTCAGCAGGTCAGCCTATATAATTATTGCTTTAATAAAACTTTTGGTGAAGTTATTCTCAGAGCAGATGTCATATTGCAGAGACAAAGATGACATTTGGAATCTACTGACAAGTCCTTGTACATGTGTAGGAAGCTTCTAGATGGCTTTATGGCTCCAGCAATAGAGAAAGGAGATACAGCAGGTTCTGCTTTCAGTTTATTTTACCTTTTTGATAAATGGGAGATAGAAATAATCCCTTTTGGCTATTAAAGTAGTTTAAACACATATTTAATTTTAGCTATTCTGGCTCTAGGGTCTGGAGTTGTCTGCAGCCATGTTAAGTTCTGGCATATTTTGTGCTGAGATCTTTCTGGGAATATCTACATGGGAATGCAATAGCTGGCTGCTGTCACAAGAGTAAAGTCTACAAATGAAGGCTCTATGCTCTTAAGTGCAAAGGAAAATTACTTATGAAGGCTCTATGCTCTTAAGTGCAAAGGAAAATTACTTGCGTTTTACAGATGAGCACATGTTCAAATACCCAAAACATTTTCTTTGCCTTGCATAGCTTCTTTATCCTGCTGCCATGTGGTACAAAGATTTTTCCGTTTTAATATCTGGAGACTATTTTCTAACAGGAACTACTAGATAATTTGGTATTTTCTTAATAAGCAGGATAAATAAAGTTTATTATTCTTTAAAATCAAGACATCAAACCAGTTTTCTTCCTTGTTAAGTCCACTACAAAAAAGCCCTGGAAAAAAACCGTATGACATACTTTACTGTATGCTCAGTGACCAGCTGTTTTAAATTTGGGTATTAAGTAATTCACTCTTTTCTGTGTGCAAGAGCTGAATGATTTAATAAATCCCCATATGCCCCAACATGTGCCAGCTATACTGGGTTATCGAAAATCCAGCTGCTGTTATGATAAGAGCTGCCAATGCTAAAACTACTGAAGAGAATAATGAATCAACTTCAAGTCAACTAAGACATAAACTGACACAGTTCCACTTAAGATACGTGGGAATACAATACATCTGTTAATTAAAAACTAACACTGATCCATAGTCACATGAAATTTAGTGCCAAGAATTCACGGGCATTGTTTGTGGTGGAAAATTAATGCAAATCAACCTGTATGAAGACAAGCAGCCCCATTTCCATCAGTTGTCCTAGATGCATAGGAATGTCCTATAAATGACACATTCAGTTTGCAAAACAGAGTCTATTGTGTCACAGTTGGCTTTCTTTCTTATATTCAATATTATAATTCCCATGCAGCTATTGGATGACACGTTTTACAGAACTAGACTTCTGAATTTTTCAAATATCATAAAAATCGGATTATGCAAATTTGATTGATTTGATGTACCAGTATTTTAATACAAGGCAAGAGTCAAAGGTACAATGGCAGTGTTCTTAAAGTCACTGAACAAGCACATAAGCAAAGGAAGCAGAAAGAGAGAAAGTAGTTAAACAAGGTGTCAGAAATTACTCTCCAGACACACACTTTTTGATACTCAGTGCAGAAATATCTATCAAAATATGTCACTACTAACTTTTTAAAAGCCAAGAAAATACTTCCTTGGGTATAAAATTATTACTTGTAGCTACAAAAGCTTTGCAGGTAAATGTAACTTTCATCTTGGGGTCAGCATAAGTAAATACGTTAATGATACATTCTTTCATTTCTCACAATTAGCTCTGTAGTTAAAGGAAATAATTTTGAAATTTACCTAGAACTCATCAGTCCCCTAAGCAAGATTAGAGTGTTATTATATTGATGTAAATTTACATAAGATATAGGATATAAAATACTTATTAGAACAAACAAACACAAAACCAACCCATTTACATTTGCTGGAGCTGGATCATCTCCAGTAAAAAAAGGGTGCAATGCTCAAAAGCCACATTAAAGACAATTTCAGTAACTTCAACTTCATGCAATCTATATATAGTAGTTTATGTATAAAAAATAATTTAAGAAAGCATTATTTGAAAAAGATTAGGAATATATTGACAAATTAAAAGCATGTCATGCAGAGACTTAAGATGCTCATAAAAGCTCAAGCATAGGGGCCAACCACATCAAGGGGCTCACAGAAAACTCAAAGACTTTGAAAGCTTAAAGAACCTCATTTTTTTCATACCTTAATTATGACATTGCAAATAATTGTGTTTTCAGCCACATGTTCTGGACATTGCAACAAACCCAACACTGTCATTTTCTCAATTATTAGTAGACTTACTTTTCTTTAAGGAAATCCACTACTTGTTTGAAGTCTGCCACACAGTATTCTCTTTTCATGTCCATGAGCACACTGTCAGAGGCTGACTGGACTGGTATGTGTAGAAAAGCATATACTCTTGGATGATTGAGAATCTTGGCCATTTCCTAAGAGTTATTAAAAGAAAAAGAAGCTTTAAAGCATTATGAAACTAATACAGAAAACTCATTTAAATTAATATATGGGGTAAGTATCAGTAGTAATACTTCTAAAAGCCAAGCAATACCGAATTGCCACAGCCCAGTTTGAAACAGTAGGGAGAGGTGAAAATATCTGAAGCAATTTTATTTTAAGAGAAAATAAGAAGAAAGCGATGAAATTGAATTTCTTTTGAGATCAGGATCACATTCCCCATGGTGTATTGATTATCCAATTGAAAGAAAATTTTAGAGGCAAAGAATTGTGAAAACTGGTGATTTCAGACAGTGGATGTTTTCAGAAGGTGGCAAGGGCTAGTTGCCTTCTTGTTGGAGTGAAGTAACTTCTCAGATACCAAAATGAGAATGTTTATAATTGGAGCATCCCTAAAGTTGGCCAGTTAGGGTACATCTGATCACTTGCAAACCTGCTCCAATACTGGTCTGAAATGTTACCTGTGTTACTTCAGAGAAAAGGCCAGAAATTAAAAGTGCTTGGCTATAAAATGAATTAATCAGGGGGCAGCTTAAAACTGGAGTGACAGCTCTTTTTCCTGAAAGAGACACAGAATGCTATACATTTTGTACAAATGCAAAAGGTCAAGGGAAAAAACCAAACAAGTTAAAGTAATAGCAAAATGCAAAACCAAACCTCCTAATGAAAGCCAAGCCAAACCCTGAACAGAGGATTGGCAAGGTGACGGAATGTGAGACAGAGAATAGAATATGGTGGTCCAATTTCCCTAATTTTTGTTATTTAACCAGTTAAGGACATACAGTCAAGCAACGAAGTTTAAGTATTTTTTAAAAGTTGAAACCAACCAGCATCTAGACTGCATGCAATATGGTACCATACTGCTTGTTAATCTTCGTCCTGCAACAAATAAGTGAACTCTGGATAAAGAACCATATTCCATGAACAACCAGGTCTTCACACATGTCTTCCTGCCTGTGCTGTGGACATACAGGAAATGGCCTGGGCCCGAGCACTGCTCTTCTGCCAGTGCATTCTGCATGCTCCAGTCAGGCTCACTCAGGCCATTTTCTCCTGTTTTCTCTGATGGCACAAATACTCTGTCTGACAACACATACTGCTGCCAGATTTCGTTTTTAAGATGCAACTATTTACAAATTCTTTCCAGACCATTAATCAGCAATATTTGTCACGCATCTAGATTTTCTCTCTGCATTTCTACAAGGATGGCCTAGATTGTTCAAAGAGAAGGCAGACATCCTCATTCCTTTTCACTTGCAGGAACTCAGTTTTTTAAAAGCACTGATTTTTAGAACAAGAAGAAGAAGAAGAAATGCTCTCTCGATACTCACTTTCCATCTGAAAAACATGTGTACAAAACCCAAACTCTATCAAATCACTTCTGGAAGCAGTTTAGAAAGTTTCTGTCTAAGATCCTATTACAGAAATGCCTATGAGAAGTGGTTACATTACTCAAGGCAACAAACACTCCATCTTTAGTATGTAAACTCAATTTGATACACAGAATTGCACACAATTTGATACACAGAAAGTCTGTGTGCAGTGAACCTGGCTGTCAGTGGAAGCTGGAAGTGGCTGGTTTCATGAAAAAAGACTGAAGAAAAGGCCACTATGCATCCACACAATTTTGTGTCCAATTTAAATGGAACTATACTCATCTGTGCCTTTAATAGTTGTAGATGTTCAGCTAGAATATATTTTCAAAACCAAAATTTTACAGAACAAGTACCTAAAACTGGGAAACGGGTTTTTTTAAGCTTTAGAAAATCTAGTAAATGTAATTTATATGAAGCATCCTCGTAGTCATCTGTGATTTTTCTGTTTATCAGTAATCAAATATGTTTTTAAAATATGGGAAATATGAGCTGAAACTTAAGCTATGGACCACAAGCCTATTGTTCAGCTTATCTATTGGTTCCAAGTACTTCATTCAATCTTCAAAAACAGATTTATGATATAAGGAACCAACAAAAGTCATGTTTCATAACATGTTTCTAAATCTGCCAAGTTCTTAAAAATAACTCGCCCTACGACATAGAAAAAATTCTTTTCTACTCCTCAAATTTTGCATCTTTTGAATAACAGACTTCAATACGAGATCAGTTTGTGAATTCTTTTTGAAAGTAATAAATCATTTATTAGAATTTCTAGATACAAAAGTGTTATTTTATTCCAGCTTTTGTAAGGCTGAGAATCATCTGATAGAACAACAAAAAAAAAAAGATTGTGTCTGTTTGCTTGTGATAGAAATGTTAGATTTTAAAAAAACTCTACCTTGCTTTACCACAAAGTTTTCATTTTTAAAGTCTCAAATGTGGAAATTCTCCAGTTATACAAAAATGTTGGTTTTATTTCTCATATTCACCTTAAGAAATGAAAATTTTGCAGTGAAGTATGATGAACGAAAACCAAATTTTCCTACCCAGAGGATTCAAAAAAACCAAAGCACCCAAAGGCACTAGGTGCTGATCTGACAGTAACAGGCAGAATCCTTCTGGTCTCACAGTTGATCTCTTTCAGGGGGATGTGACCAAGAGGGAGCTTTTGACTGCACTTCCTGTAAGAGGAACTGAACCAGTGGTGTCCAGCAGCCAGTGTTAAACAAGACTAATCAGAACTGCTTCTTCCAGTTATCCCCCATGTAAAAGAAAGAAAACACATGTTTTCTGCAGTCACTGCTGTCAATAACTTTCAAGATTAAGAACACAACTGTTGTCATTTAAAGTAATTACCCTTGGTTCTGTACTATTGGGACACAAAATGCCTGGCATTAATTAACTGAACTTTTCAACTATCACTACAGGTTCCTGAGTACAGTGAAAGCTACAGCTGTAACCTCAAAAACATTATTAACTATTCCACTGCATCATTTTGGTTCAGAAAGATACTCCATATCAAAAGAACTGGCATTATTTAGAAAGTAAATCACCTGTGTATCAGAAATTCACATACAATACACACTTGGTCTATCTGGAAACACTAGCACAGCCTAGCTGCAGTGGTCATGGGCTTCAGGGATCTTCTGGACAGTAAAAGCTCCTCCCAGAGATGAGGAGGTTGCAAACAGCTCTTCATACTGTGAACTCCTTTCTTTGCTTGCTTTCTGTATCTAAAGCTACACAAAATACACTGTATGTGCTTTGAACCAAAGGTGTTGCTGATAATCTGATTTCCCAGCAGGTACTTGAGGATTGTAACGATTAACTTTGTGGATTTAGCAGAACAGAAATTATTAACAGAAACCAAACTCAAGACAGAAATACCTGATGGCCCACTGTTTCATTGTTATTCACTTTCAAGTACTGCTGGTAGTCTTAAATTTACCTTTTATAACCAGAAACTCTGAGTGAGCTGTTCAGAAGGAAAAAGAATAATGAATTAAACAAAAGTTTTGCATGACTGCATCAGAAAGCTGGATAAATCTTCCAAACTTTGCACTGTTCAGATAGAAATATCACATTCTAACCTGTAGCTTTAAGGTAAGATTCTTCCAGTCTTATCTTTTATCCTCCCTACCACCAAAATAACACTGAAGCTCTTTAGCACATAGGTTTGATTAAATTACAACTACTCTGCACTGAACAGGCATACTTAGTCAATGCTGACAGATTTTCCCATACTACACATTGCAGATTGCACATAGAATACCAGATTTCATCACTGAATAAAACTATTAATATCCCAAATAATATTTGAAGGACATCATGGGCTAATGCATAATTGTACTTCATAGAGTCTCACCATTCTAAGCTTAACATCTGTTTCCTGTTGGTTTTTTATAAATACATACATTTATTTTTTTCTAAAGTGCTTTGTATTACTAGGTATAATTACATATTTCAGTTAGAAAAAACAATCTAGAATTTTATTTCCATCTGGAAACAATAAATGAACAACGTATTGAAACTATATCACTGTGAAAGAAACTTTCTGTTTTTCATCACAACTGAAACGGCTGTTGCCTTTTCTCACTATTCCCTGGAATCTGATAATGTGTCTATGAATGAAGGGATGCACTACGCAAAAATGAAATTTCATGTAGGAACTAAAAGGTCAAAAAGTAGCACAATTTGTTTTAACCTGACCATACAAAAATAAGCATCAGCTTATTTAGAAAAGAACAATGTATGTGAAACATCCTTTAGGATACTGATCACATATGAAACATTTTTTTCCAGTCCTTAGCAGCTGGAGTACATTAGAACACAAGGCACGTTACCAGAAAGATTTCTCTCTAGTCAGTGTATTTTATCCTAGCAATTACAATACACAAATTTAACCACCTAACCAGAAAATCACACCTCCTGTTTGCAATGACACCATGTGCAACCACAGAAAATTGCAGAGACACTAAACATCAATATCTGTGCATCTTTATGTCAGTACCAGCAAGCTCTTCAGACAGCAATTCTTTCCCCTTACCTAAGGCAGGCAAAAATCCAAGTATTTGAATTCTGTCTCATGTTTGAGTCACGATAATGTGAATAGCTTGCTTGCAAGGCAAAAGGATTTTGTCCTCTGCCAGCAGTGAAGCCCAAAGAAATCCTCACCCATATGGAAACATGACAAAATGGCACTCCCTCAAAACTTCATCCCTTTGTGGCAGATATTAGTTTGGGATATGTCACGAGGGGTGTCTGCTGACTGTTGTCTTTCAGACGCCGAGTGGTGCCACCACCAGCACAGTCTGGATGAAAATCAAGTGGTTGTGGCCCATTTTATAAATTCCTCTGCTGCAACACAGCTCAGGAACAGATGTGATCTTGTGATGCAGGCATGGGAATGATGACAGAGTTTTGATCCAGTCTGGAAAGCCTGTAGCAGTTTTGTTAAAACGAATGAACAGGGAATTCTTCCCACTTCCCACCCCCTGTGAGTAATGGGGCTGAAAAACCTAGGAACATGTGGGATGTCCCTGAGGACACTTGGTTGGAAGGCAATGCCCCTTCCTCACCTGTGGATGAACTGGGGCAGATGTACTGAAGCCACACAATGGGCAAGCTTAGTGGCAACCCCTACCCCATGTAATATGGCATGACATGCTCAGGTCTCCCTTCTGTCATTAGGATAAAGGCAGGTCACACTGGAGCAGTTAGAAGCCCGTGCAATCCTAGCCAATGTAATTTGAACCTTAAAATCAAATCTTTGTGTTGCCAGATGGAGGGCAAAAGTCTGTTTTGTCATATGGGAAAAATGCCTCCTCCATTACCAAACAGAAAACTGGTATTAGCTCAGGCCACCCTTCGAAATGGATATAAACCAGACAGCGAGCTGTGATTTGCTGATAGGAAAACTAGTCATGAGAGCCATATGCTCAGCCCTAGCTGTTCCCAGCTGTTCTCCTAGGTGTGGGATCTCTCCACTACTTCCAGCCTCAGAAAACAGGCAAACCACAGCTAGCTAAGCAACTTTTGCCTCCCTCACTGCTTAATATGTGTTAAGTCTAATCTCTTAAAAAACCGAACCATGCCATACTGAAACCACCTAGCATGCCTTCAAGAGCTTGCCACACCTTCCTTTATTAAACAAGAGCACAAGCCAACTTGAGTTCCTGCACAAGAAGTGATATTCAGATAATATCACAATACAGTAACTGTGTTTCACAGTCCAAAACTTTGGGTGAAGTTTGTCACATCTCTTCCCAGGAGTCAGTGCACAAAGGAAACACACAGCACCAAATATACTAGGGACCTGATTTGTAAACACAAAAATATCAAGAATTCTCCTATTCTGTTAACAGGTGGATATGGTTCTAAGATTATACATGGTATACCCAAGAATAAAAAGAAACTTCTTGCACAGTACCATTTATTCACACTTTCTGACAAAACCAGTAACTCCCAGTACAGATATCTTAAACCTTGGTTCCTGAAATTCTTCACAATAAGCAAGCTGGCATCCCTATCACAATTTGCTTCCAATATTAAAGCAGGAGTGACTTCACATAGGGTAAAATGTTAAGCATCTGCATCTCCATTGGGTGGATTGCTTGTTACTCAGCCTGTGATGAGCCATGAGGCCAAGTACATCTGAGTCTCCATGTCACCAAAACACAGCTGATTCAGTGACACCTTCAGCATTAATACCACACTAATTTCTGTGCATCATCTGTGCAGGAAAATGGTTCAGTGCATTCAAAGATGAGAACTGTTACTGTTGCTGCTGCAGCCATTGTTACAATCCTAAAGAGCCTTTGTGGAGCTTCAGAGTGCTGTTTGTCCAGTTCCAAAAATTGACTCACTTGAAGGTGCAGTATACATTTCATTATTGGTTAGAACAATGGTTTAATGACTTAAAACCAGCCAACCAAAGAGCCAATACTAATTTCTTGTGAAATTATCCATTCTGATGTGCAAGAAAATACACTTTTTTAAAATTTCATTTTCTCTATGGTCCTCTCTTATTTCTCATCATTAAGCACTTCTCAAATGAAATAATTTTTTCCAGAAGTAAATGAATACATCTTTTTTCAATATGTATTAAAAACACATATTGAGAAGGTCCCTAGAAAGGTGATTTATTGCAACAGCTCACTGCTACTTTAAATAACTCTCTGTCTCAATCATAGTTTATGCTAATAAAACCATGAAAATTAATTAAAGGAAAGAGAGGCACACACAATAGGCAAGTAGGCTTGTCACACTACCTTTTTGTCTTCAGAAAGCTGCATGAGTGAAATGAATTGCTACTTTCATCCATACTATGAATTTTTTCTCCAGCTCAAAAATGAGAATCCCATAGGACAGAAAAGAATTGATGGTTTCTGCTCAGAAGGAAGACATAGAATGAATTGCACACCCCTCCAGAGTTCATCTGCACCAAGACAGAGCAGTGCCAGGAAGTCTCTCTATTGTTTCCCTTCATTTCAAACGATAAGTAAGTACGATATCTAAAATAGCAACTGCTTTAGCAAGTTCCAGTGGAAGGAAAATAGTGGAAGATTTTAATCAAAATTTAAACCTTTAGGCAAATACTATCACTTTCTTTTGTGAGCTGACCTAAATTTCATAGTAAAACAGAATAAAAATATTCCAAACCATAATGGTGAGATTTATATCATAGAATTTACATTCTTCGGTAACCCTTGCACATTTAACAGAGCTAAACCAATTGAATTCAAAGAATGAGATTTTACATATTTTCCTCAATTAACGGGGGTACAACAACCCAAAGCAAATATTACTGTGCATTTATATTCAAGTTTCTAGAACACAATGTATTTTCTTTTTCTCATTTTTAAAGAAAATCTTCACCTCAAGAAAATCAACCTTTTTTTTAAACAAATGCCAAAGCCTAACGAAGCAAGCAGTCTTACTGAAGATTATGTAGATGATGCTGCAAAGCACAGGAAATGTGACAGCTCATCTATCAAAGAAAACAAAAGGGTTTGTGCATCTAAACTAAATAGAAGCTTTTGAAACAGCATGGAGAGTAGCTGGTAGAACTTTACTTATTATAATATAAATAACTAGGAAAGCAAGATGTTATTTGTTTAACAATGAAGGCAGAAATATTAAAAGAAGATGGCACAGTTTGTTATGCAAGCTCTATGTTTGACAATAGCTTCTACCTCAATGCCTTGAAGCACATGGCAACTGATAAAAATCCCACTTTTATTTAGCACAAATGCACTATCCCATATATGCATTTCCCATTCTTTGAACATATCACTCAATTAATGGTGATTTTATTTTCTGCTAGTAATTCACCAGAAGTAAGCTCCAGCTCCAAAGGACTGCCGGGGTGAGACAGTATTGTAAGTAATTGACAGACAGCCTGACACTCAGCACAAGACTGAGTGTGGATCTGTCTGCATTGAAATACTCTTCCTTCTCGGGCAAACTAATAAGCAAGAGCAACATTCATACGAGCAAATCATAATTAAGGTACAGCTAATGTGCACAGATTTAACTGGTCAAGCAGTGTGCTACTTAATGTCAACCCCTTTTTGCAATACCAATTTTTATTCACGGATTATTAAATATAGAAGAGCACTAGACACATGCATAAAACATTCTGTCTTGATGGAAAACTGAATTTTGCACAAATAAAGCCAGTTTTTTATGTATCTCAGAGCATTTTTTCTACTCATGTTATACAGAACACGAGCTTCATTCCCAACAACACAAATATTCCCTTCCATGTTGTCTGCAAGGAAACCTTTATTGTTCAAAGTCCCCAACTTGTTACGATTCTTTAGAGAACACAAAATTCAAAAACACAGCATAAAACCTTCAGGAAAAGTAAAATGGCTTCTTATTTTGACATTTATTAAGCCAAATCATATTCTACCAGCTGGAAACAAACATGTCACCAAGCATCTACAGATGTTAGGATCTGTGCTGTGTCTGAGATGTTAAAATTCTAGATAGAGAAAGTGGTGTAACAAAACGTATCCCAAAGCACAGCAGAGATTCATCCATTTCCCAGCTCCATAATATAAAAAAATACATTGACTCTGGGGTGAGCTCGTGCTCCCATGACACCATGTCTTAAGGAGTAATTTCAAGGGAATGTGCTATATTGGAGACAAAGAACAAGCTCTGAGAGGAAGAACAGGAGAGACAGACTGTTTTAGTACTAAAAAACAAAAAGCAAGGAAGTACACAGAGTAAGCAAAGATGCACATACAGCTTCCACAGGACAAATAAGCGTTTAACATAAAACCAAAGGAATAGTAAACATCCCCTCATATCTCATCTTTTTTTTTTTTTTTTTCCAGGAAGACAGAGGCAATTGCTCCATCCTCCTGCCTTCAGTATCTGAGGTTCCTTTCAGTCATACTGCTAGCAAAACAGACACAGTTTGCATAGAGAGAACTTTGCAATTACAGCAAGAAAAAGTTGCATGGTCCACCAAGTACAAAACACTACAAAACTTGCAGTAATAAGAAGTCAGGGGCTTAACTATTCATTTATTTAAATGTATGCTGCAGTTTTCATTTTTTTCTGGTCAAATCAACAGATTTTAATTGGCACTTTCAAAAGCAGCAGTCTATGAAAATGATGAAAAATAATAGCAGAAACAAAGCAAACACATGCCCTAAAGTCCTTTTAATTCTTGAAATTATGCTGCCCTTTTATTTGCCATTGAGGAATGTGTGCATATTATTCCCTTTTTAAACACATTTCAAATCAGCTTACACTCTAGGTTATTCAAAACTTGAGATTATGCACAATGCTCAAAAATGCTTGGTGCACTCAGAGGAAAAAAAGGACAACAGAGAAAAAAGAAAAGTGAATAAGTAATTTTACTGTAATACTGTAATAATTTCCTATGTGCTGTGTCAGGGCACATTTGAGGGAGCCATCTGTAGGGTATCAGCTTCAATGAGGTTAGGGAACATAAACACTGAGCTGACACGAAAAATCAAAGCAAAAGAGCAAAGAAATACTACTGCAACTCGTGGTACACTTGGCACACCTTCTGCATTTAAAGACTCTGCTGCCTTGCAGACTCCATCTCAGTGGCTGGTGTATCACTCAAATGTCCTGAATTAATAACGGAGATACAGCCCACAGATGGCATATAGTATGGTTTGAGACAGACTCATTTTGACAGGTGACAAAGACGACTACTCATCTAGTCATGTGAAATTAAGCACTTACGGGAATGGCAGGTGTGAACTGCCTCCTTTATACAGATTTGGAAGCATCCCATCACTCACAGAAAGTGCTGTACTAAAATCCCAGACAACTCTGGGATTATGTTAAATCCACAAAGGAGGCAAGCTAAGGCTGAGATGTGAGTCCCTGCCCTTTTACAGTCTCGATGATCTAGAGTCCCTTGTGATTTGGACAGAGCCCCAGATACTTAAAAAGAAAATTAAGTTTAAACAGAAGAAAAAGTGAAATATAGTCAAGGCAAAATTAGCATCTAACACTATGCCATGAACATTAATTTCAAGCTGCTATACATTTTGCTTTTTTTTTTTTTTACTTTTCAGACCAATTCCCATTCATCTACTACCATTGCTTTAATGGATTTTACCCTACCCTCCCTCTCCCATCAGTCACTGGAAGTGGATGTTAACCACTATCTCATCAGAGCACTAGCAAGTAGCTTCAAAATATGACAGGGGAAAAAATGCCTGGAGGTTGACTCTAAAGCAGGGTGTATTCCTTATGTACTTTTGCTACATGTTGATACCATGGGGTGATAAAATCTTTGACATCTGGCACCGTGTGTAATTAGAGCAGTAGCTCTGTGTAAAGACATATGGGCAAGAATACACAGGGTAACCACACACACCCCCCCCTGCAGGTTTTTCTAGGACTATATAATGGATTCTAACACTAACCTCCTCCTTCACATCAGATAAAACAAAACAAAAAAAATCTGGGACAAATTATCTTTCCCTAGTCATAGTTCATGTCTGTTTATTAAGATTTTTTTCCATGTAGATAAAATCCCAAGTTTTCCTCAATGTCATGTTGCACCAACATTTTAAGATAGGACTGACACTGGTCAAGGGCGTATCTCAAGATCTCAGTTCGAGACCAGCCTTGAAATAAGCAAGCTATATGCTTCATGGTGCATCTATTCAGACTGCTAAGACTGTGAGAGCACCTTGGAAAATGCAATACTACCTCCATTGCCTGGCCAGGTTTTCTCTGAGAGGAAAACTGAGGATGTCTCCTGCAGGTAAACCAAATTCCAACTTCTTTCTCAGTCTTAGTACCACGACCAAGAATTGGAGTCTCCAGTCCTTCAGTTTCTTTAAACATGCCAAATAATCCTCTCTGTCATAATAAGAAGTAGTCATCTGGAGAAGTCCTGCCAGGATTTGCTGTGTTCACTTTGATGTGAAAGCAGCAGTGAAATTTTAAAGTGCAGTTCCCCATGCTGCCTTGTTCAGTCTGGGGTGAACTTTGCAGTGGACAAACTCAATTAGCTTCCAAGGAAATCAGAGCAGTAGCCATACTCCAGACTCACCTTGAATGTACTCCAAGCCCTGGGTGGGAACAAAGGGATTCAAACCAATGGTACATCTTTGAAACAGCTTTGGATCATGGGTAGTGGGAAACTTTGATTAAGAGAATTACATTTATTTTGAAATAAAGACTCCAAAATGCAGATAAATTTAGATAGAGTGGCTTCACTACCAAACTCTGTCTTTTCCTCATCTGCTCTTAATACTTCATACTATGCACTAATGTAAGCAGAGACATCATCTGTGGCTAAAGAAAACAGCAGATAAAAAAATCTAGTATTTTAGATTATACCCTGAATAATTATGATAAAGGCCCTCTTTGTAATGACAGCATGCCAAAAAGTGTTTAATATTTTGCATGACTATAAAACCTTGCATGGTTCCAAACACATATTTCTTTTTAGACAAGAAGGCCCAAGTGAATGCAGAATTTATAATTTGAAAACACATGTCTGCTTCTCATCCCAAGACTTTTCATGCTACACAAGGTACTAATACCACCATATTTACTGAATAAAAAACAGAAGTACTAAATTGTCAGACCACAGAACACAAGCATAAGTAAGGATTTTCATGAGATTAACAGTATACTCTAAAATGACAAACATCTTCAAGTTCAGAATGGCATTTATCTGACAGCACTACCTGAAGGAACTGGTTATGATATTTTAAATCACATGAGAACTTAAACTGACTGCCTACCTCAAACAAAAAGGAGTCTGAATGGCCACTGGCCCATGCCCCCAGATCTACCAAGCCTTCGAGCATAAGAGCCTTAATGCCCATTATAAACTCTCACAGCTTTCCTTTGCCCCTTCCTCTGCTCTAATCCCACCCACTCCTGACCTAAGGGCAGTTGTTGCCTTCCTCTTCCTCTCCTTGGGTTGGCCTCCATCAGTGGAACAGCAGAGCTGTTGGCTACCACTTCAGACCAAGAAACTGGTTCCCAGACACTGAGGCAGATGAAATAGTCTCACCTGCAGATAAGCCCTAATAAATATGGAAGAAAAGTAAATTAATCAAAATTATTGGTTTTAGGCTGAGTCTCTAGAGAAGCTCTGTCCAGATCTCAAAATTAATTTCTACATTTAGATGATTACTGTTACTCTATGCCATGTATTTTGATAGTGAAACAAACCCCTGCTGAGCAGTTGCATGTCTACAATTGTATGCAACTGCTGAAAATGTCTGATTTTAAAACAAGATATATGATTGGAATGACTTTGTCCTTTGCATTGCATACAAAAAGCAACACAAGATTAGCACATTTGCCAGGTAAATTTTTTTCACAGAAAGCCAAACAACACCATAATTAGACAGAGGACTTCTAATAACCTAAATTAATAAAATGCAGCACCTTTTAAAACAATTAATGAAATATGTTTGCAACAAATAACACATCTTCATCTCTTTCTTAGGAGATGACAGATCTACATCTGGATTTTACCCTAATCAACTGACATGAGGGTAATCAGCTTCTCACTTAATTTTGGTTTTTTAAAACAAATTAGTTTTACCCTTTCCTCGACTGGAAACTTGAAAGCATGTTGCTCATAAAAAGTTTACTTTGTTTGGTGAAAATGTATACTGGAGACTGATTACATTCCCCAGTGACCCTTCAGAGAAAAGTCTGGTAAGCTTGGAAGAGGAGATTAGATGGAATGCAGAAAGCAAAAATAAAGTTCACTAATATAGTTTGACAAATCAGTAAAATTATATCACCAAATTTCAAGACCAGAAATTCTTGGTCACACGTGAAACATAGAAATGTGATTAAATAATTCTCAGAAAAATCATTTAAACTGGAAATTGTACGGAGCACTGAAGAGGATGAGCAACAGCAGATGTTGCTACTGCACAAAAAAGGTTGGTGCACACAAGCACATGCTCTGCACAGCAACATTCAAGGCACACATGTTCAGTAAGCTTCCATGAATTCCTCTCCCTTTGCCATGACACCTAAAGATCCATTTTCAGAGATAAGGGTACTTTTCCTAAATGTGAGTCAGGTAAAAAAATAATTCCTACCTACAGCACCTTCTGGAAAATTTAGAAACAGGAAAACTAGATGTCATAAATTTACAGGTTTGTGACATGCTCACACTTACTATGATTGAAGGAAAGCAACGTTCTTTCCACTTTTCTTGGATTATATCAAGAGTGCCCCTTATCTCGGCAGAGCAGTTTGTTATTTACAGCAACTGATTTTTCTTTTTTTTTTTTTTAAAGCTTTGAGAGCACTCATACAATGACCAGCAGTGACAAAAGCAGCAGTCTATGCCAAAACACTTTTAATAATGTGAATTAAAAATGAAAGCAAAGGAACTAACTGTGAAAATTGCTAAGAGCTTGATTTGTTTTTGTACAAGATGCTGAAAAATGTTAAAATTAAAAACAAAAACAAAAAAAAAGAAGAAAATCTTGTGGCAGATATGAGAGTCCCAGACAAATGTAAAGTTCTCAAAAACACCACACCACTTCCTAAAGGCTCCTGTTCAGTGTGCTGAGTTAAAACTCTTAGTGAAGTGAATGCTAAACCAAAAAATAAAATAACAGCCCAGGAAGTTTCTTGCAACTTTCTGCAGTTCAAATTCTTTAGCTGGTGAAGTGAAAACCTGCTTATTCCTACCAAGATGAGACTCCTCTGGCCCACATGCCTCAACAATAGGCAAAGGTGCAGTTATATCACTCTGATGAGAAAATACTGTCTTGATATCTCAAGAAAACACAAGTGCAACTATTAATGTTACATTATCTTTGGGAAAGCAGCATGGATGCCAGCTACTTAACTGGGTATTACACATGCACATGGTTGCAGAATTTACCTTCAGCTACATCTTTTCCTCCTGTTTACTGTTATGTTCATTCTGTGGACAGTTCCTAGGAATTTCAATAAATCCATTTGGTGACAGAATCCATCAAAACCAACCTACATTTCAGAAGACACTCTCACTTCCTCCTCTGTATAAACAGGCTACCCTTTCAAATTCACACTTTTACAATAGTTCTAATTACATTGAACTGCTTTGTTACATTCATTTTAAACACAGATTACACTTATATTTCTATTTCTTATCATGGAAGCTCTAAACATGCTAAAAATAGGATAATGAATGCATCACTGAGTGAGACCACTACATAGTGTTTCTGGAAATATTTGTCTGAGGTGCAGCAGGAGAAAAATCCAATCCCATAGTCCATCCCTTGCAAATGACATTTCCTTTACTTCCTGGAATCACTTCTTCATACGCACAAATGAACATCACTACAATAAAGACCCACATGTCAGAGATCTCAGTCATATTATAATTCCAAAATTACTTGAGTATCTTATTATCTCAGTAACTTGCTGTGTGAGGAAAATGGTTTAACATTGTTCATCTAATTTTGTAAATGTATTTTAGGCCTATTATATTTTTAAGCTACTGCTTAAAATGAAAGACACTTCACACATGGTTCCATGCTGACTCACTCAGTGAATGTCCATGTCAGCATATAAATGATTTCTTTTCTTCCTTACCTCCAGATGCTCTAAAATATAGGGAGGGTTTGTCATGCCAAGCCTCAGCATAGCTCCCTCAGGAATAACTTCAACCAGCTTCCACAGAAGCGTGGGGAGGTCTGTGCCAATGTCTCTGCCATAAGCCCCTGTGTCTTCACTGGTCAGCCATATCTCACAAACACCCTCTGTGAATAAAAGAAAGAGATAATTAACAAATCTGTTTTAGAGCTGTTTATTTTATCATACAGCTGCTCACTCTTTTAAATGCAGTATTTCACATGGCTATTATGCAGCCAGACTGGGTATTCAATTGCAAAAGGGAGGGAAGGAGAAGGAAGGCTTATCCCATGGGTAGCAGTGGGTTATTAAGTTCATTTTATGAGCACAAGAGTGCTACAACAATGCTGTAAATTATCATTGCTGTGGAGTGATTAACATTCACAGCCAATGACTAATTCTGTGCTGCCTCTACAGCAAGTCAGACAAGTTTAGTACTCTGTTTTATTTTTTGAGCCTAATTCATTAAACACTGCAAGAGACATCACCCAAGCAGAGTTTGCACTAATGGTTATTACAGTAGTTAGCTTATTAAATGGTAAGCTTCCAGTGAGCAAAATCAGCTGTAAAACACTGTGATTAACATTCCTCCTGAAGTAACTATTAAAACCTCGTATTCTTTAAATTACACAATTAGCAATGCAATATTAAGGTTGCATTGAAAAGGTTAGTGACCACTGCATGACTGAGTGATAATACAGGAAAACCTGTTTCCTGGCAGTTAATGCTTCATTTTCGATCAATCAGAGGCTTAGGAAGTAGTGCATTTGATTTATATTGTAAATAGCAACCTTGAACGCTGATATTTGGTAATAATATCCTTCTTCCCAAAGAGAGGAAAGATTACCCTTTAATAATAGTTGAAAGCATTGAGGTTTCACACAGCCACTTCTTCCAGCCTGCCCAGCCTTCATCCTTTTTGCAATGCAATCCCTCTCCCCCACCCTTACCACCCCAAAGCAAGAAATAAGCCATCGAAATCAGGGTGCCTGAGAAGAAAACACCTGTGATTCACAGCAAGATAAGATACCATTAACTCAGTGAAGAGCTAAACTTCTAAAACCAATCATGAGCTGGTAAAAGAAATAATCAAACAGTAGAAGGTGCATAATTCACCAAAGCACTCTTCAGGCCAGCAGAGAATGTATCGTAAAACATAAATGTTTGTGTTACAAATTTATACTCAAATGAGGAAAACTTAAGCCCATACACTGACTTTAATCACATAAATGCAATAAACCTAGAAAACCAAATGTTTTACAAAATGTGAATTCAAGACTGCTACTCTTAAATTCACACTCTAAGAAGAATGGCAGAGAGCAAGCCATGCTGAGCATCAAAGTTAATCCTGTTGGCACAGAAATGTTTTCAAGGTAATTTATTACTTGAATGAAAAATGCTTAAAAAATTAAGGTTAACTGGAAAACTTATTACTTCTTAAGTTTTGCTTCAAGAATAGGTTAGTGAGGGAGATGTACAATTTGGATCTTGAGAGAAGTCTCGTGAAAAGCATTCCTGAAGTACCAAGTGCTCTCTGGTTGACCATTTGCAGTCACAAGTTTGTAGTCACACCCAAACTGAGCTCCCTGTGCAGAATGTGCCTGCAGGACACAATCACACAGTGGATTTCAGTGCACCTGCTAATGTTTTTGGAATTCATCTCACCACAGGCAGTACCCACCATGAAACACACTCTTGGGTTTGCTGCCTGCCCTACATTTTCCTGGAACACATGAGAAAAACAAGTGAATTTATATGCTGTATGTTAAAAAGAAGAGAAATGTAAAGAAACGAAATGATTGATAAGGTCCTGTTTTGTTTAGTTTAGGTTTCTTTACATGAGTCTCCAATAGCCATAAGAACACTACAAAACTTATGGATTTTCTGAGTTTCTACTGTAACAGAGTAATTCTCATTTGCAAGCTTTCAATCTAGAGAGTTGCATGGGGTTTGGGCAGGACTTCCTTTTTCTTTTTTTCATGAAAATGGCTAATGGAATACTGCCTCACAGTTACCAGATGAACACTGAGGAAAAAACAATAAAACACTGGCTAGGAATGGAAACAACATTCTGGTGGAAAACAACAATGAGCTTTTAAAGCTGCAAAGGTGGGGACCATTAGCCCCCTGGTGGGCTGAAACTTCAAATTAAATCACAAGAAGAGGAAGCAGCTGTAATAGTAAATCAGCAACAACAGGAATAACTGTCTCATCTGCTCTCCAATCAGGGTGTTGAACAACAACCAATGGGAATAATTCATGCTGAGAGATCCATGGATGTAGTCTTATTATTGGGGGGGGGAAGAACACCTGTATTTTAGGAAAAAGTTCACGTCCCAAATTCATGTTGACAAAATGGATCTTCAAATACTGAAAGCTACTGTGAGTGATAAATATTTACAAGTAGGATCATTAGGATAAATCAACTTTGTGCATAACTGAGTGTGACAGAGGTTTTGTGTCAACTGATTTTAGGCTGGTTTTTTTTAGTCCTTTGCATCCCCAGTTTAGGAGCCTAAACTTAAACCAGGTAAGAGGAGAAAACAATGGACCTCTCAAACACTATTAATGAAGTCAGTCAACACTTCCTATTTTCACTCCACCCAGTTCCCATCCAAACTCCAGCCCTCCACAGGAACCTATTTAAATCCACTGTCTAATCATGTACAGAATAAAAAAAAATCTTTTGCAGTGAACCTCATTTGATCATTCAGCACCCTGCTACTGGGCAATTTTGGTGCTAATAAAGGCAAGCTGATTTTGTAAACAAGAAAATTGATCCAAACAGCAGACTTCAGATGTGCAAACTCAGAGCATTTGTTACAGTATTAAGGCCAATTATCTTTATATCCAAGTAATTGCAAGTCTGCCTTTGGTCACAGCTCGTGGTTTATTTCTCACTCTGCCATCACTATCCAGCACAAAAGAAAAACCTTAACAGTTGGCCTCTGATCTCTGCTCTGCTGTAACTGGAGATTACTGAGAATTAAAAATGTTGGACAAAAAATAGGTCCCAAGCAAATGAAGAAAGTTCTGACCCTATTCCTTCTCACATGTCTCAAATATAAAGAATACTCATTGCAGATTACCTGACATGGGTTTTAACTTCATCTTTGTGGGGTAAACCAGCCTTGTCATAAAGGAAACCTTAAATCTATCACTTTTACAAAACTTGTGCATTTCTGGTTTAGAGACCACTTGAAATTATTAATTTCTTTAACAAAAAAAACCTCTAGCATTTTTATTTTGCTTTATTTTCACATTTCTATTGTGAACACTGTTTTCAGCAGTACCAAGCATCCTTTAAACTGAAGGAAAGTCTCCATGAGGAAAATTAATTTATTTCAATCTACAAAAAGATCTGAAGATGTTAAAATACTGGACAGCAATCCCAGTGAAATTCTTGTACTTGATAACTGATTTTGTACAAATGAAATTCAATCCCCAAATCCCTCTGCCTTTTTCCCTCTCCTCCCCTTCTTCTTCTCTTCTCCCCTGGCAGATTTTTTAATGTGAACAGGGATGGCTTTTCCAACAGCACAATTCTCTGCAGGCTGCCTCAGTGGGAGGCCTCTGACTCTGACCTTCTCAGTAGCCCACATATGCTTATCAATAACTGCCTGACCTCCTTGTGATTCCTTCTCCAACAGTGAATTCTTATGGCAGCCTGCAGTGCTGCACAGACCACAGAAACACCTCTCCCAATGCACCACAGAAATCTGAAAGACCATCTGCCAAGGACAGGCCTTACATAAATGTTTGTATCTCGCAGACTTGAGGACAGTTGATCTGATCATTCCTGATCACAACCTTAGAATTACTGAAAAACAAAAAAATCATGGCCAAAGATAAAGGCTTAGAAAACACCAAATTCATTGCTCAGAATGAGCTTAGCCTACTTTGTTTTCTCTTCAATTATTTGAGTTTCTCCTTATTTATTTAGCATGGATTTTACAGGAACAATTTACATACTTGATGAAGTGTAGGTACTGGATTACTTTGCTGAATCAGTGCCTTAATTGGGAAATTGTGAAGAACTGTGTATAGCAGATCACTGTGCCCATCTGGATATAATGCAAGTTTAAACAGAAAATGAGATTTGGAGGAATCAGTTTCCTCCTGTAATTCTGAAGTACTCTGCAAGCATTGATTCACCACTGTCCAACTGTCCTCTTAGGACAGTTCAACCACATGGATCAGCATTGAAGAATCCCATTGCAGGGACTTCCCTGAAAGAGAAAACAAGCTGGGAACCACTCGCTGATGCTAAGGAGGATTTGGAAGGATTCATTTCCAGTTCACCAAGAAACCCTTATCCTTATTTCATCTGTATATATACAGGGCCTCTGGAAGATAGAAAGAATGGAGCTGGAGACAATCCTGTACAAACCCTAGTTATTCAGAGAGTTACTCACACCAAACCGTCACAATTAGAGAATGCAGGATATCTGGTAAGCAGATGATGCAAGTAGCTTGAAGTAAAAAAGTCTAGGTTCAGGGCTGGTGAAAGAGGCAAGCTGTCAGGCTATGACCTAAAGGATCAATGTTTTTTCTGTATTTTGTGAAGTGCAGGTCAACTTATGGTTCAGCACTGTATTGTACAGATAAATGCAGCTGCAGTTCTGCTCACGACACACTGCATACAGACTGCCTCACAGCCTGAATTTCTAGAGGATCTTTATTAATGCTCAGAAGTATTTCCTCTTTTAAAAAGACCTATATTTTTACCCTTCTGGACAGTCTTAAGGACGTGGAAGATGGTTGTCCACTCCTGTTTTCTTAACGCTTGTCACAAACGGGAGAACAAGATCTGAACAACATCATGAATGTGGGCTGACTTACTACAATTGCAGTTGTGTTCTGAATATTTCCAAGGACAGCAATACCACAGCCACTCTGGGTAATCTGTTCCATTATTCGACCACCCTAAGGCTAAAATATTTTTACCTGCACCTAATTGCAATTTGCTGTGTTCCAACTTGTTCCGGTTGTTACCTACCATCTACCTCTGCAAGACTTGTCTGACTTCAAGACAGTCTGGCTCTGTCTTCTCTGTACTGTCCCATTAGGCAGTCATAAACAGCAATAATAACTCCTCTTAGCTTTCTTTTCACTAATCTGTTACTTGATTATTATGTGCTCCATCCTCCTGATCCTTTCAATACCCCTCTGCTGAATTGTTGCAGTGTGTCAGCCTTGTCCTGAGGCGCCCAAAAATGGACAGAGCACTCTCTGTGTGATGTCTCATAATTGCCAAGTCCAAGGCACCAGTCGCTCCCTGGGGCATGTGGCTGCACTCTCCAACAGCAGCTGGGGCACAGCTGGCAATTGCAGAAGGGTTCCACTGCTGACTCATGTGCACCAGCTTTCCCAGAGGAACTCCAAAGCCTGCAAAGCTGCTTCCCAGACAGCCAGCTCTCCACATCCATAATGCAGCACGGTGTTATTTTGTCCTAGATTTGAGACATTTTACCTGCCTTTGTTGAACTTCATGAAGTTACAGTAAGTCAATTTCTCCAGGTAGTTGAGGTCCCTTGCAATATTAGCTGTACCCTCCAGCCAGTCAAGTACTCCCCTAATTTGGGTATCATCTCCCAGGTTCCACCTTGTTTTGAGAGACATGAAATACTGGCTGCAAAATATCCTTAGTAATTGCCAGCTAGACCTTATAGTATGGATTGCTGCTCTGGGAACCTGACAGTCCAATAAATTCCTTTACCTTCTCAACATTCAGTAAGCCAGTCTATACCTCACCACTCCAAGAACATTAAGAACTATGCTGAAGTCATAGACAAATTTAAACAAACTACACCTAAACAAAACAGAAAGCCCCTAAAGAAAACAAAAAAATCCATCTCTACCCCAAAACAAGAAAAAACAAACATTATCCTACACCCCCAAAAAAACCCAAACCAATCCACCCCAAAACACCTCAACTCCATTGCTTTCCTATCCTCCACAAAGCCAGAAATTCCATCGGAAAAGTCACTCAGGCCCACCACATGGTTTGCTGTTGGTAATCCTGTACCAAGTGTTCCCAAGCACCCTCTTGCCCTTCCTGTGCCAGAACGTGGCCTCTAGGAGTGTTTGCCCCATACAGAGTAAGGTTCAGCTGTCCTGTAGTTCCTCAGTTCTCCCTTCTTGCTCTTTCTGGAGGGCAGGGTGACATTCCCCTGTCTTCCAGCGATCAGGACTCTCCCCTGGTTGTCATGTCCTATGAATGATGAGAGAGAACAGCCTCATGATGACATCAGCCAGCACTCTCAGCACACTTGGATGCCTCTCACGGCAGGATTATTTCTATTACTTCTGGATGTCAGTCTGCAGTTACAAAAACTAGAGCTGTGTTTTGCAAGTGCTTAGCTCAGTGCAAGCCTTTAAAGCAGTTGTGGTTTCTACTACCCGCAGGATGACACATATATTAGAGTGCTTAGGAAATGAACACAGTAACTTTTATGGTCTACATATTTTTGAGAACAAACATTTGGAAACTAATACAAAGTGACATACAGACCAAGTCATACTGACTGAGATCATTTCACCTATGTAGGAATAACATGTTATTTTAAAAGTAGAACACTGAACAGTATCACTTTGGAAGATTCTGTTTGGCTGTGTTGTCTACCACACTTATTAATGAAATTTAAGATGTTGTTTCTTTCTCCTTGCCAACGTACTTCAGTAAATGTTTACTCTAACAAATTATTAAAGTTCTGATGTATTTATATAAAAATGTTATACATTCATATATATTCATGATATGAAATTCTCAGACCCTCTGAAGCCATAACAGGAACTTGATTTAAAGGATCATTTACTACAGATGTGACATTGGTACTTACAAAGAATTCCTGATCCTGCAAACTAATGCAAAAAAGTTTGGGCTATATTCATAAACTGCAAAATAGAAAAATTAATTGCACCTTGGCTCCTCTTAACTCTTCCACAATTTCTTTTTCAAAACTATGAGACATATTTTGTTTCCAAATCCAAAATGGATTTTGGTTAGATTAAGTTATATTTTCAAAAAGTAAAATGTATTGCCTCTCTCTCACTTATAAACGAAATTGCAATCAGAGCTTAAATGAACTTTGATGGAAAAGACCTGAAGAAAGATCTCTTCGAGCACAATATAGATTAGTTCAGGAAACAGCTTGGTTCTACTTCAGTAAAAGTCTGCTAATAATTTTTTTTAAAGGTATATTTTATACATTTTCCTGTAGCAGTGCAAGTTTCAAGTTTTTTAAAGTTGTTTTTGAATTTGTATTTGTATGTACTTGGTATAGTCCTTCCCCCCACCATTCCTGTCCCCAATATACTTGGTTCATCCTGATGTAACCCCACCCCTTTCCCTCCCCATTGGGTCAGTGTTTCCCCGCCCAGCCCCCAAGCTGGGAAAAAGGGACACACACCCCCTGCCCCGCTCTCCCTCTCACTCCACCTTCCCACCATGTGGACAGGAGCTTTGGTAAAGCTCCAGCTGCATGGGCTGCACTGAATAAACATCTTCATAGCCAAAGAGAGAGCATGCTTCCTTCTTCCAAGCCTGAATCCATGCCTCAGCGAGCTACCTGGAGAACCCACAAACTACTATAAATTGACTTGGGGAATCAGCTAGCCGGAGAAAGCATTCCCCACAAACGAGCCACTTTATATTTTCCCCCCAAAGAGCATTCATATTTTTGTGTTATTTTATGTAATTTACAAAATCTAATCAGAGCTGAACCACAGTAAAAAAAAAAACCAAACCAAAAAAACCCCAACAATCAAGCATTAGGAGCAAGAACTCTTCCTAATTACTTTCAAGTTAGAATAACAAAACACTGTGGTTTTGCACAAATTAAAAACCCTCCCCATCCTCTCCAATACCACACCATATGCACATACTTCTACTACCACCTTTCACACCAATTTTTAGGGTTACTTTGGAGATTTTACAAGAACAACTCAATACTGAAAAAGAAGTTCTGGCCCAGCTACCCAACTACTCCTCAGTAACACCAAAGCAAGTTTTGGGTAATGATCCTCTACCATCTGCTGCTTTATATTTAGATGTGAAGTCTGATAGAAGAACCTAATAGCCACATGACTTACAGCAGCTTTCCATTTTATCTTCTGTGGTTAAGAAAGTGGAAGCTGCAAATGAATTTATTCCAAATTTTACTTTTCCAAAGTCATGCATCAGAGAAATGAAACGACTTAGAATATGGGTTCACTGAATTTGCTTATTTATCTAAATCCATCACATAAAAGTCTCTTTTCTGCTCCTGCAGAAAATGCTTTGCCATCAAGGCATTTACAAAGGAAGGTCACTACCAGCGACTGTTGCAGGAATTAGCAGTTCTACAGTTTGTATCATAGTTTATTTTACTCACATCTACTACATTGATAAGCAAAGTATTCTTCTAGAAGTTTTTCAAAACAAGGAATAAGAAAGTTTGTAACAGCATTAAAAGCTTCATTTAAATTACGCCTTCTTCCTATGGCATTGAAAAAAAAAGTTTGAAAGTTCCCGATAAAAAGCATGCAGCAGATAGAGCCAACTAATCATTAAATACCAAAGAAAGCATAAAAGGTTTCTCTCTCCCACAAAGCAAACTCTTGTCCTTGCTTACAAAAGAGGTCATTCTACCCCTATAGGGCCCTCTGTTCCTAACACCTCACTGCTAGAGCATAAACCAGCAGCCCTGTCTCGCTCATATTGTAGCTGCAGTGCGTTAGCAGAGGGGAGAGGAAGGAGGGGAAGGAAAGGGAACAGGATAATAGGTCACTTGCTGCTGCAAACAGCATGATAGCTAATCTTATTACGAGCCCAGTTTCATTCTGCTAGAACAAGAGAGACTCAAAGGGGCGTGAAGACAGTCAGGCCACTGAAGTTTGCTCAGTGCCAACACGGCAGCATTATGCATCTTGCTTTCAAGGAGGATTAATGATACCATACATCATGATGATAAATTGGGGTTTGTAGCCAGTTTGAAGAGAAAGGGGAGGAAAAGAGTTTTTAAAAAATGGAGGGGAAAGTGCATAGTTGAATTTCATGATTTGGTACTATTTTTCAGGCTGTTCTTTAAGAGAGGTCTTTGCTTTTTCTGTTTGTCACCCTCCTGTGACCCTACTACTTCTAGGTATGTGTGTTATGTAAACAGTGGCCTGTTTTGAAGGTTATCTCTTGCACAAATAAAAGAATGAAAAAAATAAAACCACTTAATCATTATACTTGTCAGCTGAAAAGAGATAAAACTAAAATTTGCCATTGCATGTACAGACATCCTACGAGAATTCTGTCGGTTTTCAGAGAAAGTGGACATTACTGCCTGAGTTAACAGAGCAAAAGTCTTATGCGTATTAATGATCAGGGACATAGTTGCCTGATGTTAATTGGTTCTTTGCAGAACCAATAACATTATTCAAAGAGCAAGTTCAATGATAGGCAATGGTACATACAGCAAGAAAATAAAACATAAAAGACTGGAAACAAAGGAAAGCAATTTCAGAAAACACAGACAAGGTATGAGTTTGGAATTGTTCTGCACCCCTGTACGTAGCATATAGAAATACAGGTTCCTGAAGCGTGGAATTATCATTCTCCACTCTATGCCTCACAAATACACTTTGTGAAATATTGATATGCTCATGTTGTCCAGGTACTACAAGCAGGCAGAGAATATTTGACCCTCCACCAGAAGGGTCAGTCCAGCACCCTGCACAAACACTCTTCAGCTACTGAAAAGACAAAGAGCAAAATTTCCATAAACTTAAAAACTGAAGAAACAAACTTTATTATTGCTATGCCTATTGTCAAAACACAAATGAGAAACCTGCACTGAGCTCTGAATTCAAAATGAGGTATATGAGAAATCTTGTTTATGACTTTGGAATTCATTGGGAAAAAGAGAGTAACGTGCCACTCATTATAACATACGCTCACTGTTTTAAACCCAAAACATGGGCTATCATTCTGCTGTAGATGAATATCAGATGCAAAGGGTCACACACTGCACAAATTCAAGGAAATGGTCACGAGCTGGAGGCATACTACAGGATGCAGTGCTAATTAATGGAGGCTTTTTACTGAGTATCCATCTCTGTAGTGCTAATGAGTTTGGATTAATTTAAACAACATGTTTTCATGGAAACTGATTAATTCTTGGGAAGTAGCATGGCATACCAAGTTTCAATCATTAAAAATGTTTATAGCCAAGCTAAATAACTCTCTGAATCTGAGTTTGCCACCATACAAGCTTCTACAGAAAAAGAATGACTTAAAACTTCTACAACAAGAGCTTGCACACAAGCTGCCAGGGTGTGTTGGAAGTATTTGACATGAAACTTCATCCTCCTTAGAGCATTCTTCTGCCCAAGTTTCTTGCATTTTCAAGAGCTGAAACCTATAGTCCTATTTAATTCAATTTTTTTTGCACTTTTACTTTTTTAAATAGATGAACAGCAAGAAGAGAAAGAAAACACATTGGGGTATTTATAGATGATATTTTTAAAATTAGCTGAAAATTAGTTGAAATAAGTTGGGTTACAGTAAAACGTTGAAATTTCAGAAATGTAATTTAAAAAAAGGAGATAGCCTTTTTTTAAAAATGTCTTGACTGAAAAGCTAACAAAAATAAATATTCTCTGAGATAAATAGTCTTTTTTCTGTGACATATACCAGCATTAGGGGAGACATCTTTTAAAACATTTCATGTTCTAATAACAAAAGAACCCTAAAATTCAGAATAGAGTACTCTAATAAGGGACAAATAAAAAGGTGCTAAATGCTTTGTTTCACACTAAGTTATGAGCCAAGATATAATACTGTAAACTTCAAATGGCAATGCAGAATACAGAACTACTTAAATAAAGAAAGGCTAGTTTTATTTGTTTTTCATCAACTCCTCAATATATCAGTCATTTTGCATGGAAATACCAAATCCTAGGGAAAAGACTGATTTTAATTACAAGTATTCCCTGTATAAAGTGTGAAAACAGCTCAAGAATCTGTCAAACTGATGTATCCTAGAAGACAAGAAAGCAGGGAAAAGAGTCAGCACGTTCAAGGGCAAGGTGGCCAGCTAAACATGGAATGCACTTCGGGGATTCCAGTTCCATAAGCCAGCATACCATTTCTGGGATAATAATCCTTACCTAAAGTTACCTTCTCTCGACAGCAGAGATAATGCCATTCATTCATTATGACCTGTATCTACAGGTAAGCCAAGCTTGCTGCACCCGGCTACAAGCTAAAACAATTCCTTAGCAAGTCAATAAGCAGCAAAACTAAGGTGGGTATATCCTTTTCTGTTTCTTGGGGGTTTTCTGGGTTTTGTTTTTTGAATGAGAAAAATAATTATCAGGAAAATACGCAGAAAATCTGAAGATAGAAATAGCATTGTAATCCCCTGATTTCTGTCAAACCTCTCTTTTAATGTTCACTGTTACTTAAAATATTTTCTCAAATGAAGGGTATTGTCTCTGCAACTCTAAATGGGTCAGTTTGAACAAAAGAGGAGAATGCTTGCATTGCACTAGTAATAAACCTTCTCCAGTTCTAAATCATGAAGCTCTTTAATTATATCCACTGAATTCTCACAGAGTACTCAAAGCCTTTTTGGTGTGTAGCCACCTTAATCTAAGTTAAAGAATTCAATGATAGACTGCCAAAATATATCATCAGCAGAATGCAATTAAAATGTGTTGGAGATGTCCACAGGGAGGTCAACGAGAAATAATTCAAGGGTTTTGAAGGATATTAATGTATTTTTCTCAGACAGATTAATGCTCATAAAGGTCTCAATCTAAACAATAATTCACCTTTTGATTAACTTATTTTATGTCAACATAGGAACATGAATTAAATCTAAATAGAGATGAGCTTCTATCCATGAAATTCAACAAAAGAATATTGAGAGTGAAATCACTTAGTGTTTTCAAGAGTAGAATTCAAACAAGATCCTAGTCACTCAGAAAAAGCTTATTATTCCATCTATTAGAAAACCCCACCAAACAGATGACACTAGGAAAGAAACCCTTAAAAAGTATTACTGAAACAATCTAAGAACATCCATTTGTTAAATACTTTTTCTTTAAACACTTGGTAACACAAGTCTAAAAGTGTTACACAAGTTTACTTTTGTCTTAATTTAAAATTTTCTGAAATGTGTTACTTAGACTTATTACTAACACCTTTAGAGCCTATATTCAGCTCTAAAAGACACAACCCAGCAATGAAACTTGAGGAGAAAAATCATACAGGTATTAAACTTTGCAAATCTTAGAACAGTTGCATTAACTGTTAGAAACCCATCACTAGGGAAATCTTGACAAAAAAAATAACACAGTTGTCTCAAAGACTCCTTTAATGACTTATCCCTAACACCAGGAGATCACATTTCCCTTCAAACCAGGTAATGGCATTTCAAACACTACTTCTCTGCACAGCAGCTGTAATAGTTGAAGAATCATGCTGCTGTTACTTGTTCTTTTGTTGTCTTTTGTTTCCCAAGGTGGCTTTTCCACCAGGAGTACTTCCCATCATTTAATGGAGACTCATCCTACGCTGTGAGGGGCCTGTGGAAGCACCAGCTTATAGGTGACTATGGAGAGAATGTGTATTTGATTTAGAAAGGAGTGGAGCAGGGAGCAAAGTCCAGGTTCCAAAGCCTGGCTGAGGTGCTCACACACGGCTACAGGGACACGTTCCTGGGTGAGGAACACACAGAACATCCCAGGGGTTATAAGGTGAGTGCTGCAGTTTGTCTGGGATGGTGCTCTTGCCCATGGCCACTGCATACCAGAAGTTTCAATTGAAAATTAGATGAAGAAAGACTTTTCCAGGCAGCACCAGCTCTGTCAGTTAGCATGGACACGTGTAAGAAGTTGTATTAATATGTAAAATATTCAGTCTTTCAACACTTAGAGCAATATTACTACAGCAGATTGATGACTAATCCATGTAATCGTAGGATTGCAATCAAGCTTCAGAATTCCACAATTACATTATTTTTAGGGGAACTTAAAGAATCATTTTCTTTCCCTATGAGTACTGAAAATAATGCCAAACCCAAATGTTCTAGAGGAAACACAAATCAAACACAAATGCCATTCCAAAATGTTTATTTTTTTCTAAAAGAAATGTGATCCAAGAGATAAAGGAGCATTTTTTTGCACATGTTTATGTTTTCTGATAATGATAGATGGGATATTTTGCAGAGCAGTTTTACTAAAAATGCAAAATACATATCACTAAGTTGGATAAAAAAATAAAATATAGACAATATCCTACAAAGTCATCAAATATCTAACTCAAAGTACAACCAAAATAATTAAAATGTGTACTATAAAATACTCTGCCCTGCAGCAGAAGAAACTTGCTGCATGTTCATACACCATTTGTCACTTGTACATATGCCACAAGCTTTAGCAATGCTAGAAAAAAGAAGAAACTTAATAAAAGGTCTGGGTTTAGTCTGGTTAAGAAATGGGAGAAATGTCTTTTCTTAAATAGCATATCTTAATTGTCAATAATTTCTTTTTAAGAACATGAACTTTAGCCTTGGGCCATGTGCTGTAATATCCAAATAATCTAATAAAGAGCTTATAGTAACTCTTAGTTTGTAGCATAAGACATCTTTTTGTCCCTATGCAACGTTAAAAACAATTTGGCTGCAATTTACATCATGTTATATACCTTTACTTGTTTTTGTACGAACAAAAACAATTGCTTAATAGACATGGGAATAAAGTGGCTTTGTGAGTTTACCATATTTTCAGAAAGATTCCTTCTAATATTTTCTCTCTCCTGTCTCCATCCTCTAATAAAATAATGAGAGCAATTATCTATTTCAACCGCTTGCCTCAAAGACAAATTAAAAGGATACCATAAATCCTAATTACAAATCACAGAACATAGTGAAATATATAAGCATAAACTCTAAAGCGATGCACAGGATGAAAAACTTCCCTGAAACCTACAGAGAAGCTCTAGACACACATGTAGTATCTCAGATACTGTTTGAGACTCAGCCATGGGAAAGAAGCCTTTTAAGACTGAGTGTGAACACATGAACACATACACAAATTAGAGAAACGAGCAAAACTGGCTCTATTCAGTAACACCACAGTCTCAAATACAGATTGGCATAGAAAAATAAACTAAAATTTCTTAAAAGAAAATTTTCAAAAGAAATGCATTCCTTTTCTCCAGCTGAACAAAATAGCCAGTCATCTTGGGATTATTACAGTTTTCCCTCATTTGTTTAGGTTTAGAGTTACTATTCAAACAGGAGATTTGATGCCACTCTTACTTAAGAAATATTAGTTTAAATCAGTCAGAGTGGGTTTCAGGAATAAAGAGGAATGGAGAACATTCAGCTTCTATATTTTTAAAACAACTACTCTTTTGCTTTTATTAAGAATTGAGTTAGTAGATCCCAACACTGGTAACTGAATCCCCTCCACTCAAGTTTCCAACGAGGACTCAGATTCCTTAAGCTTATATTTAAGAAATATAGCTTTACTCAAGATACCTAGGAAAACAAGGCTTCCATGACCATGTTATGCATGTATCATTCTATTCCAGTGACTTATGAATTCATTGACCAATTTCTATGAAATCTGGCAAAAAAATAGAATTCACAACAACAGTAAGTTCCCACAAGTTTATTGAACAACGGTAACCAGCCAGAGAAGCATTCCCCAAGCATGTGTCCCACTACAAGGCAAAGCAGACAGGACAGCCTCTCAGTTTATTTGGGTATAGCCAACAGCTTGGAAGGAAATACAAGGAAAGAAGCGGGGTTCATACTGGTGGAGAAGTCTATCATCATCACAAGGCACCAAACTTTAGAAAACAGGCTATATCACATCACAGAAAAGCTGGTCTTCAAAAAAGCACTGCATATCACAAGCACTGCATAAATAAAAGTACAGATTCACAAGAATTTGCAACTTGGAATTACAATTACTTGTGCAAATACTTTGGCTTACTTCTACTTAAACCTAAAGAATAGTAAGTGACAATAATCAATAGTATGGGGCAGTTAAATGATTTGCCGTCTTCAGGTTGTTAATATCCTTTATCACCAGGGCTCCAAGCAATTCATCAAACCATATGCTTGAATGCAAGCCACTGGAGCAATAGTTTTTCTGCATATTCTCTCTGTGTATGTTTCTATGCATGACAGAACAAATATTGAGACTATCTGACAGTCTCTATTTTATTTTGCAGGTCTGTTCTGACACATTTAACCACAATGCATATCTCCTCTCTTTCCTCTCCTTCAACCTGCCCTGTCGATGACCTTAAATGCAATTTAAATGAACCACTCTCTGCTAGTAATGAGAAATAATTCAGCCTCAATGATGGTTTGTTAAAGCTTCTCTCATAAAAGAAAGCACACACATCTTTTCAGTCATTTTGAATCATACAAGGACATTTTGGCTTAAAAAAATCATTCACTAGTGACGTTAGGGAGGCTAGATATAAGTCAAATTTCAAAGTAAAATAATTTATTTATTTGTTCCAGGCCTTAATTATAAATTTAACATAAGGGAACCATAGCCTGACGAATTTCTGTGCTGCAGTTTCAGAATTACTAAGCTCTGCTGTCTTCCCAGATCGAGAGGAAAGATTTAATAATTCTCCCCACTGCATATTAATGCCTTTTTTCCCCTCTATAAAACAGCACACAAAACACAAAAATTTAACAGCATAAATTGCACAAAAGAAATTCACTTGTAAATAAGTCCGATAAAGACATTTAATACCAAACTTTTGTCTAGTTCTGAAAAATTACTACAGACAGATCTACAAATGCATTCAGCCTCCCAGCTCCCATTGATATCCTTGGGCACTGGTCTTTACAAAGGCATTTAAACACCTCTGAGTGTATTTTTGGGATATATGAACAGTGAACCTTGCTAGAACATTTTGTATGCAGTCTATAATTCTTTTTCAACTTCACGAGACCTTCTGCTATCATTTTTGTTTAGCCCAACCACTGAAACAGAAAGATACAGTAAGACACAAATTCTGGATAAAATGCAAAAAATTTGCAAAATGGACTTCACTTTAGCCCGGATAAACAATTTAACATGTAAGGATCACAATGTACAAGTGTTACTGATTTAGAGGAGGATAATTCTTATGAAAGTGTCTGCCTCATTAAAAACAGGATCATAAAACAAAAAGCTCTGTGCTGCTAGACAAACTCCATTGTGTCTTGCAGAAGTGTCAAGGCTTGGCAAACATCCAATTGCTGAAACATTGCCAGGCACATCAGATATATATTAATGCAGGATAATCTGTAAAAAAAGCATTCTTTCATAAACATTTTTTTTCTTTGTAAAACCATCAATCAACTTCCTAGCTGAGCACCATGTGGCTCAGCTTAAGAGATCCTCAGGAATGCTTCAGTGTCTATAAACCACTGACTTACTTCACAGACTTGGTGCCTTTCAGTGCCCATTGTCCTAAGTATTTGCTGAAGTTATTTGGCTGGCTGTCAGCAGCTAATTCTGATTTGTAACTTGGGAAACCAGCAGCAGGAGGTCCTTGGATCTGACTAGTGACATCCTCAGCACCAATTAGCCAAGGTGCAGACTGCCGGTAAAGAATTTTTTGGAGTTCCAGTTATTTAATAGGAATATACAGGACCACCTAAATATCTGTCAGAAAAAGAACTAAGGCAAGTGTCTTGTTATTTAGCCCACCTTGAACCACAAAGAGAAACAAAAGGATACATGCTTTTGTTCCAAAGTTGTGCTTCCTAATAAAGATATATTCTAAAAAACACAGTTCAACACACCAGCATTGTAAAAATAAAGCAAAGCACTAAGTTTGCAAAGAAACACTGCTACAGAACAGTAAATTGACATGGCTTATAAGGATTGAACTCATCTATCTGGAGAATAAATACATTGAAAGAATGGCTGAAGTTATTTCTACACTAAAGAAACTCTACTGACATCCTGGGGAGTTCACCTCAAATTATCAGTATCTGCTTCTCTATTCCATAGAAAAAAGGCAGCTTACCTAAGGATCTGAGGGCCACTCACTAGTTTCTAATCCAAAGCATTCCAATGTTATTAATTAAAATGTATGTTTGAATTCTGTAACATCAAGTAAAACACTGTTATTTCTCCATAATTTCACGAGAGTCAGTATAAGAAAATTGTTTAAGTCAGTGGGAGAAAATATAAGCAACTTCATTATAGCTGCAACTACTGGATTAATTTTTTGTCCTCGGATTTATGAAACGTGAGGGACTGGATGACTCCATGTGAAGGCAATAATGCATTTCGTCTCAGATTAACTTGAATACAATCCAATTTAGAGGAGACTAGTAACCTGAAAGGTTTTTGATGGCTCATATATCACCAATTTGCTGCCTGTATGAAGTTCTAAACAAAGTGCTAATTTAAAGGAATAATACAAACCAGTGCATACATCCTGCATTACTGTCTTTGCTTGGACACATCCAAATGACCTAGCTTGCAGCAGCTATCCCAGACACTTGTCTGAAGGAAAACAAATCTACTAGAGAACCTTGAAAAATAAAATGATGGGCTGAAGTTAAAATACTAGGAGAGAAAAAAAAGGTGGCTTATTTCAAGCTAGATTGTGTGCTTATGCTGCAGCTGTGCCTGTAGTCTGGTCATATTTAATTTAATTTCTTTAAAAATGGTTCTTTAAAAAGAATCATATCATACTCTGTTATGTTAGCATTATTTGCTGATGCCTGAATGATCTCAGTAAATAAATAACATTCATCTTATCCTACAAAGAGCACTTAATTAGCTCTCTTTTAAACTGAAAACACTTCATGCCTATGTTAGCCAATGGAGATGCGATTTTTTATTTCAAATAATTAATGCATGTTAGGAATAAGAAAATAAAGTGCTTTTTGAACGAGTGCCCCTTCACCTCATTTATCTTTCTATAACTAAAAAGTTAGTAGATAAGTTTTCTTCTTACCATAATTAGTTCTAACATGGTGGGAATACATATGACTAACCAGTGCCAGGTACTTGTATAAACATCAACTCAATGCATCTTTTCTAAAAACCACACCTTTATATCACCAGTTTGGATACTGGAAGTGAAAAGCATACACATGACAGCTCTCAGAAGTCACATTTGTCTGCAGTTATTTCAGGAGATGATTTTTCCTTCACTTCTCTCTTCTAAGCCACCTCTATAGACTGAAATTATGACACATCACTTTCAAGACTGCTGCAGCCTAAAGGAAATTCTCAACAGGTATTTCTTCATCAAACATGAGCACTTCTTTGCAGGCAAAGCCTGATAATCAAGTCTATTTGCCTTGCCCAATCTGTTCTGCTTCTTCCAAGGCCTTGTTTTTCTTTTAAGGGTCCCATCCTACAAGAATCTTAAAAGGATCTCTCTTGGATCTACAGTGGTCTTACACTTCCATTCGCTGCAGGTTTATGCCCCCTACTTATCTTTGCACAAAATCAAACAGCAAGCTGAGGAGACAAGCTTTCCCCCCCCCCATCCCCCTTCTTTCTTAATTGCTAAGTTTTCTGCTGAGAAACAGCTTTCTTACATGGCCTCCTGTTGGGACTCCTCAGTAATGTAAGCCATATAACCAGAAAAAGTATTTGGAAGGAAGAACATTTGACAGCGGACAGCCCTGACACTGACCAATGTAAACTTCTGCTTAGAAAGAATGAAAAGATGTATCCAGGGATAAAAAATGATGAAAACAAAACAAAGAAGAATAGCATGGCATCTTAAATAGTCACAACTTTTATCCAGCCACCTATTTCTCTTCTCCTCCATCCTGCAGTGAAAAGGAAAGAGAAATTAATTGACTAACAATGACTAAACCTAATCTGTCTGCATCCTCATAAGGCTATTGCAGTCCAGACTAGCTGCCCAGATGTTCACAGAGCAGCCATCCATCCTAGGGGAGAGGGCAGTACAGGAGCCAGTACAAAGGGCCAAGAGCGGGAGGAGACTGAAGCTGTCTGTGGGAGCTCATTGTGAATTTCTGTCAGCTTTGAAAGTAAAACTTCCCCTTCTGTCTGTTCATATTCGGGCTTCTCTGCCCTCAGTTCTCATTTCTCAAGATCAGCTCAGTAGCTTTTCAACGACTACAGAAGTAGCTACTGTGCTCAACTTATGGGCTCCAAAATTTCAGTTGCCACAGGTGCTGCAAAGTGTTTTTCATTATACAAAAAATTTGATAACATGGATCTAGAAAAAGCTCTGTAATAGCTACAATTCCAAGTTCAAGCCTAGGATGGTGCAAATCAAATCAGACCTGCGCTATACAAAAGGATGTGAGTGATATTTGACTTCTCCCATTCCAAATGCAAGAATGCAAGCCCTACCAAGTTTCACTGTGGCTTGTTTTAATAATTGATATGCTGCAAAAACATTCTGCATAAGGAATGCATCTATTAAGTATTTAAACTAAGTATTTAAAATTAAGTATTAAAAATACTATGAAGAATTTAAAGCATAAGAGATTAAATACCTCTGAGCCCCAAATTGCATGCTATATGAAGGTGAGTATAACATTTTATTCTGGTACCATTCTTTCTAAATTCTTAATGGAACTCCCTGCCACATTAAGGGCAACTCGTATTTATGTCAATGTTAATCCTTATGCTTATGTGAATTCATATGTTTATTACACTTTTTCCATAATTTAGTTAAAATATAGACAAAATAGTGCACATGGATTTCCAAACAGCTCTCAAATGTCCTTCACCAATAACTTGCAGAGAAAGTAATATCTCATGGGACAGAAGGACTGATGCCTCCTGTGGATCGCCTTGCTACAGATAGGAGGCAACTGTTGGAAATAATTTGCCAGCTTTCACAATAGACAGAAATTACCACATTTGTATGAGGATTGGTGTGTTCAAGAGGCAAACAACCTGAAAAAATTGTGGAATAGGAACACAAAGAAAATTTGTGATGACATAAAATTATGCACAGGAAGTCAAAACTAAATTAGAAGTAACAACTTGCAGAGATTATAATGAACAAAGATGGAATAATAACACAGCAAATGAAAGTCTGTGCAGATAAACACAAAATAGCACAACACCAAAAAATTTAAATAAAACCCTGAAAAAAATGGGCTCAAAATCATGTAGTACAGCCTGGATAACGAAGATAATTTTTTCTCTAGGTAATTTTTTGAAAACATTATCTAACTAATTAACACCAATCAAAAGAAAAAAGTTGGCAGGATGTAAACACTGAATAAAAAGAGAATACAAAACTAAGGGGAAGCCAATGCTATGCCTTTGCACACAACTTTGGTATTTCAAAATTCTGAATTCTATCATGGCATCTCTTCACAGAAGTTATCATAAAAAAGACTGTAATAAAGCAGACACAAGAAATGTTAATCCACAATTCAGTTTAAGAATTACAGAGGTGAAGGAGAATACAAAGATCTAAAAAACCATAACCTTGCCAAGAAAATCATCAGGAAAATGACAATGTGCCTATTTTCAGTATTTCAGACTCCATAACTTAATAGAAACAATGAAGTGTCTTAGGCAAAAGCTTTAAGTAAAAAAAATTTGATTATTGCAAACAGAAAGTAGGAAACTCATTGCTATGGGCTGCTGCAGAGACTGGAACTGCAAGTCTATAAGAAAATTTATGAAGAAGAGGCTACTAAAGATGATTTTCAGACAATAATCTCTGACATGGGAGGGCCATGAAGCTGGAAGGCCATGCAAGGCTTAAGCTGAGCCTCACCTCAAGCTGCCTCGTTTTTTTCACTGTTCCCAAAGCATCCAGCACTGACCACCACTGGAGAAAAGCAGAACAAGCTTACTGAGTATTCTTGGCAGTTCCCTGACACAACAGAGCAACACTTTCTTATGATACCTACTTCAGTCATCTGTCAAGGTATAAAGAAGGCAGCAGAAAATGCCAAGTTAACTGATTATAGATGAATCCATAATTTCATAATAAAAGACAGTGTACTGAACAGCAATTCCAAAGACTGATACAATTTTTATATCCTCTCTATTCCAGGCTTTGGTCTCAATTCAAGGGAAACGTGGGCTTTGGTGAGACATACTGGGGAATCCCATATTCTAAGGCAAAATCAAGAATAGATATAGAGTTATATTTTCCTCAAACCTTGTCAAGCTGAAAACATAAACCAACTGAAGGAGAAACCGAAATGTCACATTAGGAAAATAGGCAGCTGAGCTCTGCCTAAGCACTTACTTACAAAGCTTTATCTAAACCACATGGTCTTCCTAACAGAAGGAAACCTTTTTATTTGAAGTATTAAAATATTTGCACTTGAAAAGCAGAGACAAAGACATACAACTCAGATGTCTAAATGCTGGAGTTTCAATTCAGTCTAGTGATGTGTACCAGAATGCCATTAGGCATCTAAACAAAGTAGAAACACCGAGGGCAATGAGAATGAGGTGTCACAGAGCAGGATGTGATGCAAGCATGGCAGAGAGCATCACTGCTAAGTACAGACAACTGTGCCACCTGCATCCAGGCAGTAAGATGACCACCACTTTGTTTTATTCCGAGGAAAAAGAAATGCCAAAAACGAAGAGGTCTGGGCTTGCTTAAAAAAATACTCATCCAACTGAGATGATTTTAGATGAAAGAAAATGGGAACTGTGTAATTATATACACTTACCTTGACAAATAGAAAGCAATCTGTGATTAGAACGTAGTAATTAGTTACAAAACGCTTCCCATGGATTTAATTACCCATCAGTCTACATGTTTCTTAATTACTTTTATCTCATTGAATCAGTAAAAATTTCTGCCTGGGGCAACTGCCACTCACTTATTTACACAGCTTCTAGTTTTTACAGTGAATATATTATAGCAACATGGCCAAACAATGCTAGAATTACAGTTTAAATTTCATGCATAAGAAATTTCTCCCTCAATTTTCTATGGAAATTATTTTCTTAGATGTGAATTCAGACCTAACTTCATTATCTGTGTGTTCAGGAAGCTTGAAAACATTCAATATATAATTTAAAAGTAATTCAAAGAAAAAACACAAGTTCTTAAGTAAAAAGAAAAACAGCAACAAAAATACATTACATTCATATAAATGAAAAAAATGGTTGACAGGCAAGATTGTAAACCTAATATACACAACTTCTCAGAGAAATGTATGAAATTTCTAAATTTGAATCAAATCTATAAGATATAAGAACTGCAGAGGGAGTAAAACTGGCTCCAAAACTGCCATGTTTTTGGTAACATCCTCCATCATTAGCACGTTCTCCTTGGGGTCAGTATTAGTTAAGGTCAAGAGATATGATTAAGTCACTCAACCTGCACAGAGCACACAGCTGCCATAATGATTCACATGGACAGAGAATAATCACAAAAAATGAAACCAAATCTGTAGTTGCAGAAGTAATAAGAACGTCTAATTTCTCTACATAAAACCCAGAAGGGTCAATTCATTTGCCTGCATTTTGGGTATAGTGACTTCTGCTATGGTTACCTGCTGTTTGCTCTGACAACAGACTCTCTACAGCAAAACTTTGTCCTTTCATCAAACTGATGGGCAAAATATTCCCAACATGAAATAAATAACTACTACACATTGCATACATTTTTATAAGGTAATGTGCAATGACAAAACTGATTATTTCACAATTGAATTTTTCAGAATTTATGATTAGCAAAAGCATAAATATGGTTTAAGTGGCAAATGTCAAAAAGTCCAAGTAACAAAAACTAGTATAATTTACATTGAGAAAACACTAGAGTTATTCTAGCAAATAAGAAGAGCAAAAGATAGGTTGCTTTAGCTGCTAACACATTAGTTATTATATTTTTCTGAGAGAAACTTTCCTAAATGGCTGCTATCCTGAAGCTTGATAAAAGCAACGCCTTTTCTAAAGAGGGTTTGTTTTGTTTCGAGGTTGCTGTGCTTTTTAACTTTAAATATTATTAATATATCCTAGGGGACCTTTTTTGTCTTTCTATGCCAGCATTTCTGTAATTTCTCTTTCACTTTATTATTTGAGACATCATCAATTTCATATCACATTTGCATATGCTTATAAATTAATGAAGAACAAAAACATTAAAATTTGTCTAGTAGATGCTACCTTACTCCATGCTTTCTTAAATGTTTCTCTATAATTTTAAATTTTATTTTTTAAAAAAATGTTAAGTTATCAAAAAAAGGCAATTCCAGGAAATGCCTTTAGTCTTATTAATTCAAGTGTGTATAAAAGACTGCATCTCCTATACTTTTTTTTTATTTCTAGAAAACACACCAGCTTAGATTTATTTTCTCATATAGATATTGAAAACATTTCCACTAGAGCAAAGGAAAAGGTGTTGGAGTAAAAACTTCTAGCAAGAAAAAAAAGCAAAATCAGCCCTTGCACATCAGCAGGGATGCTCATGGCATCTTTTGGAGAGGCAGCAAGGTCAGCTGGCTGAGGCTGAGCAGTAGCAAACCTCAGCTGCAGCCTTTGAGGACGTGGGACACCTCACCTGCCTGACACAACATCATCCCCTCTGCTGGGCTCCTGTCACACCTGGCCCACCAAAGTCCCCTGTTACTAGTGTGAGCCTGAAATGCACATCTCAGTCCTCTCATCAAAAGCCAGATTTTCCTTGTAGCTTTGGTAGTTAAAAATCAATGAGTAATCTTAATGTGCAAAAGTTGCAGGTCTGTTGAATTATTAATAAGCAATACAACTGTAAATGCTTTTGTTCACCATTCTTCAGTGCACTTGCAAATGATTTCAAAACGAAAGGTGCTGAAGCATGAAGATTATAGGCAGCCATTGCTTTTTGAAATCACAGGGCAGGGAATTGGTGGAATTCTTGCCTGCCTGGGTTATAATCAGACATTGTGAACTTTCCTTGAAAGCAGACTTCAAATTCACAGGGGTCCCCAGCCTTCAATCAAGAGAATGCTTGAAACGACCTCCATCTGCCATTTTAATGTATTCTTCCCAAAGACTTCCATAAATATTTAATATAAGAAACGCACTGTTTAAACACAATGAGTAGCTTGTGAAATTAAAATTGGCTGACGGATTACACGATATAATACACAGTAAACAATGGTAGAGAAACCATAGGCAGAGCCACACACTTTCCTTCTGCTCTTCAACTAAATGAGTCAGAAAGGAACGTGAAGGCAAATTTCATGACACCCTTATTAAAGATATAGCAAGCCTTGTACAACAGCCTTAATACAGAGCATGTGCCTAGTCTCACGTGTGCATGGGCACACAACAGACACTTGCCTGTCAGCTGGAGAGAAGACATATACAGAATCTTTTCTTTTTTTTTTTTCCTGAATTGCTTCTTTGCAAGGCAGTAAAAGCCTTCCTCCCCAGCCTCTTCAAAGCCCTACAATGACAAAGCTGAGAAGACAAAGCTTTGTCCAAGATTTTAAGTTGGGGCTTAAAAGGGTGAATAATTAAACAACCCAATTCTGAAAAACACTAGACATCATATGACACTAAACCCACAGCAAATGCTTTGCAGGCTGCCTGACATACAGCCTCAACCAAATCACTGAGACAACTGCATTAGCAAATCTGTCAACAAAGCACATCCTGGCAGTTTTTTCACACATTTGCACTTTCTGGAAAAGCAGTTGTATGTAATTTACAAAATTCCCAATTTTAAACATTCACAAGCAGCTTAGCAATGTATGCTGCCTGCTCTGTGTGCCTGCATTTGATATTTACATACAGATACATATACACATATATATATACACAGGATAAGACACAAATTTATTTTTACCCTACCACATCCACTCCTTATAATAGCTGAAACATCTAAATATAAAAGCATAAATACTAAGAATATTTGTATGTTTGCAACCCAAAATTACACCTCAAATATTTTGAAATATATCTGTGGTACATAACATCAGAAAGTACTTTTCCACTCCAACCTACAGTGTTGCTTTATCGGTAAATAAGAAGTGAGTATTGCTTTTGTAAGAAAAACAGGTTTTTTCTGGAAAATATCATGCCCTTGGTAGTAAATAAAAAACAACAATCCAGGACAAGTATGAAAACAATGCTTAATCCTGCATGGAAATATATATATAGATAAGGCTCAGCTCCATATGAAGAACCAAATATCACAACCCTAACATTATTTGTGTATGAGAGGGATTCATTGAAGAAACTAATCCTAACATTACTTCTGTATATACACACACACACAAATGTCACGTAAGCACATTTGTGTGTGTGTAGTTGTTTTGCAGATTTCTCAAATCCAGCAACAAATAATTCTGTGAAAGCACCAATAGAAGCATACATACAGTAGTAAACCACTGTAGGTACAGTCCCAATTTTTATAGTAACCTTTTATATCTTTTGAAAAAAATCAAATTGATTTTAAAGCATATAAATTTTAGGCAAACAAATTGTTCTATCAGATGTATTTTTTTATTATTCCTGCTTACCTACAGTATCAGAAGAGGCTTCTTTTCTCATTTTTAAAACTCAAGACTCTTTGACCAAATTTTATTTAGGAGAAAAGTTACAGATCAAATTGATACCTACCCATTGCCCAAGTCAAGCCTTCCCAGTCCAGCTGTCAAGATCTAAATCCTTTAAACTGTAATTAATTATAAAATTTATACTTTATATAATTCTACATCTCAGTACATTCATTTTTCTCAAAAATTCACAAAAAATTCACAAATATTTAGTCTCCCTTAGTCTCTCTCTCTGGATACACTTACTTCTAAAAAAGCTCATTTACTGAGATTATCATACCAAATATATTTTCTGTATCATATGCAAACCAGAGTCTTGGAATCTAGGTAGATCATCAACAAGGTTTCTAATCATTCTTCATGCAAGAACACAAAACCAAACCAAAAAAACCTATTACACATCCTTTGAAAAAGATTCCTGATTCTCTTACCAGGCATCGCTATATACAACATACAAGCATGTACACACGTGTGTGACAACACATATCTTTAGCAGAAAGCAGTTTCTGGGAGACAGAAGAATGTGTGACAGGGCCCAAGATAATAATCAAGATAGCACTTCAAATCCCTTAACAAGTTTCAGTTCAGCCTGAAGCAGCATTAGATTCTAATAAAATACAGAGCAATATGAAATGATAGGAAACGTCTGTTTTTCTCAGTTTTACTCACAAGAATGTATTGATGGGTTGTTGGTAAAAAAAAAAAAACAACAAAAGAACAAACAAACAAAAAACCAAAGCAAAAAACAACCAGAAGAGGGAGGGAGGGAAACATTGTAATCTTTGGAAGAAGGGGAATAAAAATGAGTAACCCTGACCATGCAGAAAATCTGAGAGGAGGCAGAGTAGGAGGAATGCAAGAGTCACAGAATAACAGAGGTCACAAATCTGGTGTTTCCGAGTGCTCAGAGCACTAAATCTGAATTTACTGTTGACCCCAGAGAGTTAAAATGTTCTCCAGTTGTTCAGACCCATCAAGCAGATCATAAAAATTAAGATCTATAGAGATGCTCCTACTTATAAGGGCAACTGCTCTTTATCATCTTCACTACAATTAATTCAAAATATTTAAAGAAGTCCATGAACTAGGAAATTACTGCTTTCAAGAACAGATTACAACATTAGATAGCAGTGGCTTAATTTGCATTGCTGACAAGAAAATCCAGAAAACTCATTAATTTTACAACAGATAGAACTCCTTATTTCATTACCTTGTTAACGGTTTTTTTTCTGCTTTATGTCTTCTTTTTGGAAGAAGAGCCTTGCTTCTCTCTCATTTAAGCCTAATGATCTGGTCCAACAAAACCATTTAGCTACTTGCATTTGGAATGAGTTTCCTGTAAGCTGTAATAAGTAAGCATCTAGCTACAACTACCAATGCACTGGTACTCAAAAAACAGACAAGTTTTTAATGTCAAGGAATATCAAGGAATACCAAGAAATATGTTATTTCCTTTTCGAGATATTTTTAGAACAGTTAATAACTTTAAATGCCAGAAGCAATCAAACTACGAGGGTTTTTATAATGTTAAGTTCCCAAAATGCTTATTAACTTTTCCTACTTTGCAAGTAAAATGTAAAAACATGATTTTGGAGAATTAAGCCATTGTATCACCTGAAAAAATTATCAGAAACCCCACACAATGCTCCCAAATGTATAAGCTGAAGACCAGGTTTCTTCTTGTGCTAGTAGAAGTCTTTGCTTTGAGGGAGGAGAAGATTGACAGCAGAGGCACAAATTTTGGCACCCTCACAGCACAGGCCACTTAAAGAAGGGGTGCTCAGTAATTCCTGCTTTACAGTATCTGTAGACAACCATTTGCAGAAAAAGCAATGCTTAAGTGCTAAGTTTCAGTTACTTTTATGCCAAATTAGAATAAAATAGCTGGACACTATTTCTATCAAAGGGACACAGACACATAATTGAGCAGATACCATGACTGCACGCTTACATGATTCTGCCAGTCCAAGGAATTTACAAGCATCATGTTATAGACAGTAAAGTGTCAATTCTCCCATTTATAAGAAATTTGAAAAAGCGGAATCCATGCTGAATCAGAGGAAAGAACACCAGGCTGGGTAACGCTATGCTGAAGATGGTGCAGCTGTCTTCCAAGAAGCCAAGAACTCAAAAAAAAAAAATCAACAAATTTCAAATAAATGTTTATTTATGTAAAAACATCAATACTGATGAAAATTAGAAGTGGTAATGAAGACTAAGAAAATCCAATACTATGAACACCAAAGACAAAGGTATTTGTTGGTATTTTCAACATCCAAAATGTTGAGAATATTTATGTCAGAGCAACTGGAAAAACATTTATTCTGAAAACTATTCTTGCCTGAATAATATCAGATGTGTATGAAATTTTGCTGACTTATGAATCAAAGTCCATCTTTTCCCACCAGATCAATATCCAGGACAGAAGTATTTTATCTGATTTGTGGAACAGTAGAGATCCTCAACAGGCCTATAAATTCACAATACTTAGTACCTTAAAATGATGTATTTCATAAAAGAAAGTGATGCTAATAGTATAAATTTCCCAAGAGACTTGGTAATAATCACAATAAAAGCAATTGAAACAAACTAACTTCAGAAAAATAATAAAATATTGTATTAATAAAAGTTGCCAATGAATAACTTGTTCATTTCTCCCTGAAACATTTTAAACTAGTTCTGGGCAAACAATCTCCCCTCCCCCACCCTTTTTAATTCGTGTTTTCAATTTACCACTCACTTGGAAAAGTGACCTTACTTTTACCCTGCATCTCCCTCTGGTGGTTTCATTTTCTATTTAAATGCAATTGTAGTCAGGAGACTTTTCTTGCCTTGCTCCAGAGCAAAACAGAGTTTTAAGTTTCAACTATTTTCATCTCCTTCTCCTTTCACTAGAGTTAAACTAACACAATTAAACTGAAGTTGTCAACTCAACTTTCCTTCCCCCTCTGTCCTTGCCAAGTGTTCTTCAGTGTTTCTCTGCCTCTTTTTCTCCAGCCATTCCTTCAGCCATACCCACCAGGAAACCAGTCAGTTTTCTGAGAGAGGGAACTAGGCAGGATTACAAAAACAAACATTCCATACTGCAAACATTAATGCTCTCTGAAGTATTTCCTTCCACATATTGGCATTACTGCAGTTGTCTGCTGATGATTTTGAATCACTGGGATCTACAAACTGGAATTGCCAGCTCTCCCTTCCATGCTGCAGATCGACAGCAGAATGTGAAGGTTCCACTGACACAGTTCGAAGAAGAGATGTGAAGGAGCCAACACCAGCCCTCAAATTTCTAAAGAATGTCAACCTGTTTGCTGACAGAATATAAAGGCACACACACAGGAGGAGAAATGCAAAATGTAAATCTCAGCTAGCACTGAAAACCTGCTCCTACCAAAATAACACCAGCAAAGAGCGCATGTAACTATCAAATTTGCTACATTTCATGTTTCTTTATCTGGATTGTTTTGGGGTTGTGTCCTTGTAGAAGTTGTTTTTTCATCACTATTTTTATATGGAGAATATTGCCAACAACATTTGATGCTTTTTGAACTTAAAAAGAATGAAGCCAAAGTTTCCAAGGACACAGGGTAACATTCTGATAGGCTTTCTGGTACTTACCACTTTTCATTTACTAATGGTTTAAGTTATTAAGTCATTACAGACGGTTCTGAAACTTTTATCCAATATATCTTTTTCCTTAACTTGGTTATACTAAAATAATTTACTGCTCCAAACACATACAAATAGTTTCTTACACTGAAGAGTCACAATAAAAATGATTCCTCGTGGAATCATGGCAGTAGGGAGCAGAAACCACTGCTGTAGCAAAAAAAAAAAAAAAAAATCCATTAGAGTGATAGATGAGTAACTAACTACACAAATTGTTTCAACTCAATGAGAAACATTCAGGAAAAATATTCACCAAGAGGAACAGAAGAGTTTCCTGGCTTCAGAAAAATATGATAAACAATGGACATAAAAATAAAATGCATTGAAATGATCACACAAAGTCTTTTCAAATTATATCTAATGTTAGCACCATCCTCCCCTCACTTTTATGCTCTTTCCACACGTCAGTATACCAGAGAAGCATCAATCATCAAGCAAGAGAAAAACATAAAACCTATCAAACTGTAGGGTGGTCTTTTCTCAGGAAAAATGTCAGAGCATTTCACTTTGATCTTTTTTTTTCTCTTTCAGAAACAGACCAGGAAAACTTCTCCACCCTATAAAAATAATAAAGCACAAAGCCACACTTTCCAGTCCAGTCCAGAAAATAATCTCCAATGAAAATCGTTTCTTTCCAGTGACACCAAGTGCCAAATTAACACTAAAAATGCTGGATCAGAAATATTATAATCATAATTTCATTTGAAAGAAGAAATTTCTGCTTTTATCATTGATCAATAAGAAAAAGGAACTAATGTCTTAATAATGACACAGACTAATTATACATCTAATTTTCAGTGTCTAAAAAACCTACAGACTTCATTTTATCATGTCCAGAAGCCTGTAAATTGAATATAATCAACACTATAATTAAGATTTCAAAATAGCTTCTATTGTAAGAGTTTGCCTTCAGTAATTAATTACTTCCCAGGGAAAAAAAAGTCTTCTGGGATTAAGTGACTATTTCACTCAGGAAAAAAACCAAAGCACTCTCTCTATATATAATCTAAATAAGTCTGTATGTCCTGCATAGAAAACAGATTTCTCTTGGAAGTTTTTTTTCTAAGCTGAAAAGCAGAATACAACACAGTGATTTCTTAGAAGCACGAGAATACAACTGCTACATTTTAGTAAGAAACTGGCCACAGTCTTCTAAAGAGGGACCACTCTGCTGAGGAGACACCTGGAATGTCAGCACTCACTTCTGGAATGCACAACTGACCTTTAAAAACAACTGATCAGAAATACAAGTCAGATGCACAGGGCCTGGGAGTGATGGGCAAAGGCTGAATCTCTTAACAAAAGTCAAGACTTTCCCTGAAGGTTTTTACACAAATTAGGTGATTAGCAGAGTTTTGGAGTAAGAAGTCAAGTCTAAAAAAACTGGTTCTGAATCTTTGTATGCCTGCAGTGAACTGGGAAACCAAACCTCAGCGTGTAAGTCTATGTAACATCTGAATGTTAAGAAAGAGGTAGAAATTCAATTATTATTTCTATATCTGTATTATATTGAAGGCATTGAAGTAAATGGGTAATAGACTGGGAGAGTAAAAACTGAGTTCATATAAAAGCCACTTTTCAAAAATCTCTGCTAGCTCTACTACTGCCTATCAAGTATCTACAGCATCTCATAAGACACTCCCCCTCTCAGAAAAACAAATTGAGAAATTAAATTAACTCTTGAATTTACAAAAGCTCATTTTGTTAATACTGGGATTCAGACAGATATATGTAAGAATTTCTTGTTATATAAAAAGGCAAATGAAACAGTTTTATCATAAAAGTTTCTTTCCTGTTCCAAGCTTTGGCAAATAAAAATCCAAGTTAAGGAAATCGGGAAATAGTTAATGACTCAATATTGAATAAAATTTCACTATTTGAAATATATGGCCATTGAAGTCCCAATATACTGGTATTAAATGCATTTTGAAACCGTATTTTGACAAGAATTAATCTTAGCATAAATATTTTTCTTCTATATGGAAAAGACTTTTATTGTGTGACTATTAAAAAAGCCTGTCAGTCCTGTGCAATAACTGATCTACAAATGTATTCAATCACGTAATCTTCAATGAAATTAAAAAGCAATTCCATGCAAATAGCAATCTAAATGCCTTTACAGGTCACGTACTTAAATATTTGCTTGTTGCTAGACACACAGAGCTAGGCTGATTTCACTGAAGGTGCATAAATGGTATAAGTAAATAATGGAGGCCTGAAAGGTAACTAAAAATGTTGGTGTAGTTACAAATCCAATGACACAGTTTTTCCTTTGCTATCCAAACCAAGATACAAATTGCTAGCTTAAAGCTTGGATGATGGTGAATATGGACAAGAACATCCAATTTTACTGATTTCCCCCTCTTCCATTCTGGTGGATGAAACACAGGCCCACAAGGCTGAGGGCAAATGCTCAGGTTCAACAGGGAGAAAGATCCCCTATACAATCAATATATGGGCCTCACTGGGGTTTTTTAACAGAGTCCTTTGAAACTGCTGACCCAACACAGCAAGAAGAGCATGTATTGGTCAACAGCAACTCTGATTAAAGGAGTTATGACCAACAGAAGTGGCAGAATCAATATTAAAAGTCGCATGCCAGTATCTAGTGTTAAAGAAAGTTGTTACTGAATGAGACAAAAGTCTGATACAGTTTACAGATGCAAATATGGAAGGATTAGAGAAAAGCTTGTTTCAGAAAATCTAACAGCTCAGCAGATCTGTGTGAAGAAGCCTTTTATACTTATCCCTCAAGTATTTTCAATTCCAGTTGGGCAAATAATTATCAGCTCCACATGAGACATTTTACATAGATGGAAAAAGAAAAGTACAGAAAAAGAAGAGAAAATACAGATAAATTTTAGTAAGTCCTTTATGCTTGAAGGAGAAGCCCACAAAATTACTCATAGAGCTCTACAGCCAGCAGTACAATCTCATAAGCTCTTGATTAAGTCCTTCAAACTTAAAAAAAAACCCCCACAGAATTCAGAAGGGGCAGGAGATGTACTCCTGAGACAAAGAATCCTCAGCAGCCTCACAGGACCCCAGCCAAATCCCTCCTTTTGTTACTCAGAAAATTTGCCTAAAAAGGAAAATTTAGAATGCAAAATGTTTGTAAAAATTGCAAATTTAAAGTGCAATAACAACAAGTTGGACAGCAATACAACTACCATGCATTATGTACAGCTGCAAAAGTCCTGGAAGACTGGACAGAAAAATGGAAAGAAAGAGCGGGCTTATGAAAGTCTTGCCTACTAAGAAGAATCTGATACATATGAAATAAAAATCCTGCAATAAGCAGTCAGAGAACTTTTTGAGCAGTTTATTGCTATAAAATACAGCAACAGATAAAATGTCAAAAGTTCCCTATCTTCTTACCAAAATACTAGTTCCCAAAACTCAAGACTTTACTACTTTAAACCAGGAGGGAATGCTGGAAGTATTAAATGCTACAATATTTCCATTTCTGAGAGTTCACAAATTATCAATATATACCTGCTAAAGAAATTACACTAATTAAAATGCAGAAAAACAACAATAACAAAACCCAAAGAAACTCGTCTATCTATGCAGTATAAATGTACATGCAGTCAAAAGTGTATGTGTTCTGCCAGGACTCAGACAAATCAGTTACCTCATAAGCTGTAATTTTCATCTGTGAGAAGTCAGTCCAAGGCAGGCAGAGTCAAGTTAATTCAATTCAGGTTCATCTGTAACAGGACAGTCTGAATCCTATATCTGCCTATGCTGCAGTGAAGCAGTTCTAGCAGTTCTCACACATGTAAAGCTGATATATTTATGAAGAACCAACACAAAGATAGTAACATGCAGATCAACACCTCAGTTACAGCTGTGAAAACCCCTTCCTGTGGAAACAGAAATGTTAAATCAATACATTTAATATTAAAGCCTAACATGAATTTTATGAAGCTTAAAATCCTGGAAAATGGAAAGAGCTATAAATTACATATACTGTGCTTTTTGTTTTCTTATTAGGTCTTACATTAGGTACAATTAAATATTTTCAGGTAATAATGATACAATTATGATTTACTCTAGTAACTGCAGTACTCAGACACTCCTAAGAAGATCATGCAGAACTGACTGGTTTATAATGAAGCTTTTTATTGCTGTTCCTATTAAAATTACATTCCTATGTCTGCATGGACAAGTTTAGGGGTTTTGGTGTAGCTAAAGATACATAAGGTCTTTTGTTTGTTTTCAACCATGTGAGCATGGGCCTGACAAGGACTTATAACATCAACCCAAAGGACGCAAGTAAACCTTTAAAACCAAAATGCAGGTAAGGGAGATTCAAAATAGTACACTGAAAAACTATTACCCATTGCAAAGCCTACTCTATGATACAAAATAGATGATCATCCTAAGTCCTACACACTTACTTCTATATTCTCTCTTGTTCAAAACCATTAGTTGCCAGTAAACAGTACTAATAAACACCTAGCCATATGACAACCTGAGGACATAACAACTGGATAGCCTGTCAAGACCAGCAGAAAACAACCCCAAACAACTTCCAGTGAAACCACATTCTTAAATTTAAGGTTCAAGGATAGCAAACAAGAAAAACAAAACAACAAACCATCAAAAACTATGCTAATAGATCTGCAGCACCCTGAACCACCAGCAATTTGAATGCCAGCATGCTACAAACCAAACAAGTAAATTTTCTGCCACCTGACCTACACCAGTTATTCATACTACTCTATGAGCAGTAAAACCTATCTACATGTCTACTAAGACAAATAGGAAAAGCGTTGCTTTCTCATGTATTTTCCAATAGTTACAAAATTCAGCTGTAGAGTCAGCTATACTTTCTACCACAGAGCTTATTTACTTTTTCAGGTTTTAGGACATACGGATACTCCGGCATACACTCAAACAATTCCCTGTGGTTTATGATAGACAGCGTGCATGATCCTTGGGCAGCTTTGATAAATTTTAAAGTTTGGATAAAATAAATTTGCACCTACAAATGGATTGTTTTAGATGCTAAGCCGTGCAGCTACCCCTAACAAACACCTCGCAATGAGTTTTAGCATTTGCACAGGGAGATTATCACAGTAGGCTCCTTGACACAGCAGAGCTCACTGTGATAAAAAACAAAACGCGCCTTCCCCTTCTCCCTGGGGGTGTGCAGGATTCTGAACCATTAGCAAATACAACTCCATTATGTGGGAAGGAAGTGGGAAATGGTTGTGCTCTGCAGGTGTTCAAAAATACATTTTCAGTAAGGGAGCAGATGCGTGAAAAGAAACAATTCAAGTAAGCACATGGCACCATAATCAGTCTTACTACTGTATTTGAAAGCAACTGTCTTCCTCTCAAATATACAAGTTACTTGCTTTTGGCATCACATGTATTTATTGCACCTGCAAGTGCTTGAATGTATTACACTTCTACATTTCAATGTACGGTTCTTTTAAAGCAACAGGACACAAGAGATCACAAAAAAATATGAACAAGTCACAAGCTTGGTCACAATAAACCCTGTCAATTTACATGGCACAGGGAGTTGCCTAAAATGCATTTTAATTTTCAAACTTAAATGCCAATAATGTATACAGAATGAGGTGTAATAAAATCACTTTACCTTCATTTTAGATGCTTCTGCTTCCTTATATTTCCAGACAATTGCTTGTTAATATACTCTGAATATGTGAAATATCCATTGTTACAGAACACTTTGGTTCAATTCATTTTGAGGAACCAATAAACCCAGACAGAGCCAAAGTGCATTTCTTCATAAATAAGTGTCAGGAAAATTAAGGTCCTTCCTTGCAAATGTAAACTCAACAAAAAGTGGATCATTCAACTATGTTGAGTAAAACAAATAACCCTTAAGCAGAAACTCTTAAACAAAAACGTAAGTTGTTTTCTCACTAGCTGCACTTATCAGTGCACTTTTCTTTTACACAAAAATAGACCAAAAGGTTACAGGACAGCACTCTGCATGACTACTGCCTTTTAATAAAGTTTCACTTTCTTCTGAATACCAGAACTTGAGCACTTCTAAATAAGGCACTTAGAACCTGTGACCAAAGCCTCAGTTAGTGTTAAAGGCATCTGAAGGGCATCTAAAAGTGTTGATTTATGATTAAATGATCTAGCACTGGGCCAGTAGTTCTAGTCAATGCACTAAGAACTGAACAGGTCAGGAGACTGAACTATCCTGTCTATTTCCAGGTGGTCCTTGCAAGTAAAGAGAGAAGGGTGTGATTGAGTCAGAAATAGTCTGCCTCTTGTCATATTAAATTCACACTTAAGGAGAGACATCAGTCTGCAACTGCTATTCTGATCCTTCTTGTGAATATTCAATAATGGATTTTTGCTTTGTTTTTTAAAACTGTTTAGTGAATTTCCCAAGAAGCACTTTTTACTACCTTAGAATCTGTTTATGATTTTACACTTTGAAAATTAGGCGTTTTCTGTGCCTGCATATATGTAGCTTCTTGGCATTAAAAACTCCCTCTTTTTTATTTCTCTCAGGTAGTACACCCCATCAAGACACACACCTGCCTTTATGCTAATAAAAATCAATTTTAAGCTGAACCAGTTCCTCCTTCGTTTTTCACTTAGACTGACAACATAACCCCAAATACGAAGTTTAACTTCCTTATTCCTCCCTCTCTGGGGTTTTTTTTAGGTCCTCTAGGGACTCTCTCCACCACGACTGTCCCCTAGAGTAAAATTCAATGCAAGAACGGCTGCTTCTTTTATCTATTTGAATTCCTCCAACAACCTAAACCGTTTTTACTCTATACTGATTTTTCAGTTCTATTTCTAATAGGCCTACAAATGACACTATCAAGTTTGAGAGTAACTACAGCACTCTTTTCCAACCTGTTGAACTATTAAATAGATACTGTGCTATAAAATCAAAACTTCACTAAGTTTCAACCATATTTCAGCAGTGTCAGCATTTTAATAAGTCCATATTCTTATTTCAAGACCTTTTGTTTTAACATTCAGGATAACTGATGATAACTAGTTTTCCAGATGACTCTTCTATGTTCTTGCATTTATCTGCCACTAGCATTTACTCTACCCAGAATCATAAGTCTCCTTCATATGTTATTCATATTCTGAAGGAGACAGTAACACACCAGATAGGTTTAATGACCTAGGTCATTCACTGCCCACTGCATTAAAATTCTGTTTGCAGTGCTCTCAGAAGGAAGCTCAAGAAAGACACAGTTTGCTTTGACCTAACTTTATTCTCATAATAGTTAATTACAGCTATAGCTCCTTTAACATATGAATGATGTGCAAAAACCTACAAAGTCCTAATGATGATGAAATTAAAATTATGCATAATGAACTCTCCAGTGGTTTACCAGCTGTCTACATTTGACTCTTCCCTGAACAGTACTATTGATGTACAAACACTTTTTACACAACTATGCATTAAGAAAGAAGTTGTAAAAAGTGGATGCCTTTTAAAAGTAAACATTTACTATGCCATGGTACTGACCTACAGTGGTATTTCCTACGGTTAGTACACATAGTGCAGTGACATATTTTTCCACTGTAACTGTTTATCATTAATGTACTTCTGTTTCATAAGGGAAGGGTAACAGCGAGAAAGTCTCTTTCCATCGTTCAGTATTGATAACAAAGCAATCACAGTCCTTTATAGAAACAATAAAGCAGTATTGCTTTCTTTTCTATTCTCTTCCCCCTTCCACCTATTGCTACACTGCCACAAGCCACACAAAGAAGTTAATGTTTTCTAAGTTAAACAACTGGCTGTCTGCTTATCTGAAAACTTCAACGTGGTGGTGCAACTTCCAGCTACCTGTGGGCGAGCCCAGTGCCTGGCAACCCTGCAAAGCACGCGGGCTCCAGCTCCAAGTCCCGGCGCGTGCCTCAGAGGCAACATTCCCAGCCCGAGTGGGCACTTCCAGCCCCTTCTCCCCACTGCCTGCGTGCTGTGGTTCAAAACAGTCAATAAAACCAAGCTGCACACAGAGGAGGGGGGCGCAAAAAACGCAGATATTTGGGCCAGGGCCAGGCCCACCTACCGGATAATCCCGGTTTACATCCGACAGCTGTTTATACTTACCTGATGTGCGGCAGGTGTGGGACAAAAGGGTCACAGAGGCCTGCAGCACCTGCTGCCTCCACCCCTGCCCAGGCCAGCAGGCAGCACCCAGCACCTCCCAGCACCTCTACAGTCTCCTGGAAGCAGCTCCTAGGGAACGTGGCCCACCACCCTGCCCTTGGTTCACTGTGGCCCCTGGGGAACAGCCTGTGACACCCAGCTGAAGGAGTTCGCTCTTCACCAGACATCAGCACGTAGGAGCTACCAGCCCATCAGGGCCCTCTGAGTGCCTCCTCCAAAACACACTCAGAGAATCATCACTCTGGCTGTGGGAAGGAAAAGCCAGCTGCTGGTGCTCAAACATTTCCTTTGGCTCGATCTTAAAAACCACAGAAGGTTTTTCGTTTTACTATGCCCAAATTGCACAGTGAGCACAATTTTTGGAACAAGTTCTCAAGGAAAAATAATAATAATTTAGGTGCAACAGACAGAGGGCTGGAGATGTCACCACTCCTCGTTCCAAGCCAGCTGTTTAATCATCACTGTGTTGTGCTCATTTTGGTGCCCCTTTAATGCACTGTCTGTCACACAGTTCTTGCTACATGAAGTATTACTGGCAATGGTATGTTACAGCCAACAATACTTTTAAACATTTTCCAGTCAGCCATAGGCAAGAGTCCTTGCTGAACAGAGCTGAAAGATTGTCTTCCTCTTTCACAGGTAAACGAGGAATGTGGAGGACCTGTCAAAACTGAGAATTTAACAACCAGGCCTAAATACAACAAAGGTGCAGGACTGAGGCAACACAGAAAGCAGAGGAGAAAAGAAAACAAAACGCCAAAACTAACAATAAAAATCCAAACCAGACATGATGGCCACAGGTGTTACTTCCATGGGATGAAGTTTTCATGCATGTCATTTAATGAACATGAATTATTTCACATACGGCTCTGACCAATTTTGTTTGCCTGAAACTCCATGAGGTTTTCTCTTGGGCAGGTAACTGAAAAAAGCCCTTTGCTTTTGTACAGGGGAATCACAGAGCAAGTATCTCCAGATTAAGAAAGAGAACCCAAGGTCCTTTGACCTAGTATCTCTCACTTCCATCACCAGAGGGAAAGAAAGGGAAACAAAAAAAAAAAAAAAAAAAAAAAAAAAAGAACAAAGACAAAAGATGGTTTAGATCAAAATGGGGTTTAGATCAAAAAAAGTCAGACATTCACCCTTAACACCATGAGTTCTACAAAGAAGAGGCAGCAGCAACTGCTTATACCTGGAGGTTGAGCAGCATACATTGTCTGAAAAACATTTCTTCAAAGTGGTAAGGAGAGATAGTAAACCCAGCCCACACTGCAGTGCATTTGACCAAATTCCCAGATATATTTATTAAAACATGCACCTATTTCAACTAGTCCCTGGCACAAATGACATAGATACATCATTCCATAACTGATTCATCCATAGGGACCAAAAAAGAAATCAAAAGAAAACACCAAACCAAACAAAAAAACCCAACTCTAAATGCTATTAAAAAGAAAAGAAGAAAAAATACGTGGAAGCACAAAAACACTAAAAAGTAAATAAACCTCACTTAAGCACACAGAAAGACTTTTACTGTTAGAAGAATCAAAACTTATATAAAACCACAAAGATGCCAAGGAGAGAGCTTTTACATCATGGTGTAAAACATATGAAATTTACCTTGTTCAAGTACATACCTTAGTCCAAACAGTGTAATCAGTAATAATACAAAATCAGCAAGCCAACGTTTTGAAGCATTTAATGTAAGGTTGAGCATTTATGTATATTAGTTGCAGCATGGTTCCAGCCATTACACAATTCTGAATGGCTAAGTAACCAAAAGCAGCTGATAGGACCAGAATATCATTGTCACAGAGTACTTGAAATGATAAACTGAAATTTATCCATTACTGCAGTGAAAACAGGAAAAGATACTCCAAGTGTCCAGCAATATTTCATACAAAAACTATGAAAAGAAGAAATGCAATACTTGAAAAGAAATCCAAAAGTAATCTTGCACTTAAACCTGAATTACTGCAATCAGTAATCCCATTACAAAAACAAAGTTTCTAAAAATCAGATTATGTAAATTTGGTTTACATTTATGCATTTACATAGTAGTAACATAGATTCTTTCCTTAACAGTATATCATAATACAATATAAAGAAACTCCTCTCACTTTATAATATGAAATTAACTGTAACTTATACATTCCTAGTAATACATTGGCCAGGAGTGTGGGAGGTGTATCTTACCAGGTACCTCTTCTGGCTGAAAAAGTGAACATGTTTTGCAGCCTGCACTGCAGGTAAAGAGCTACAACCCCTTAGATTAAAACAGTTGACAATGAAAAAAATCCCTTAATGGAAAGGCCTTCAAAAATCTGTCCCTGCCTGAGCAGGAGGTTGGGACTAGAGAATACCCAGAGATGCCTTCAGCCTCAACCCTACAGTGATTCTAGGAAATAAAATTCTCCCAGCTTTCACATAGGAAAACATGACATCACCTCAGGTGTTATTTGAAGTCTGGCAAGATGCTATGAAGGTAGTGTCATATTTATTTTCATCTGTAAATCCTGCAAGGGAATTTTCTGAATACTTTGGGGAAAACAGATGGAATCACATTGATTTTAAGTATCTCATTTAGGTGTCTAAATAAGATTATTTTCCTTTAGAGTCAATGGAGACTGGGTTTTAGTTTTTAGTTGCTACATGTCTTGGGTAGGTAACCTAAGTGCATAGCATACTTAAGAGAAGCCAGGAAGCAATTCTCTTGGAACAAACTATGTCATTTTAAAAAATGAAACCATGGTAAGTAACTTTCACTGTGTTTGAAATCCTGCTTTCTTGTGCCATTTTCTGTCAGTTTGACAAAAAGCTTGAAGAACTCTGCAAGATACAGACTTATGCACATCAAGCCAAAACAAGCTCAATTACACACTGAAGTCAAATAAATGCATCTTTAAGACTGAAATCCACATCATCAGATGAAGTCTACCAACATGATCTTTCCTTTACATGTTCATTTAATGGCAAAAAATCCAGCTTGCATCTCTGTGCTGAAAATAAAAAAAACCAAACCACTACTTAAAGTGGAAGAGCAGGATTCAGAGAACAGTAGAAACATTTAAGACTTGCAGCAATTTTGCAGGTTTAATTAAAAGCTGCAAGACATACTTATGGACAGGTCTTCTAAAAAGAATTCATGCCTTTGGCATGTAGTAATATATAAGACTTCAGCCAGTCAATAGTTCCTTGTACTAGTGCCCAGTGTGTCTTACTGTGCATACATTATGGTTAATATTAAATTATTCCATCCTTAGTGTGTACCTGGGGGGAGGAGAGGACTGCCCTCTGGGAGGAGTTTTTGTGCCATACTAGCACATATTTCTGCCTTCTACAGCCATGTCTGCATAGGAAATCTGGAACCAGAAATTCCCCAGAAGTAATCACGAGAATGACTGTGACAAGTAACACAGGCCAGGTATTCTTAAACAATGCTGTCATCATAACATCTTCAAAGATTTCTTGATTTCTACATTTCCTCTTAGTCATGTCTTAGTCAAGATTGACACAGGACTAAGACAGTCTAGCCAGGAAGCAGCTTAGATAATTTCATATATGAAAACAATGGGAGAATAAGTTTGTACTTCTTTTTCCAGTGGGCATACCCAATAGCAACCTGGATGCACAGTACTATTTAATGATGGCATGTTAGCATGCAATGTGTACCACATTCAGGAAACTATTAAAGATACTAATCACCACATAGACTAGTTTTAAAATTAACATATTAGGAGAAGCCCTCTAGTGTGTTCAGACAATGAGTCAGCTTCTAAAACCAGAACAGAAGCAGCTAATACAATTGAAATGCTAATTTTTCCCCAGACAGTGAAGCAACACTCTCTGTGTATTCCAGTTCTTTTGTAGCATGTGAACATTTGAGTTTATTCTCTCAGACTACAGTGTGGACCCTTGAAGAGTTTTTTGTTATTCTTTCCCATCTGGATGAGTTCTGGGGAAAAAGAAGGTTCAAACCTTACATTTCCAATTATCAATTAATTGTACGCAAGATGTGCATTTCCATAACTCTTGGTACCTACACATTGCTAATGCCACAAAAATAGCTTCAGTTATTCTTTAGAAGTTCTATCAGCACCAAAATAAGCAATGCACACTTGTTTGTCTATCTCCTCTTCACCCTCAGTCACAAAACTGTATCAGCACTAATATGTAGTAACTGTAGTATGTAGTACCTAACTACTGTAATATGTAGTAACTAACTGTATCAGCCTAATATGTAGGACAATCACCTTCCTCAACAGACCTACTTTCCTGCATGTATGGAATACAAATTGAAACTATTCCTCTCCTCTTACACTACCTCTTAGGTCATACTCCAAAAAGAAGACAACTTTGTTTCTTCCTACAACCAATGCATCATTAGAAAGAATCAAGTACATTTTAGTCCTGCATACCTAGGAACTATCTCACTTTTAATATGGCCCCACTCTACACACAAATACCTAGTAATGTTTTGTATACTCTGGTATATTTCTGCAATACAGTCACATTCTGATTACAGTAAAGTTTTGAAAGTACCACACAACATATTTGGCCAGCATATCTTACTACTTACAACATGTAGATCAAAAAGTATGCAGCTTGATATTTAATTCTCTAAAATGAATATGATTGTGACAAGTAGAAACTGAAAGACTTTATTCTAAATCATCTAAGGACAGACACAGTAAAATCAGAAATCACCAGAGAAACATCATAAATTAAAATTTAATATTAGAAATATCTGTTAGAGAAAAGAAGTCAGCAGGTCCTCTACATGTACTCTTCAAGTTAATAGCTTTTGGCAGGATGAAGCTGTTCAAAGAAATAAAACTGAAATAATAACCACTGCAATAGTATTAACAGACTTTTTTTCAAGCTGCTTTAATCTTATAGCCTGTCCAAGAAATTAGCAGAGCCCATACATGTGACTTACTGGCAAAAAAAGAAAAAGGAAGGTAATTGAGCCAAATTTGGTTTTTTGTATCATTGCTGCCCTCTTCTGGTTTAAAACTGCTCGTTCTCCATACTTCATATACTAACTAATCCATCTCAACTAATTACATTACATTCATATGGAACATGTTCAGAATTAAATTAATTTCATCAAACACACAAGCAATTCTGGCATGCTAAGAATCCCACACACCTTTAAATATTATAATTTGAGAGTTGTGAATTAAAACCTATTATTAAAATTGATTGCTAGTATAATTTTTTTAAATTAACTGTTACTCTAAAGTATAGGAGTCAGCTTTGACATCATGACAGGTGTCAACTTAAGGTTATCAGGAAAACACAGAGCCAATGGAAGAATTTGAAAATGCTTATTCAAAAGAAGTATAAGGAGAAGACAGAATCACATTTTGCATCTATTCAGGCACAGAGCTTTTATTTGTTCCATTACAGAAATACATCCAGCAAATGCAATTCTATATAAAACCAGTAATTCATAACTAAAAGAGTTTATTGTGTGTTTTATTGTGAACTAAGCACTTTTCATATTGCCAAGATCCAGAAAACCAGGTGGGCATAAATAACATCTACCCTTCTTTCTTGCCAAAATATCAAACATCTCAGTACGAAACTCCAGAATAAAAACAGTGAGTACAAGGTTATGCATTGCTCAAGGGCTGGAGAAACTCAGCATGCTCTATCTCCATGATGCATGCTGCATTGTCCATTCCCCTCCTTGCTCCCATACATACCTTTCCTCCCACTAACTAGGCATTATAACTTGTCTCATCTTTTGCTGCTGCTCAGAGCAGGCTTAAAGAACAGCATACCCCAGCAGTTCATCAGGGTTTCGTGTCCAACTCAAAATCAAGAGAGACCCATGTTTCACATTTAATATCACCTTTGCAGTTCTTTGTTCTCTGCATTAGTGGATGGCAATGGCTTCACTTCTCATTGTCAGATCATCAGCTTTATATGCACTTCTCATATAATTGCTCTACTGAAGACAGAAAATTTTAAATATATTGTCAAACAAATATAAATAAATTTATTGTAAGCTTTTCGGCACCAAGCATTTATAGCAATTGAGCTGTCAGTCACACAGAGAAACTGCACAGTAATGGATATTTTACACATGATGACCCTACAGATTCTAGGCAAGAATAAATCTCCTTTCTCTTGCTGTATATAAAAGTTAAGTTTCTTATGCTGAAAGTTTTCAATATAACAGCTATTTTTGTCCTAAGAATACAAATAATACGAGTGAAAGCCACTACAGTCCAATCTAGAAACTTGCCAGAATCAACTACGTTTTGAAGCCATGCTTTGTTTCAGTTTGTTTGTTTGCTTGTTTCTGTTGGCTCTTTCATCAGCTGCTATAGAATTAAAGGCTTCATCTTGATCTTTAAAAACACAGCATGTATACTTTGGAGGATGGAGAAGGAGAAAAGAGATCCCTGGAGTTCAAGAGCTGCTGCTTCCATTTAACTTGGAAATGCCATTGCTACTGACAGTTGCCACCTCATATCACAAACCAAGGCCAACAGAAACAGTTTCAGAGGCTTATGCCTGCAAGGACAAAATAAGCTCTTTTTCTCAAGAGAGAGATGTATCTGTCTAGGCAAGAATGACAGAGAGGATTGAGGTAGAAACTGCATTTAAAAGACAAATAATACATATACTAAAATCTTGCAAACTAAGGTCTTGTCTGAAAAACGCAGGCTGCTATTTTCCCCCGTCTCTGTCCAAAACTGAACTTCCCATAATTTGGGACAGAAATGCTTTAGATATTTCTTGCCTAGTGGTAAGCACTTCACCAGCAAAGCTTTCTTAAAAAAAATCCAAGAACAAACACTCAAAATGCAAAACAACACAAATCAAAACCTTTCACATTTCAAATGCTGATTAAAAAACTCACCCCCAACCTCCAAATCAAAATACTTCTTGGCTTAAGTTCCCAAACTGAATGCACTTATGTATGCCTTTCTCACCATGTATGAAACAGGCAGAAGGAAGGAGGAAAATCTAACTGAACACCAAGTCCACATCAGGCATTAAACTCGAAGGATAGCTTATGGGGACAGTTAAAAAGCCAACATTGTTCTCAGTCTCTGAGGTTATGATCTCAACAGCATAACAATGCAGACAAGCTAAGTGGGTAAATGGACTCCAGTGTTTCTGCAAGCATGTGTGGTAGACACCTGTACACTGAAGTATCACCACCTCCAGTGGCCATTTAAAAAGACTAATTCATATAAACATGGTATCTGTCTTGTGGCTGCTGTTAGAGAAGATCAAAAGAATCATCTTGGACCCCATACCCTGAAGAGAGAGAAAATAATGTATGCAGTAGCAGAACAAAAAAAAACCCTGAACCTTCCTTGTTTCCCCTGAGTGTTACAAAATGTTCTACCTCAGTAAGATCAATGGGATAAACAATACTCCAGTACTCTCATCAAAAGAACTATTTAAAGTATACTAAGAGCAGCATATCCAAGAGTTGTGCAGCCTCTCAGGTCACAGGCTGCAGAGGTAATTTATCCACCAGGCCATGAGATGTTGATGCATTCCTCTGATAAAGGACTGCCACCAAGTTAATTCTAAAAAATGGATCACTCATGCTTTCATTCTGCAGGGGTTCCCAGAAGTGGCATAAAGGGCTTAAAATAATGTTCAGAACTAACTGGCTTTTGTCAAGCTGATAAATTTGAATTTGCCATCCATAAATACTGTTTTCATTCAAAGTTTATAGTGACTAAACTTTTATGTTCTCTGTATGTGTAGCACAGATTATCATTCTGCTTCTACACATATCTACATTTAAAATTTCCATAGTTTCTCTCACTAGAGTAATCGGTTAAGGATGTGTTTTGTTGGGGTTTTTTTGTTTGTTTTGGTTTTTTGTTTGTTTGGAGGGTTTGGGGGGTTTTGTTTGTTTGTTGTATTTACCTCGTAAATCAGCATTACCTTGCACAAATCAGCATGAACTTCCAAAATCTGGGTTTGTTTGCTTACTTAAGGTAAATAGCTATCAGAAGTTAGTTACCTCAGACATACAGAATTCTTTTTATATCTAGAAAGAAAAAATTCTTTTTTTTTAAATACCGTAACAGGCTAGTTAAACGCTGGACGCTTTAACAAAAGCTGGGTGAAACTCATCCAAGGTATTTCTCCACTGCAGTTACATCAAGTATGAGCCTGACCCCAGGGTACACTATTAAAATTTTTTAAAAGTCAGATCCAGCAATGTTCTTTTTTTTTATTAGAGAACAAACAGTGCAAAATTATATAATGACCTATATTCACCGAGGGAAAGTGAGATTAATCAAAATGTCAAAGATGTATAAAAGATGCATTAAAATAGAAAAGCCATATCAAGTACAAAACATTTCACAATAATACAATCTGACTATGCCCCTCAGTCCAGTAATTGCCTTGAAAATACTACACACTCTCAGGCAAGTGAAAGCACAAGCACAGATCAGTTCCCGAGTACAGATGAAGACACAGCATCTGAGAAAAATTAAACCTTCTCTACCTGAGACTGCAGCCAAGCTGCACGTGTGGCACATCTATCACACTTGGAATATTTGGTGTTCTTGTGTGAACAGTGCCTTCAGAGGCACCAAGCTCCTTTTCCCTTTTTAAATCTGAAAATACACATCCCCATTTTTCCTAGTAATTACCACAAATGAATGGCAGTTCTCATTTATTAGTCTGCACAGTGATTCCAAGGGGCAAAAGATACTTGTAGAGTTTTCAACTAACAACCATTTATTCCCATTATTTACTTAAGAGAAATTCAAGTAATGTAAGACTTACAGATTTCCACTCCAATGAACAGAAAACACAGATGCCTGTCTGGAGAAATTCTTAGTATTTTTCATCACCTATTTAAGACATATATATTTCAGTACAGACAACCCATATATGCACAAAGCCTTAGAGTATTAGATACTGCCTTAAAAACATAACAAGAGCACATTTTCCTACAAGCCATTTTGAGAGAAGGTTTAAGAAGAATGCAACATATGTCTCAGCAAGCTCCAGAAGGCTGTATTAATACATTCTACTCACAAGAGCTGCTGTTTTGCATCACATCCACTCCAGTGTTTGGGCCTATACCCAACTAGAAGGAGATGTGATGCTGAACAGACCAAGGGCTGCTCCAAGTCCGTGCAGTCCAGGCTTGGGGGATAGAAGAATTAATGAGGAAATGAGAAAAAAGCAGATGGTGCTGCAGTATTTCTTCCTGCATATCTGCCACCTCAAGCGGTTTCTATACAGGCAAAGCCCCAGGGCCCCACCTGGTAGACATATAATTACCCTAAATGTGCACTTATGTTTCATTACACCTTAACCATCACTATGCACACTGATTACAAGTATCAATCCATTTCATTTTCATACACCTCTGCAGTTGTACAGCATTCAACTGTGAAAATTCGGCACTCTCGTCACTTCTAAAACAAGGCCCATGCTGATAAACAGCAGTGGGCAAATTATTTGTCACTCTATAGGGTGCCAGTAGGGTTTGATAAGGATGACATCACTCCCATTTTACCAATAACAATGACACTAACAAGAACATGTAATCAGCGAGCCTCAGTGCTTGGTCTAGCTGTGGCAGGTGCAACTTTTTTTATGCTGTAAATAAGCCAGCCAGCATTAGCTTCCAGCACAAGTACAAAACTATTTATTTTATCAGAATGTTAAGCAGAAGTTGGCTTCCATAAGGCACTGCAGCTGCTGTCGCTGCTTCTACAGATGCTTTCATTAATTTTATCAAGGACATACTGAAGTAAGTGCTCGATCAGCACAACGGCTATTTAGGAACAGCTGGAGAAATGAAACAATTAACTTAAGGAGACTATGCAAGCCCAATATGCAAATTAAAATAATTAAATATTTTTTTAAAATGCATTAAAACAGATGTAAGAATGGAGCACAAAGCTTTATAAAGCAAGATTTGCAGTAGGGACAGGGCTGGCAAAAAAATAAAATATTCACAGCTCTAACTTACTTACATTTACCGGAAACCTTCCAAATTATCCATGTCTTAACATTGTAATACCGACTTAGGTACTTTAAAAATTAAGTTACACTGAAAGATACTGCAGTTTATAATAACCAAGCATGAAAAGGTCTAATATCCTTAGAGAAGTTTCATTTTATTATTTGCTGTGAAGAGATATTTTGCTACTGTGGACAAGAAATTTAAAAATGTTATTTGTTTTATGACAACTTTACTGCTTGGAATACTTGAAGAACCAAACATACTTAATATATTATATTTTATTTCTCCTTCTTCAGAAAAGAACTTCATATTGTGCTCTAAGAAAGCATTACAAAAAAATCCACTTGCTTACACCTCCTTATTCAAACTCTCATGGTATATGGCTGATTAAACCTCCCTGAAAATTTCTATCCCTGCGTTTGCAAAATACTTTCCACCTAACAGTGGAAGCTGAGTAGCTTAAGTTTCACCTCCCTGCATCTTCAAGGCCATCCAGCTCCCACTCCTGAGATTTGGGAAGGACAGCACCAGAGAAATTAATGCTAATTTTATTTCTTTCTCTGCCTCTGCTCAGGATACTAAGGGTTTTCTGCAACACTACTATTCTGTCTCATTGCTGCAGCCTGGGAAAAATACGGCCAGATGCAGCTACTAGCACATTCACAAAGAAGGAAAAAGAAACAGAATGGTAAAAATAATAGAGAGTATTCTTCACAGCAGAAAATCTGGTGCAGGGCAACAATAATTACTTTTACACAAGTGCTCTGGGTAGTTTTACTGAAGTCAGCTTAGCTGGATCTGCCTGTGGCAGATGTGACACACTATCCTAGATATTGTTTGCTGTTTTCAGTAGGGGGTATGGTGGGGGGAGCTGCAGCAGACATGCCTAAATAAGTCACTCTCATGATGTTGTAAATTTTGTCCAGACATGCCTTCTGAATCTCTCTCCTCTCTACAACCAAGAATGATAAGAAGCTTCTTGTATGGAAGACAGAATAATCTACTCTATGTGCAGAAACTGTAAAGTACTAAAGGATAAAAGATATGTCTGCTACACCCTGCCAGTGTTTGAACGCACTTAATATCTACATCTACATTTATTGTCAGTAATTATTGAAGCAGTCTGCAAGTACATGTATTTCCATGAAATCTATGAAATATACCTTCATGGATTACGCACAAGGCCTTTAAAAACCCCAGAGTTTCTGAGCAAAAATGTCTTCACAACTGTTAATGAAACTGAACTTCCCTGAACTCTTCATTAACCCTTCATCTTTCATGTTCCCCTACTAGAAGCTCTATATATTAAGCTTTGCTATGATAAAATGTGTTCTAACAAAATTCTGTTCATGTCATCTGTGTTTAAATAACAACAGATCCAGCTAAGCTGAGCACAGCTGAAGGACAGTCACATACTAATATAACATTAGCTTGTATCGATAATGCAGCCCACACAAATTTTAGTTTAAATACATAAATGTAAGCTTTACCATTTGATGAGTATTACATAGTACTTGCATTAGATAGACCTCTTAAATGACTGCTGTATTTGTCACTTTCTTTCAGTAAGACCCTGAAGTTTAAAAATTAATATTTTTTAAAAAGTGCTACTACTGATGTTCAACTCTTGTTTGAAAAGTATGTCAGCTTGCTGTTTATCCAAAGACTATGAAAAGGCCTACTCTGTAATGAGTAGGATCCCTACTGTGCAGCCAAAAGGAATTGGAAAAAAAAAAAAAGCAGCTGGATAAACTGGATTTTCCTGCCCTCCAGAGTATTCATACAAATCAAAAAATCATATCTATTTTATCTATGTACAACAAATTTTATTTTGATATACATGTTTATCAAACCCTTCAAACAGCTTCATTTTCTTAACCATTACCTATTCCTTTCCTCAAATGATTCAGAAATTTTGAGGTTTTACCATATACAGAAGATTAAGCAGTCTGGACTCAGATGAGCTAACTGCAAAGCAAACCTTCAAAAAATCTAGTTAAGGGAGAACAACTTGTTCTACTCCCAAATGCTACTTCTTGCCCCTAGCAGGGCACTATTATTTAGGTAGATGACAAGTGCTTACTCAAACCACACAGACTTTTCAAAGGTGACAAAGACAACTGGGATTTCATCTTTAAAATTTACAAAAAAATCTTGCAGATTTCTGAGGTCTGCTTTACATGGTACAACCACAAAATTTCACTTGAGATATTTACACATTAGTGTCCTAAAGTGACTCAGAGGTTGCACCCCATGCAGCGCAGCATTATGGACCTGAAACAATAAAAGTAGTTTAACTAGCAGGAGATCCATTTAGGAGATCAAGCAAAAAGCATGCTTAACTCTAGCTGACTGAAAGGAAGCTGGGCTATGACAGCTACAATCATTTCAACATCTAACACTGCGTTAACTTTCAAATCAATGGCCAGGGATCTACAACACCACCATACGAAGAAAACTGATCCAGACTTGGCTGTTGGTTGTCCTTTGATCGTGTTAGGAAACTCTGCTGTTATGCAGGGGTCTATTAAAATGGTATATTACATCTGCTATTGCATGGAAAGATACAACCCAAAAAAAAGCAAAACTTTCAAGCTTAGGTAGGTCCCATTTTTTCCACTATCACTGCATTGCTTACGACAATTTGACAAGAAGTAGATCTGGCAGATTTTGCTAAAACTTACTTTCTGAGGAAACTGTGAAGTCATTTTCGTAACAATGAAGATGTCTTCAGGTTAAGGAATGAGATACTTTCAAATTTCATCTTCCTCTTCATTATGACAACAGCAGACACTTAATCAAAGAAACACTTCCAAAGCTCAAGTTTTATATTTCCAAATATAAAACTGGCACCATTTAGCCTGTTCTGCACAATGAGTTCAGACAGGTGAGCCAGTATTCATTCCACAGTGAATTTCAGTGCTAAAGAACAGGAGTTTATCCACATGCAAGACAGAGACTGTCACTGTAACACATGGGCCTGCTGCAGTGTTCCAGTACAGATACATTAGTTACATGTAGTCCATATTTGCTTACACTCAAACACAGGACCAGAACTTATTTCTAAGACAACCTGGATTAGTATTTTACCATTACTTTCTGTAATTCATTTTTGAAAAGGGAAAAATAAATTACAAGAGGAAAGAAAGCAATATCCATACACAAAAAATGTGATTGGTACTAGAGCACCCTGGAAGTAATGACATGCTTTTCATGTCCTTTGCACTTGGTACATCTCCAGCATATACAGCATCAAGTTTTTGTCACCAGCCTGACAGCTTCTGATAAACTATCTTCACAGCGAAGGAAAAAAAATAAAATGTCTCTGCTAAAAAGTTTCCTGTCAACTGATACATTAAACTCAGAACTAGAAATTGATATAAAAACACCCTCTAGACTATCTGAGAAAAAGTCTCTGTGTACAAAAGCACATGAAGTTCATAGTTTACTATGTATATACAATTTGTCAGGTTGTATTCAAAATCAGGGCAACACTCACAGACCCTCATCATTATCATCCACTAACACAGAAGACTGAAAGAGTCATAAAAATAAGTAATGGATTTTGTTACAAGCATAAATTCTCATAACATTTTTTTATTACAAATCAAGACTAAAGAAATGGGTTCTGTGTAGAAATAATTCAGTGTATAAAAGAATGGCATTTCTCACCTACAAAGCAAATAAGCACTTATGTATTTTAACATAGTGAAAAGTTAAAGGTTCTGGAATGTTTTATGTTAGATCTTCTCTCCCCTTTTGATCTGCTAAGTCAGTTTTGCAAAAATTTTTGGAAAAAATATCCTTGTCCAGAATGCCTAGCAGAATGGCCATAGAGTATAAACACTTTCCACTTTGAGTACCTCTGATATTTGACAGCTCTACGAGCACTTGAACATCATTTATCACGTTTATTTTTAATAGCTCTCCCTGGGCACAGCTGCCTTGGATGCCAATCTTCTTTTCTTTTGCCTCCTGTAAATATTTGAAATAGCTATTCATTAACAGTTGCACATTTATTCGGCACTGTTGTACTGCTTGTGAACTGAAAATAGCTTTTATTTTTCTCCCCCTATCTTTTGGCTGATCTGAAAAAAGCCTGCTGTTTAGGTTCAATCTGTCAGGATTTAAATTATGCTCCAGCTGAGAGCTAATCAAGGGTATCTGACCTGGTTTACAAATAAGCTAGGAACAAGAGCATTATTTTTCCTTTTTTTTCTTTAGGGCATTGGGCCCGTATATGAAAACAAACCATGAACAGGTCACAAATACAGTTATCCTAAATTAAAGCAGAAGCAATTTGTCCAAAACAACTTGTTCTCACAGGTGCCTTCCTAGAGGTTCTCAAGTATTCTCACTGACAGCTCTTACACCTAGCTTACGTGCGATATTTGAATTTCAGATTTCAGTACTTTTGCACAATGTACACAGCATTAAAAAGGCATGTATTAAAGCCATCAAGACACCCTGGCGTGCACATCAGGAGTCCCAAATATCTGTACAAACCATAGCTTTTATTTTCATGGAGTGATATTGCAGAAAAAAAAAATTGTGTCATTCATCATGATTGCTCCTAATCTATCTCCACATACAAGAAAACTGTGCATAAAAGCCATCTCTCTAATATCTGAGCTTACCAAATTGTACAAAACTCTTAAGTGTGTTTTAAGGTCTATTTACTTTGGATTTAGACTAGAAAGGTCACAGAGTTCCCTAAAATGCACCAGGGCAGAATGCACCTAAATTGTCACTTCTGTAGCATGTAATAAGAACAGCAGTTTTTGAATGCAGACACTTGCACACGTGAGAGGGTTTTAAGACAAGAAAAACTGCAACCATGTCTTGTATAATGAAAAAAGCCCCTAATGCATCCAATACAATAACTCTCTTCCTTCAGAAGTCAGCTAAAGCTGCAGAATATATTTTGTTTAAAAGAAGTGTCGCTCAACTGGTATTATATGGTATGAATGATGACAGGGCAGCATGCAAGTAGTGTTTCCTTCTACCTAGTCCTGTTTGTTCATGAACAATCACAACCACTGTAGCATTATGTCTAAAGCCAGCATCAAAATATTTTAACACTTTGCCTTTTATCTTAACATAGTAGGAGGTACTCAAGGGAAGGTTAGCAAAAAGCAGGGACAACTGTTAACCATGAGAGATCCATCTAATCTCAACATTCTCTTCCTATGGCAATTGGGCTCATCACCACCCAGAATTTTACGCTCACTATGACTTCACTGACTACATTATGAAAGATTAGACAATTTCCTTTTATGACTTACACTTAACACTTGAGATATGCTGTGAGTTGAGTTGCTTGATGTTGAAGTCTCTTGCTTCTGTAAACTGCACCTTTATCATTTAATCACGTAACGTTTTTAAAGGTCTTTGAAAGAGAGTTACCTCAGATCAAAACAGCTCTTAGTTTCCTATTAAATTAATCTTGAAAGTTGCAACCTTATATTAGCATTAGATATGGAGATGGCATGGCCTTGAGTCACAGTGGTATTGCACAACATGTCAAGAGGATCACCACAAAACCCAACCTCCACATGGAAGGTGAGCCCTCATTACAAAAGTGATTGAGAGCAATACTAAAAGCATAAGGCACACTTCATATAAAGTACACTGGGGAAAATGAGTGATTTGCTGAAAAACAGCTTAAGAATAGCCACAAGTAAGACCATTAGTCAGCTTAGTCCAGTCTTCTCCCACAGGATGCTTAGTGGAGAGTATAAATAGAGGCAGCATAAATGATTTGATGAAACCTCAGAAAATTGTAACACTCAAAGTAGTCAGCACATCAGTCACCTTGCAGTAAAAGGGGTAGTGGGGCATGCATGACTCATTTAGCCCATAAACAAAAACACAGAAAGGAGGTGAGCAAACTTTATTCTGAGAGATCCCAGTTCTGTCACAACTCCTATTCTCAAAACAATTTCACATCCCCACAGCAAAGAAAAAGAAGTCAGGAAAAGATACCATCTTGAGTAATCTTGTGAGTAGGAGGTTTCAGTGGCACAGAACAGCTGAGGCTTGTTCCTACACAAGGCCAAGCTATCCAGCAGCAGACTACTTATCTGATGATAAAAGGAATCATTGCTGCATTCTGATAAATTATTACCTTTGGACACTTTAAAGATGACCTCAGCTTGGTAGGTGCATGGTGCAACACAATGCATCGGATTTGTTAAGTTAATGATTTGGATTCTGGTCACCAAATCTGTGAAAAAATTCCAATATCTCCATTCCAATATCTCCATCTCTTCATTCCAATGTTTAAGAAGCCACATAAAACCAAACTTCCACTTTCAAACAAAATTAAAGATAAAAACCCTTTCCCTCTGAAAAATCACATTTATTTAAAAGATACATCATGCTTTAATTCCAACTCTTTTTAAATTCAAGACTAAATACACAGAAAACCAACTTAATCTGCCTGGTAAAAAGTTAACTACTGGCTTTGGCATTACTGAACCTTGTGGTTTACACTTCATTTCAAATAATGCAAACTTGGCAAAAAATAAATTTATAAATAAAATTAACAAGCAAGTAAAGCTACCCAGCTTTTTTCTTCTGTTCCACTATATAAGCATGGAAAGAATATAACATACATTACTCTTGTATAATATAAACAAATTTTCCGAATAAAGAAAGAAAAAAATCAAGCAAACATGAGATTGATGTGCTCTTCTGAAGAAGACACAAAGGAGCCAAACATCTGTTAAAAGGCATGAAGACTAGAGTGTGTTTCAACCCTCTCTGTTCCCCTTCCCCAGTTAAGCTGGACCAGGTATATCCTGCCCTTGGAAGATGAGAGAAGACCTCCCAGTGTGTCCAATATTACAGGAAGTTTTGTAGGACCATTTTTTGCCCCAAAAGCCAGCTAAACTGGCCTAGCAAAGAGCAGCTTTGTGATGAGACAGAGAAGCTGGGGCAGATTACTACATCGAGTTTCCCAGACATCCCTCCAGCCCTTTGTTCCAAAGGCAAGTTCCATCGGGACACTGCAGAAATGTGTTATGTCTATAATGTCAGCATCTGGGATGATTCAGCTTGTATCACTTACTTATGCCACCCTGTGAGGTTTCTAAAAACACATTCAGTTTTAACCCAGATCAGACCCCAGCTTGATTCACACGAGCAACACTCTCCCAGCCAAAAAGCAAGTGGCCTGAGGAAAGGATGAAAAAAAAAGGGGGCAATGGGAAGAACAGGGAGAATGGATGGAGGAGAACAGAGGGGGAAGAGATGGCCAAGAAATGCTCCTTCTACTTGCAGTGGTTGCTGAACACACAGCTGAAACTATAGCCTAAGGTCAAAGATCGAGTAATAATTTGAATTGTCTATCTCTTTCTGCTTTGGCTCTTTTCTATTTAACTCTTATTTTGAACAAAAATAAAATGCACCTTTTTTCATAACAATACCAAATTAAACAGGCTGGCTGTCATTCAAGGTTTTTAACAGCACCAATGCAAATATTTGAGTAGGAAAATAAAAAGGAACAAGAAGACTGCATTACATAGAGCAAATGTGACCAAAAATTGGGGTTTTCTTTCTGCTGAAGAAAAAAATACAACCTTTGTTAGACAGACTTTTCTGGTTCTTGAAACTGCCAAAGCTAAGAGATTAGTGGAGTCTTATTGTCTCTAGGATTCTAAGTCAGGCATGCAAAGTAAGCATTCATGTATTCAATTTATAATCTTTATTTCCAACACTGTAAGCTACAACAACCTATGCAAAGTCCAAAAGACTATAAAAAAAGGAGCATTACTAGAATAAGTTTGATAGATTATCTATCAGACAAAAAGATTATCTGGTCAAGCTATCAGACATTTTGGCAGCAGCTTCAATTTATCTGGCAAATTATCTTCTGGACAATACCTATGTACCTTTGGCAACATAGAGAGGTACAGCATCCTAAAGCAGTAATTGTCCAGATTTGCAGAATATATGCCTTTTATTTCATGTTACAGAATGAATATGCTTTATGTTTTGGAACAGACAACCATGCTATGAACAACATTTCAAGGCATCCAAGGAATCTATTTAAAGCTATTCAAGCTTATAATAATCCCCATAGAGGAGAAAATATTACTTTCAGAAACACAAGGCAGCACATGGAGACTTTGACTCCTGATGAAAATCTTTAAGAAAACATGATTTTTTGCAAATTCCAGGGTGACAGTTCCTCATTAAATGAATGACCACTCCTTGTTACCACATTATCTTGCTTCCAGTCTTCCCTAAACAACAAACTTTCCTCTGTCATCCCATACAAGACCTGAGACAATGCCATGACAGCAAACCCAGTGACCAACCACTTATTACCCTGAATGCAAGCACGTGTTACTCTACTTCATTTGCTTACACATTACAAGCTCTTTGGGGCTATTTTTTTTCTTTTTTTAACAGGTACACAACATTTACACAATAAAATCCCAACTACACAAATGGCAACGAGTGACAAAGTGGTTTTCCTTTAAAGTAAACGGCCCCATTACAGCTTTGCATGTTATGCTGCATAGTTGCAAAAGCTGTTGTGATTCATTTGTCTTAATTGAGGCATGGGCATGATCTTGTGGCAAATTAACTGTTATGGCATGACTGCTCTACAAGGCTGTTTGACAGGACTAAATCCTATATGAACAGTGGAAGAAGGCATTGACAAGTGGATCAAAAGAGAAAGAGGTTTCCCTTCCTTGCACCTGGTGCCTAATATCACAGTAGCCTTGGCAGCAAGGGAAAAAACATAGTGCATAAAACCAAGGTAAGATATGGAGCATGCCTTCAGAATTTAACAGGCAAAATCAAGTGAGTCTCCACAAAACCAATTTGAACCAAGAACAAAATTTTATTTAAAAAAAGGAAAAAAAAAAAGTGACCTGGGGGCAAAGTACCTCATCTGCCACAATAAGGCATGAAGGCCTCCACAACCTTTTAGTAAGTTTTCCTAGTTTCTAAACCCGTCAGGAATAATGTGTTTTCCCAAATGTAATTCTTGCAAATAATTTGATGATCTTAACTAGAAGTATCAATTAAAGTTTGACAGAGTTATAAGGAAATGGAAGTAAGATTATACTACTGAAAGTTGTTGGCAACTATGAAGTTAGAAGATGCCATGTTCTACACCCTTAATGAAAATATTAACAACGTATTAAACTAAATCTGAGCCTTCTGCTGAGTCTTAGTGTTTCTGTGAAAAACAGTGGCATGTTGTGAATCCCAGAATCCTTTGTGGCCAGAGGGCACAGAGATGATCAGTATGTTTAATATTTTGATGACAACATCAAACATACTGCAAGTGCACTGCAGAGTGATCAGCCTTTGGCAACAGATCTTGAAAACACGGAATTTATTCCGCATGAGTCTATCACCCAGCATGTGCAATAGGTTTGAAGTATTCTGACAGCAGTGGACTGACTGCACACACTACAAATGCACAAGAATGGCTACATGGCTTTTGGCTCAAAGTCAGCTCACATCTGGCCATCTCAGAAGGAGGCCTCAATGCTAACTGCAAAAGGCCAAGTAAAAACATGCAAATCTAAGGAAAAACATGCAGAGAAAAATTATATTTTTTAATGCAGCAATTTTTATTAAAATAAAGAATTAGCATTAAACTCACACAGATACACTTTCACACTACTTAATTGCCATAATAAAATGAATGGAGAAATTTATTTAAAGCATGTTAATAAGGGTGTTGTGCAAATGCCTCTTCAACACTGACCAGTTTGGGGCATTGACCACCACTGCAGGGACCCTGCTCCAGGGCTTGAGTGCCCTCTTGGTAAAGACATATTTCCTCATGTGAAGTCTAAACTGCCCCTGAGGGATGCAGCTTTGAGCATTCCCATGTGTCCTGACACCATAGAAAAGGGATCAGCACTGCTCTCTCCCCCTTTCCTTCTCAAGAAACTGGAAAGAACGATGAGGAAAAACCTAGTCACCAATAATTTGATGTAATTGCCACTACATTTCTGAAGTAAAATTTAAAATAATGCAAAGGAATGTTTTATGCAACAGAACATGCAGAAGACAACAGAAATAACAATAACATAGTGGTCAACTTGACTGAATAAAAAAGTGTAGCAAGAAGACAACAGGGAATTTCCTTCAGAGCCAAGAAGAAAGTTCACTAAACTAATTTGGTCACTCAAAAGAAGCTGGAAAATATCTCCAATATTGCAATTTACTACTGAAAAGACATTTTTATCCCTTAAATCATCTCTTTGCCACATGACATTGGTATTATGTGTTTATATATGTTACACAGTAGTTCTCACATACCTGGAGACACTGTTTCTACTTACTACTGATAGATTAAAACTTTAAAAAAAATGCACGTGGACAATGAAAATTAATTCATTATGCTATCTCATCTAGCTATGAAATGACAGGCTGGTACAAAAATATTTATCTTGGCCTAAGTATTCTGTGCATTAGCAAAGTCAGCAGTAAGAAATGCTTGAAACATTCATAAGACACAAAAAATGATACAGAAAGAATTTTAATAAACTTAAGAACAACAACGAAAAAAACCCTAGCTCTACAGCCATACCCAAAAAGCACAGCAAAACAAAGAGAGGTTTTTTTAATCAAAGCATCTCAAATACAGCCCAAGCTCCCTGGAACGTAATTCCAAATTATGCTTCAGGAACAATATTAGAATAAAGTCTAGGTTTCCTAGAAGTCAGTAAAAAGGCTGACAGAAAAGATCTGCCATGGATAAACAGTCAACATTCTCCTCCTTCCTCTATCCCTCCAGGTCAGATCTGCAGATCCAAGGGCTCTCTCTACAACTCTGGAAGGACCCTGAGTACACAGCCCAGGTTCCATCTGGATAACTGGGCACCCATTCTCTGTTTGGTGTCCAGACACCAAACCCACTACCGAGAGCGTGACCCAAGCAGCCTGGTTTGGTACTGCCCCTGCTAATCGGTGGGAAACTAAAACACTGCCAATACTTCATACTTGTCCCTTCATGACTGTCAGCTGCCCTGAAATCATACAGAGAATTTACTGGTAGTTATGCAGAGACAAAACAGCAACTAGGAATAAAGCAGAATGTCTTGAAAGTACCTCATCAGAACTGCTAAAACCAGAGACCCTCAGCAAAGCTCACAGCCATCTGAAAAGCTCTGGAAACCAATCACATTATATAAAATCAATCCTTATATCACCCATAAACACTTGTTTAGGGCAAACATGTAGAGAGAAAAATATTTAACACTAATCTCTAAACTCTCAACACTCCAAAGTCTACCAGATTAGGGATAATTGCTAAAGACAATTAATGAAATTCAAGACTCAGAATGTTAATTTTGGTACTCCCCTGCTTTGTAACGTTACATGTTGTCCAAGATTTCCTAACAGAAGTGCTATTCAGAACTCAACACCATGCATGCCAGTGAACTATCATGCTAATAATGGAAGAAAAATAAGTGATATTTTACTACTACAATTATCCATCCAGAAGCAATCATTTCACATAGTTTGAGGAACAGTGTTTCCCAACAAGACTGACTTTCATCTGAGCACCCTGACTGCTACCATAAAGTAAGCCAATGTAGTAGTTAATTCTACAGTGTATATTTTAACAGCAGTATATTCCCCGCCATCTGCAACAGACATGCAATGCTTAAGAAGTATAGTTTTGCAGTGGTACATCGAGAAGATTTTCATTCTAAATTAGAATGAAACAACAGCTAATTCCATTAAAATATTTATATTTTTAACTTAGGTTGCTGAATGAGCCAAAATTGCTTGCAATATAAAATACTGTCTTTGATAAGAAACTCTCTCACAATATGTAGGGGTTTTATGATAATGAAAGTTCCACTTGAAGAAAAAAATAAATTTCAAGTCCTGCAACTTAGCCAAAGCCATCCCAGGACACCACTCCACACAACATTCAAAGCTCAGGCTTGTTTAACTTTTGTGTCTCCCTGGAACAATGTTCACCAATGGCAGCTCCCCCAGCCTTCCACTTGATATACTAAGCAAAAACACACTGTTATACATAAAGTTAATTTGGACAGGAAAGAAAGAACCCTCTCATAAATGTAAATGCAATCCCCTAAAATACAGCACTAAACATGACACAGCACACTTTGAAAAAAACTTACATTATAATAAATTGATGACACAAAGAAAGTGCTGTACAATCAGCTGCAGAAAAACTCTCCATAAACAATCGTACAGTAGACATTTGTTCTCCACTCAAAGACCACTTTACTGTATTTCACAATGCTTTTTCTTTTACTAGCCTTCTTACAGATGTCTGGTATATATTCTGATTTGACATGGCTGCCCATGTAAAAAAATTAAACTAATTAATTACAGTTGAAGTTTACAGAAAAAATGTTAAAGTTAAAAAATGAAAAAACACAACTACTTTCAACTTGAGATAATTATTTTGTTAATGAAATTTTGTGAAATATTTAAATTCATGTGACTTGTAACTTTAAAACTATTATGGAGGTCACAGAGGAAAAGAACTGTGCAAAAGCATACAAATCCCCCTTAATTTCAGTATACCTTAACACTGAGTTCAAGGCATTATGAAAGTATGCAGCGTGTACTAGAAATCTCCAACAGTTTTTGTGCACGTTACACTGAATTCAAGATATTAAAATAATATACAAAAAGAAAAGCAACTAATTTCAGAGATTGGAAAAATACAAGAAATAGGCTGATATTTGTCCAATCATGGCAATTTCAGCCATCTCTTTTTAATCAGTTTTCAAAGTGGAACAACTTTTCATGGCACATCTGTACTCTCTCTGTTTTTAGCTAGAGCTTCAGCAATACATCTGCAAAAACAGAAGTGATTGTTGAAGAGATTGTGGCTCAGTAACTCAGCAAGAAATTGAATAATGGCTTTGAATTGCTAAAGTCTTTCACTGGATTGATGGAGTTTCTGCAGCCCACAGCTGCAGCAAGCTGGCAGTAATAAATTCTCCATGCACTGCAAACTAAGTATCTGACTATTTCATCCATTTCTAAGTAACTGAAAGCTGGAGGCAAAGACATTTTACAACTGAATAAATACTTGCTTCTTTCTTTATGTCCAGCACAGTCCCCTAACAGAGGTAGTAGTGTAAGGCCAAACAAGAATAGAACTCCCTGGTGATGCCTGCTGTGAGAAACGTCATAGCATTTCTTCAAGAAATTTCTAAACAGTAGCTTAAGGGCAACTTTTTCCATTAGAAATAACATTATTTTGAAAGAGTCAATATTTGTAATAAAGGCCACAGTACAACAGATGAATTGAATTACTGATTTTTCAATCCAAGTGTACAATACTTAAGTTCAAAATACTTTCCAAAATTTCACATTCATTTTCTACAAAGACAAACAAATCTTGAATTTTCTTTCTTGTTATGCCAATACATCTTTATGCGAATATAATGTGAATTGATGGTATATAAGTACAATTATAACAAGACAGACTGTTGCAGCAGCCCTCTTGTAGAGGGTAGAAATGAGCTGAGACACAGACTTCTTGTTTATCACAGCATGAAAAGGGTCCTGGTTTATTCCTCTTTACAGCTCAGCTGTCCTGACTTCAACTATTCACTGACTCTGGCTGCAGCAAGCTCCTGTAGGTTGTCCCTTGCAGCCTCTGACTGCAGGTTCTTTCCTGCTAAACTCTGACTGCAGGTATTGGTTTGCAGACTCTGAATGCAGCTTTTACATGGCTAGACTGTGGCTGCAGGTTCAAACAACAAGCTCCAGCTGCAGACCCAGACTGACCTCTGGTTGATTCTACCTCAGCAGTGATGCTCCCTCCCCAGGATCCTTCTTCATCATCCTCCTCACCAGCCAACCCACTCCCTTTTATCACACTGATCTTTATTGGCTAAAGCAGTGACTTCTCAGGGGTGTGGCAGAATTGGGTAATTAACACAGCTGTTACCGACCAGGGACAAGGTCACCTGTATTCCCTTCTCCTACAACAGACAAGACTGTTTTTCTTTTCTTTCCATTCATCTCATAAATCTAAATAAAATTAAGACAGTTAACTTAAGCAAGGTCATAATCCTGATTTATTACCCATTTTATCTTTGTCATACTTCCTCGAAGAATAGCCCAAAGTTTCTGTAGAACAGCTATATAGTACTGAGTAACACTTCTTATGCTACCTACAAATGGCAGCTTTTCTCCTGCTCAGTAGCTACTTGCCAATTTCAAAATCACCTGTCTTATATTACTGAAAATTTCTAGCTTTCTGAAACATGGTTCCTGACCTGCTTCTCCACCAAAATAACAAGTGTATTTATGCATCCTCTCAGTTTCTGATAATTTCATAATACGTATACAGGTTTTTAGAAACTTATCCTACTAAACCAAGAAATCTGACACAACAGGATTCCTGCCAGACAATCCTAACAGACAACCCAATTTACAGCCATGAGAGCATTAATTTGAGACACAAGTCCTAAGCAATAGGAAAAATTTAGTGGCAATCACAGATGAGCTTCACAGAATAAGAGAGGTGGTTGGCTTTTAACAAAAGCGAAAGAAAAGGGCATTTGCAACTTAAACGAGAACTTTCTGTGTGCAAAATGTAGAACCTAGAATTTGTGAACATAGGCTTTGATTCGGAAAAAGGCTCTGTCTTGCATACTACTGATAGGGATAAACAAAAGTTCATCACTGGCCTAAATACAGCCAGTTCATTATGGACTCCTAAATATGGATAGATTTAAAAACATTTTTAATCATTGGAGACTTCTTACTAGAATGGTTGTAACTCTTGGAGCCCGAAGTGAAGCCCAATGGATGTACTACCTGTACATCCACAGACGATGTGACATCAAATGTTGCATTTATTACTTTTGATTCAAAGTATTTCATACAAAGATGGAAGGAGCTGCTACACCAGAATTACCCAAGTATTTTTAATGCACATTTTAATCCTTCAAAATGGCACACAGACAGAACAAACACCACCCATGCCTTCACAATGAATACTGGCATAATTTGGAAATCTGTATTTTTGAAACACATCTAAGATTTGGATATAAAGAACAAATACTAAGATAAAAGAAAGCTATCATAACTACCAGACATACAAGAACTTTAGGCAGATACTGGCCCCAGATAGTACACTCACTGCAGGAAAAACTTAATATTTGATTGAATTCATGTGACATTACAAATATCCTACTGAACTTAAAAGCTGATAAGCTTTGTATGGATCTCAGAAATATCCCAGAACCTCTCCACTAAAACAATTACCAGCAAAAGCGATGTATCCCTAAATAAGATTTAAGAATCCTTGGGAGGCTCATGAAATTTACTTCATAGCTGAATGAGAAAAGGTTTGCATTACCCTCCTTAAGAAACTAGTGATAGAGTAAAATGTACAAATTTTACCATTTCCATATCACCTCAAAAAGATGTATGCAAAGAACGTCACTTGAACAATCCTAATATCAAAATAAAATACTGCTTAAAGAATACATTTTGTAAATAGTGGAACACACCAGAACAAAAGGATGGCTTTCCACCACAAAGGCACCACAAGACACATGTGTGAGTATTGACAAGAGTCATATTGTACCCCAATCATCATGTGTGAAGATAAGCCCAGAAACACTTCAGTGGGTGACTTTTATAAGGATAAAACTCCTTACCTTGAAAAGACTGTTTGGCTCTGTCCACCAGTTCTTCAATAGGATAACTTGCTAGATCTCCTCTGGCATGCTTAGTTTTACAGTAGGTACATGCATTGAGACACCTGTTCAGAAAATGAAAATACTCAGTTTCTAGCCAGGAAAGCCTTTATATGCACAGCTATATTTATTAAGTACATCTGTAAAAATGAGGTTTTATATCTATGACCAGAAAATAGTAGCATTCCACTTTAAAATCAATGGAATAATTTGAAAAATGTTTTGCTGTCCTATCGTCTTAAAATATCTTCCACATCTATATGAAAGGTTGGAAAACAATCAGTGGGAACCACATACAAAACCTAAGAGTGGGAATTTTTTAGAAAGGTATAATAGGGTTAATAATTGTTCATTACTAAATATGAATCTCCAGGTTTCCCATCCCTCTATTACATAAAAATCCAATCCAAACACAAAAATACAGGAATAAAATCCTGAAAGGCTGAAAGTAGATTTTTAAAAGTGTGTATTCTTGAAAAGACATTTCAATTAGTTTTTCCTACTTTCCTTTGGCTTGAATAAATAGAACAAATAACAGAATCACCAACAGAATCACCAACTAGAAAGACAGTCTGGTACAAAAATTGGGGAACTGATGAAAACTTCTACAAGAAAATGAAGGAATAATGTGATTGTTTTCAATTTACCTGACAATATACTAAAGGCAGACTAATTCAGAGTATAAGGATGGAAAGACCAAAACAAACAAAAGCTCTCATTGTAAGCTTGTTGTGCTTTCTTTCCCTTCTCCCCTTTTTAAAGCTGATATTGCTCTAGCTTTTTATAAATTAAAGCATTTAAACCTAAGCTCCAAAAACCCCCATAGACCCACAAAAACTCAATATATATATTTCTATTTGTGCATGCTTAGTAGAATACCATAAATTCTGTCCATTTTCATAATAAAAAGGCCACAGCTTCATAAAGTCATTGAATTTTTAAGGCTGGAAAAGACCTCCAAGGTCATCAAGTCCAATGCTGGACTGATCACCCCCTCGTCAAATAAACCACAGCACCATGTCCAACATTCATTTCTTGAACACTTCCAAGAATGGTGACTCTACCACTTCCCAGGGCAGCCTGTTTCAATGCTTAGCCAGCCTTTCAGTAAAGAAGTTCTTCCTGATGTCCATGTTAAACTTGCCCTGGCACAGCTTGAGGCCATTTCCTCTTGCTCTGTTGCTGGTTGTCTGGGAGAAGAGACTGATCCCCCACCTGGCTACACCCTCCTTTCAGGCAGCTGTAGAGAATAAGGTCCCCCCTGGACCTCCTTTTCTCCAGACTGAACACCCCCAGCTCCCACAGCTGCTCCTCATCAGACTTGTGCTCCAGACCCTTTCCCAGCTCTGTTGCCCTTCTCTGGACACCCTCCAGCCCCTCATAGTTCTTCTCTAAGTGAGAGGCCCACAACTGAACACAGGGTTCGAGGCACACTCAGCCTCACCAGTGCTGAGTACAGGGGACAATCACTGCCCTGCTCCTGCTGACCACACTATTGCTGACACAGGCCAGCATGCCAGTGGCCTTTTGGCCATCTGGGCACAGGTGGCTCATGTTCAGCCACTGTCAACCAGCATGTCCAGATGCTTTTCCACTGGACAGTGTTCTGTCCTTTCTTCCCCCACCCCGTAGCAATGCAAGGGGTCGTTGTGATCCAAGTGCAGGACCCAGCATTTGGTCTTTTTGAAATTCATACAGTTGACCCTGACCCATCAACCCAGCCTGTTCAGCTCCCTCTGCAGACCCTTCCTACCCTCCAGCAGATCTACACCCCAACCCAACTCTAGAGTCATCTGCAGACTTACTGAGGATGCACTTGATCCACTCATTCAGACCATCAATAAAGATATTAAACAGGACAAGAAAACATTTAGGTATCAGAATAGGCAAATGTTCCAACTACAGCATAGTTTGAACTAATACCACAGAACTTTCAAAACAATACTGAAAAGGCAAAGATAGCAATGGGTGGGTTCTGATGAAGTCACCAGCTACAAGACTGTGTTTACTACTTGGATATATAATGTCTTCTATTATGATGTCTGGCATCTCCATGACTAGGTGATTACTGCTTTGCAAACTCCAAAGGTTTTACTTCACAAAGAAATAATTAGTTCTCACATGTTAGTTCTGCTGCATTTGCATAAGCAGGGCATCAGGAAGGGCAGAACACTGCCTAGAACATTTGTTCAGGTGCCCTCCTGCCACTGCATGTCCCTTCAGCCATGAGACATTCTCCATTCAACAGAATCTTAAGTTCTGCAAGAGAATATCTAGGTAGTTTGTGAATCTCTCTGCTAGACTGAATATGTATATTATTTGTTGTGCCTATCAGATCAAAACATGAGATTTTAGCATCCACTTCAGATCAGAAAACTAAAATGTATTGCTTAATAGCAGCAATCAGACTGCTCTATTAATTAAAAACATATACAAAAAAGGTTGCCAGTAAAATATCCAACTGGTGATTAAAAATAGAAAAAAATCCCTAAATCTGAATCTTTACAACCTGTTCCAGATAGGAGATTCATTGTCACCCAAACACAATTTATTCATCATATGTATCTCAACTTTCTTCTGCATATCAAAAACCTTTCATTGCACAGGATCCGAAGCATGTGTTAAAGGTAGTACTTGAAATCAAGAAAGTGTAAGCAGATAACTGTTTTATACTTTGTCTGTGTAACCTATGCACCAAATGAAAATGTTTTTCTTCTAGGTCAGTGTCATCTAAAGTTTGCCATGAACAGCTTTCCCTCAAAGCCCATAGGTACTTTCTCTCCATGCTGCCCTTACACAAAGCATGTCTTCTTCCTTTTTTTACTTTTCTGGATTTTCTTTTTGTTAGTTTGTTTTTAAAGCACTCTCCATTCAACTTAACACTTCATTTTTAAGCAGGCTCCCATCCTGACATCCCACTGTCACACTCCTCTCCCTCCACATTCATTTATCAGCTAAACCAGCCTTTTTCCACACAGCTACACAGAGAAGAAGCATTATGGATCAGTCAAGGAAACATAAAATCAGTTTCAGAATTAATATGTCTGCCCTTTTGGAACCAAAATACAAAAGTTGTGATATTATGTACTAACATTTGTACTATACTAACCTTTGTTTTCTCCAAGAAAATAAAATTACCAGCTATTTTGCCAAACTTCTCAGGTCAAGAAGAGATTTTACTACAACAGTCCTTCCCCTTCAACAGCAGGTTGTTTTTTCACTGGCAGAAGAGAATTCTGTCAGCCATCAGTAACAAAAGGATTCATCAAGATTTTTTTTCTCTTAGGATAAAGTAAATTTATTGGACTCAAATTTAAGCTCAGATTTGGGAAAAAAAACAAAAACAAAAAAACCACAAACAAACAGAAAACACTCACAAAAGAAAATCCAACAACAACTTTTATAATTCCCTTAAATTTGCAAATTCTGCCCTGAAAGTACCAACAAAAACTGCATCACAAATTTTTTGTTGCCTTGTACCGTAACATTAAATAAAAACAATGCTTGTTGTAGACTTTCAGGTGCGTCAATTCATCTTAAGGTTGATAAAAACTGTAATATTACTAAGTTTTTTAAAGTAACTTCTAAAGTTACTTCTGTGTAATAGATCTAAATAGATCTAAAATCCAAACTGGTGTTGATGCACAGTAAAAAGGATAATTTATGCCATATACATAGAATTTTTTTGTTCCCTTATCATGTACAGTGCATCTACAAAATACACCTCTTTCCCTCTTCTCCTTTAATTTATGCATAAATTATACACATTCCTTACTATGTATTTTGGTCTGTATTTGGGTAGCAGTATTTGAAAAGCTTCCAGCAAAAATAGTAAACATTAGGAGTGTTAAGTACTATGCAACAGTGCCAAATACTGAAATTATTAATCTCCAAACCTAGAGCATAATTTTCACATCTTCAATCAATGCTCTTGTCCTATAAGACTGTGCTACCAGAAAAAATGCAGAACAGCAGCTCTTCTATGGTACTTCAGTAAACTCTGTCACAAAGAGAGCATGAAAATGTGGAGAAAAAAAGCACAAATTCAGAAGAGGAAGATATTTTCCAAATACTCACAGTATTATTATACTATTTGCCCATACTTTGACAATATTTTTTCCCAAATATTCACAGTATTATGTGGTATTGTTTCCAAGACATTTATTACTATGGTCTTTAAGTACAACTTCAGGGGGTTTGCTGATTTATTTTGGTGTAGGAGCTGGAACTTGGAGGCAGACTTTTCTCAAGTTTTGCTGTGGTAATTAACTTATTCCTACTATAAAAAAGAAGTATTGGGCATGTCTAAATAATTTAGGTTTTCACATTTTTTGTTCTTAAAGAGATTATATAACAAAACCAGAAAGAGACAGACTTAGATGTAACATAAAAAAGGATCAGTTTTAGAAGGCAAACCAAAGGAGACAAAAATTCTATATCCCACTTGTACCATATTTGCTAATACCAACTTGGAAAAGGAAACAATCTTCTGGGCTCCAGCTGACCAACAAAAGGATGCAGATTTAAACTACTTGTAAAAATGCTGAACTTACCACTTTTCACAGATATAAGAATTACCAATTCTTGAAAATAGACATTTAATCCAAACCATAAGTATAATCAAGGATCTGTAGTGGTTTCTTCCCTAGTAAGCCAGCCTCCACTCCAAGTTTCCAGCATAACAAATTACTCATATTGGCCATGCTGCCACATACTCAGACCACAGACAATCAAGTGGAAAAAGGCTTTTGGGAGCTCTGAGAATCTAAGCACTCCCTCTAAGTGGCATCCACCACCAAGCAGATCACCTAAAACCAACATCTCCTTAAAAAACAGCCTTTACCACAGCTGTAGCTGAAATACATACAACTAAACAGCCAAGAAGCCAGCAGTTGTAAGAGTATTTGCTTTGTGTTACACTGGAAGCCTTCTTCACGCATTTATAGCTGGTTTGTAAATGTTAGTTTGTACTAATGAAGCTTTTTTGCACAAAGAAATCACAGACATTTGTAGAAAACAACAATTAATGATCATTGTGTTTGTAATTGCCAATATGTTTTGGCTGAATTTTATAGTGATTCCAGAACAAAAATCACTGATCCTAGTTTTCCAACATACTAAACTGATTAAGGTACTTTGAATTATTAACCTTTTGGTTTGAATTATTAACTGTTAATCAGCTATGTGCCCAATACACAGAACTATTCACAGCAAGATAAAATATTATCCACAGATAAATTACTACCATGTGGCTAATTAAAAAACTTTTCAAACACATTACCAAACTGAGCATCATCAACATTTTGGTAAAGTGCCTAAAATTTTCCTGTAGGCCTAGGTAACAGTGGTCTTCACAATGTTTAGCTAGTATGTGCTCATGTTGTGCATTATACTAACCAGACTCTTCATTTTCAAAACAGTAATATTCCTCATAAAACACACATTTAACATGAAAGGCTCCCCCTTACAGATGGAAATAATTATGAGTCAGGATGCTTACGGCACAGCAGACAAATAAAGACTTTCCTTCAGTGGGACTAATCAGTGGATTTCAGCAGCAGACGAGCATGAGAGAGCAGACACCAGGGACAAAATCCTGGTTCCTCTTAATGGGACTTACGCCACTAAGTTCAGTCAAGACAAGATTCCACCCTCAGATATGAAGAGTATAAAATGTCTTTCATTCAAGGATCAGGAAACAGCTCAATTACAGCGTGTGATGAGCCATTATGCACATGTTACTTAAATTGAATGTGACTGATCAAAACCATAGATCTGTGAGCAAGATGGGAGAGTTGAATGCTGCAGTGGTGTCATATGATAGAAGATCTCTGCTACTCTGCAGGTGGTTAGACTTGGGGAAGTGTTCCCTCAATAGCTGGAATAATCCAGTGAACTCCTGCTTGCTCCCGAGGTGGTTTACCAAATTGGAAATCTGCATAAAATCATTAATCACAATTCAGATTAAACACTAATATTTGCCTACATGAGATCTGACTAGCTATACACATTGACGATTTTATGAAGTTTGTCCTATTAAAAAAAAATAATCTGCCAGTACTGCAGTGCCACTGACACCCCTGGCACATTGCATCATTACAAACATGGAAAGATTGCTCACCACTGTCTCCCACACCAGTTCTCTGCACCTACCACCAGACTTCCTCAGGTTGTATCAATAACTCCAGGCCAAGAATATTTTGCATTAAAACTATGGTTTTCCTGAAAGGGAAACATCATTTGCTTGCTTCAAAATACAGGTTAGAGAAGAGATTTATGCTTTTATAAGATACTTTTATCTTAGTTTCTATCAAATGTAATACTGATAAAAATGCTCTGCAGTGTGACTACAGAGAAAACTCCCTTTGCAGGCTTGACTGAGCAAAAGAAATACCCAAAATACCTACTCTCAGCAGGTGAAAAGATGGATACTACTCACAAGTTATTAAACAAAAGCTAGCAGAATTCTACAAGTGTTTTTCTGCTTAGAATACCAAGTTTTGAAAACCTAACAACACTTACACTATACTTACAGTTAAATATATTATATTATAGAATTAAATGCCAGTAATACTTCTTAGCACTCTACCTCTATGAATTCTTATTTTTTACTTCCAAAATATCTAAATTCCCTCAAGCATAACCATAAAAGATCAGGGGAAAAAAATAGGTCACAGGAAAAAAAAAATTTAAAAAAAAGCATGCCTAATATGTCTGACTTGTTTTCAGGAAACTGTTCTTATTGCTTGAAGTTTGCACATTTTACAATAAAGCTTTTCAACCAACAATGACAGGGAATATAATTTCCTGACAAATATTTGGGGCATGGGAGGTTGTTTTCACTTTAGAAACATTCAGGATTTAAAATACTTTTGAAACAGTGTGAAGCAATTTCTCATAAAGACTAATTAGTCTAAGCAGCAAACCACATTATTACAGAAATACTGTTTCTGGTATCCCAGCTTGTTCAGACTGAGCTTGGACACCAGCCACAGGTACACACATGCACTTGAGGTTATAACATTTCTGATATGATAAGAACAGGACTTGTCCAAACTTATCATTGTAGCCAAGTATTTTAGAGATATGCTGTGATAAAAGTTCTCTGAAAGTGCAATGCCAGCCTAAGAAGTCTCTCAAAAGAGTTTTAGCAGAAAATGGTATGACCTTTCAAATAATACTATACAACACATGGGACACTGCACACATTTTTCTCAAAGCATCATACAACAATGAGATGCTGTTTTTTAATTCTGCTACTCATGCCATGCTCAGCAAAATGGCAAGAAAGTGCTTTATATTTTGTTCTTCTAAAGACCTTTGAAGCCAGTGTTTTACTTGGTAATGTCTCACTAGTTACTAATCAAAAGGAATTTAGAGAGAAGGCAGCTCCATTGGTTTGATAAGCCATAATATGATTTAATTTCGCACTTTAAATATTTGCATTTTCTGAAACTGAATTCCTACAGTCAAGTGCAGGTGATTCAAAGGTCACAGCTGTGTAGTTATATCATCTACATTCACCTTGCTCACTTCAAGGCCAATGATTTAACATCAAGTGCCTCAATGGCACTTTTCAATGTTTGTCTAAAGAACTTGATTAATTACTCTGGCCACACGGTTTTGCAACTGAATTAATGCACTAAGGTATTCTAAATTGTTATTACAAGATAAAACGTCCCATTGCTAAGGTGCACACATCTGTGTTCCCCATCCTGACCCAAAACAGTGCAGTGCTTGATGGCTACTGGAAGCTGCAATGTTTTTTTTCTCTACAATTCAAACTAAAGCCCTATGATTCACAGAGACATGAGTTATTTTAGAAGTATTTCCAAATAGTTGCGTGGCTCTGTAGAACTCAGCTTTGGGGGCAGATCAAGACAGGCATTAATATCAAGAAAGCGACTCAGCTAAAACAGCACAGGTAGATAAATGAGGTTCTGTGGTTGCACGGAGCAGAAAATGCCACGGCATTGTAACTACAAGTCATCAATTCTTTCAGCACTTCATAAACAGCAACAATATTTAGAAGATGGTGACTCCTCAGTCAAACAGTAGTAATGAAGGGGGTAGAAATGAAGAGCTATGGCAGAAAAATCTCAGATAAAAAAGATACTTTCTTAGAAATCTGCTCACAGCTAATCCCAGAGATGCAGTGGCAGAACAGCCCAGCACCACTTTATCACCATACATAAGGAACTGTTACTCTCAGATCCCTCCTAATGAACAGCAGTGGCTGGAAAACGACGTCTGAGGACAGGATTCCTGGAGACTTGCTTTAATTTATAAAGCTGCAGCGGGCTGTGACATGACAACTGCCTTAGTATTTAAAGCAGCAAATAGTACAATTGTATTTAAAATATTCTACTGGGGGGAAGATGACTTAGTAATAAAATATTCTACTGGGGGGACAGATGACTTAGCAAAACTGACATAGAACATGATGCAAAACACAACTGGGTTAGTAACGAACAATTTCAAAGCTTTTAAAAATCGAGCTTTCAAAGTTTTTAATGAAATATTACTGTTTAAGTTAAAATTGTGATTTTTTAGGGGCACGGGGGTGTACAATGAGCAAATTTGAAGTTCTGCTTCAGGAATGAAGCATTTCAGCAGATCTCAGTGACTGCAAGAAGGCTAAAGGGAGTCAAGTGTCCCTCTATAACCAACCCACTTCATTTATCATGCATCTTCACAACATTAGCAGCTCCTGAATCACCCCCACAGAAAACATAGTTGAAAAGTAGCCCACTGCCTGTGATAAGAGCTATTGTTTTTACTTCCCGAATGGCTTTTGGGACAGACCCTTTTAGAGTGGTGAAATCTCACAGGAAACATTAGGCTGCAGTTAATTCTGTAACATAGAGCAGGTACCACACAGATTCTTGGGATAAAAGGTATTGTTTTTGTACGGGTCAAAACATCCTGGTGTTAAAAAAAAAAAAAAGGAAAAAAAAAAAGTTATATTTCAGCAGCACTAAAACTACCGGGCTTAATTTAGACTTTATCTGAGATTGCCATCAGACCAATTTTCAAAAAAGCATTTGTAAAATGTGTGTGGGAAAGTGGATCTGAATTGTCTGGGTAAAATAATGGAAATAACTGCATAATAAAAACAAATTTACCACTTATAATCTAGTGATGCCTATATAATTTAAGTCAAAGTTACAAGGTTCTTATATAGCTTGAGTTACAAGATATCAATATAACCAGATATATCTATATAACCTGATATCAATATAACCTAAATCATGATTTTTGTATATCTACATAACCTGAATTATAGCCTTTTATACCTATATAACCTAATATAAATAACTTTTTATACAATGTAGTGGGTAGTATATGGTTAACTACTTGCTTAATGCTGAATAAGCAAAAAAAAAAAAGAAAAAAAACCTCACCAGGTGGATAAGCTTTAGATATGGATTAGTATAGTACTACTGAGAAAATGTTAAGCCAATTAGTCACAAAGTAAAGAATCTAGACCAGTTAAGACCATACAGACCAAGGAACACCATAACTGTGTGTGGTCTGAAGAAAAAGTTGGAAAGTTCAGATGCAAAGAAGACCTTGGAAGCCTTCATCAAAGACCCCCGATGACCACTGAACTGGGGAGACGCAGAAGAACCATCTAATAATCATGAGATCATACAATGCAAATTAGTTCTGGCACATATGTGATGGTGCTGCAGTGACACAGTGACACTGAGCAATACTTACTTTATAAATATACCACAGCACCTGACAAATGTGGGTGACTTAGTTGGAGAAATCCCCCTCAGTTCCAGCACTGCAATGAACAAATACTTGCTCTACAGACATCGGGTTTTACTTCTAGCCTATCTTTCAGGCATCACTACTAGAAAGAATCCCTTCCCAATGATTGCATCCACACAAATTTTTTGCCCCAAAATGTCCTACTGGTTGTGGTAGCAGTAGGACTGTTAGAAACTCCAGTGTGAACAAGAATCTAAGCAATTAATACAGTGCTGTTGCCTCTAAATGTCAATTCTGTCTTGCAATATAATTGTTAGTCTTGCTGGGAAATAAAGGTGTCTGTGCACCAGTAGATACATACATGCTTCAAATACATACTCTTCCCTATGTATTACTTTGTCAATGTGAAATGAAAGAAGGCCACACATTTAAACACTAATTGCCCAATCCTAAATCTCAGATTTCCCAAGCAATTTAATGGACTGATTTAAACAGTTTTTTCTTATAAGGTGCATGGACTGATTTCTTTTAAAAACAGAAGTTTAAACCAGGGCCCTTATGTTTGCCTTTAAGATTCTCCAAAGGGATTTTCAGAAGCAAATTAATGCCCTTTTTGCACAGAGCTGAGTCACTCAGACCAGGGACATAACTTTCTTAGTTAACCAACAGTTATGAATTATTTTATTTTCATTATTTTATAATGCTGTTGTTCGAATGTATTTAACTATGTTTTGCAGAATTTAAAACTAGTGACAGCACAGAAAACCAGAAAACTGTAGTTTTTCATTACGAATGATTATCAACTTATCCATCTGCTTTACTTCTTTAAAAATTTCTAATTCTAAATCATTCCTCACATCTTTTATTCTACTTCATGGTGTTTTTTCCCTGCCATTTTCTTAACTTTTTTCCTCTTGTCTTGTATTTGGTGACCTGTATGCTTGTAACTCTCCTGCAGTATCCTCACGTCCCAGTGACTGGAACAGTTTGACATTCTTCCAAGCTAGTTGGCCAGTGTTTGCATGCTTTGATTTCCTCTTTAACTACTCAAGTCTGTGGTGAGCCTGAAACTTTTCCAGTTCAATTGCTGCCAGCTCTGACAGAAACCGTAATTTGCTAGCCTTTTTTTTTTTTTTTGCTTGTTTTGGGGTTTGTTTGTTTTTTCTTGCAAAGCACTAAGATGGACAACTAGGTTTAAGACTTAAGATGATGATTTTTTTTTTTTTTGTCTGGTCACCTCCATTGCAACTCAGATAGTTACAGTCAGTCATTTAAAAGAAAATTGGAAAGACTATTACTAAAGCACTTAATGCATAAATCAGAGCATTAAAAACAGGCCACAGAACCTCTTGGGGATTCAGGATCTAAACAGCCTTCTAGACATTACAGGCTGAAAAATACACAAGAGGCAGCTCTAGTCATCCAAAGCAGGACTTAACAATAAAAAGGAATGGACAGACAAAACACAAAGTAGCTCAGCAATTCAGTTGTTTACAGGCCTTAGTCAATACTCAAATAGAAGCTTTTTTCATATTTCCACATCTCCATCTGGTTACAACATTATCTTTGCAATGGCTGACTTGAACTATTTTTTCAACTTCAACCAAGTCCTTTAAAAGACCCAGACTTTTTAGATAAAGACTTTTTTTTGCATAGGATGTGCCTATGGGCTGTTGAACAGACTCAACAAGCTGATGAAGCAAGGAACACAAACTAGTTACTTCCATGCAGGAATGATTTTACAAATACAGTTGATGACATCATACTACAAGATGTTTATGTGCTTTTACAGACATGGGTTAAATAGACATTTTCTTTGAGAGGCTGAGTTGTCTGAAGAAAGACATGAACTGACCTTGCCTTCTACAAAGAGCTGGTGACTGACCCTGCGGGATGGAGAACACTGGGGATGTCGCTTGATTTTTAAAATTATTTTTAAATATAAAAATATAATTTTTAAAAAATATATTATTTTTTACTTGCACGGTCCCCCTAGAATCCTCTAGAATCTGGGGGGGGCAATGGACCTGAATGTATTGTATAAACAAAGAAAAGCCCCCCCCCCCATGAGCAGATGTGCAGTAAGCTGCTATGTGTGCTCATGTCTAAGGCAGTTTATGCAAACTGTAGAATCAAACTTTCCAGTCTCACAAGACTTGATGGAGATAGGTGTCTATGCTTTGCTCCCCAGAGCATCCCTTTGGAAAATAAAGCCCTTCAGCTCCTATAGACTAAAATTAAAAAGCCACAGTATTTACTGAGTATTTATGGTATTACTCTCATAATTTCACTTCAAAGGGAACTTTACTTTTCCACACATATTGTTGGCATAAGAAAATAACTGAGCACACAATATTCAACAATATTCATAAAATATACTACATAAATATAAGATGTATCATAAATCCTAAACTCCTAAAGAAAGAAGAGTAGGAGGACAGCAGAGACCAGAGTTTTAAGTGGATACAGGTAGAACAATATTACCAGTGAGATCTAACCAGCAGTAACTGACATTTAAAAGAATACACATAAATCAAACTGAAAGTAAGTAGGTTTTAGATTAGATACAAGGATGAAATACTTCACTGTAAGGGTGGTGGTGCACTGGAACAGGCTCCCAGGAAAGTTCTGGATGTCCACACCTTAGAGTGTTCAAGGCCAGGTTAGATGGTCCCTTGAACAACCTGGTGCACTGGAAGGTGACCCTGAGGATGGCAGGGGGATGGATCGAGGTGATCCTTAAGGTCTCTTCCAACTCAAACCATTCTGTGATTGTAACCCTCTGTTTTGTTTCACTGACTTATGTTTTATTAAGAGGTATGGCTTCACTCCTGTATTTGACTTTAACACTACACTCAAGGAAACAACACTCAAAAATACATAAGCTGCTGGAATGAACCAGCAACACAGGAAGAGGGCCTAGTTTAAAGATGACAATTCCTATTATAGTGTCTGCAGTAAGTTCAACAGCTGGTCTGAACCACAAAGAATTACTGTGTTACATATTAGCTGCTTAAAAAGTGTCTGCAGCGGCCTGACTTGCAGCACAGATGTAGGGGTTGTATATTGAGTGTGTGAGTGAAACATTTACAGGAAAAAGGAACCTATAACAAACAAGCTTGTACAAGCTTGTTTGGTGCTTTCACATCCACAAATCTATAAACTCGGAGTACATACCCTATTCCCACAAAAAAACTGCTGGATTTGGATTTTAACATTTCTAGGAAACACTTTTGAGACCTGCTCCAGATACAGCTAGACACCCTGCAAACCTACAAACTGCAGACACAAGCCAACAAGCACAATATTATCATACTCCTTGTTTTCAAGCAAAATGGCCAAGCCTAGAGAAGACATCACTTCTAACCCTTTAGTCAGAATCAAAGGTTATTTACATGCTTACAGGGTGCTTGGTGAACACACAAGCTGAGCTTTCCTAAAGATGTTGATATTTAACATAAATAGTTTAACCTCCACTAATATTTTCTCTCTATTGCACAAAACAGTCCTTTAGACTATTCCTAAATGGTGAATCAAAAACAGTATTTCAAAAGTAATTAAATTTTATTTTATTGAAGAATTATACTATACCTAAAGCAAAAGATGAAAGTTCCAATATGTACTTGACTAGTTATAAATGACTACACTATTTCAGCCACACTTAAAATTTTAAAAAGTAACTGATGGATAGTTTTGGAAAGGTAAACTAAATTTTTACAAAATCAGCTAAAAAACATAACTTACAAAAGAAACACGTCTGCACCAATAATAAAGGGAGTTCTTCTTTAAGCACTTTAACAAATGATCTAAACCAAACTGTTAGGACAGAGGAATGTGAATGACTAAACAAACCCTTCAGTAAACATTCTCCAGCTGCAGTTTTCAGCCTAATACCAAATTAAAATGTGGAGACTCCATCTACCTTCTGCAAAACGATTAAACTTCAGAAGCAAATCAACATTATATGACATACATGACTCACAAACCATAGTCACTGCAAACAAAAAAACCACTAGACATTTATCTCTTAAAAACAAAAAAAGACACCAGGACTGGCACCAGTCTGCAATGCAAGAAAGAGCATGTGATACTTAGACACTTGTGTATTAGTTTAAAAATAAGCTAGATAAGCATGTGATGAGTGACAATTTTGTACTTGACCTTTGCTTTAATAGCTCCTTTTCAGAAAGTCCACACAGACATCAACAAAACTCTTAAAAAAAAAAAGCTAAAACCTTACATCTCATCCAGTATGTTGAAAATAAAACCTAAACCCAAGATTCTACATAGAAAAATAAAAAACATGTTTTGAAGGACAAATTCAGAAAAAATATATTTTTTAAAACAGCATTGAGGTCTTCTTGTAAATCAAGCTGATGAAATTCAACATGTTAAGTTACAGAGACAGAAGCTTGGGGTGTGTATTTCCAGTGGGAATATTTCACTCTGCCTAGCAGGCAAGAAATTTGGAAATAAGAGTTCCTCTTTCCTGAGGCTGACCAGGCCTACAGGATTGCACAGGAAATTCTTTTAAGTCAGGAAGAGGATGCATTCTGCATGGGACAAGAAACCCTTACTTTAGGATATTACTTTCTAAAGTGTGAAACCACAACATTTACATCTGGAGTAAGGGTCTCCACCAGCATTAAGCAAGTCCATTCTTATCCATAGTGTCCATATTTAAATCCTCACGAGTTTTTCTGTTGCTGTTTATATTTATTTAGAATAACCCAGAATCATAGAGTGGTTGAGGTGGGAAGGGACCTCTGGAGATCATCTAGTGCAAACCCTCACTGCTCAAAGCAGCAACAACCAGAGCAGGTCCAGATGGCTTTTGACTATCCCTAAGGATGGAAACTTCACAACTTATGGGCAACCTCTGCCAGAGCTCAGTCAACTCCGCTGTAAAAGAAGTTTCTCCTTACATTTAAATAAAATTTCTTATATTTCAATATGTGCCCCCTACATCTTGTTCTGTCTCTGGAGAGTACTGAGGCCCGGTCCTCGTTAGGCACATACATGCACACACTGAAAAGCTCACCTTCACTGCCCTTTCACTGGGCCTGCTCCAGTCTGTTTATCTCTCTCATATCAGAGAGCTCCAGCCTTGACCAGGGCTGGGCAGAGCAGAAAGATCCTCTCCCTGCACCTCTGGAGACACTGCTCAGTGCAACCTGGGAGGCTGTTGGCCACCTTTGCTGGCTCATGTTTATCAAGCACATTTTTTTCTGTGAAAAGAAGCCTTAAAAATGTGGTTTGCACATGTTAAACTGAAGGTAAGGAGATGTATGGCACAGAGTTTCACATTTTAGGCCTAAACCTAGTTTTGTGCTTTACCTAAATATATATGGTGGTGTCAGTGGTGATACTAAGCAAAGCTTTCAGAAGCAAAGGTGTTAACCACATTCCTAATAATACAACATTCTTTAAGGCTTCTTTCTTCACTTACATTTAGTATATTCAAGATACAGAGTAAAGACTTAAAGAGTCTCCAACCACTCCTGATGTAGACTAAATCTCCCTAAAAATGGGCAACCAAGGGTAATTCTGAAAAGAGGAATTAATCATTACAATTAATCATCAAAAGAGGTAAAAGATTTAAAAACTGAATTTTGATTTACCACCACCCCTCCAAGAGCAACCCCTCTTTATCCTGAAGTCAAAACCAAATATGGCAACATCAGAGAAAATTTCTCACTGCTTCAAAAAAAGTCAGACAACTAAACTCCATTTGTAGGGGTAAAGCCTGTTCTAAGTAACACTGACACAATCCCACCAACAGGCACTCTGGTTTCTTGACTCCCTGGGAATGATATGCAAACAGGAAAGCACCAGCTTTCAGACTTGCAGTTGTGTCTGCAAGAAAGGACATTAACAAGAATCACACACAAAGCTCCACTTTCATCATGCCAGGACTATTTCTTTTGGATTCGCATTCTTGCTGTACAGAACAAGATGAGTCCCTGAAGATGTAAATAAGCCAAAGGAAAAAGAACAGATTAAACAGAGGTCTAAAGACCTGTCTCCTTCACATGATGATATACATGACTTAATGCTACACTGCTAACTATAACTGTCAAATTTAGGCTCATTCCATATAGACCTTTATGTCTGGAAAGATGGCTTATGCAAACACAAGTCAGGAGCACCATCCTTGAGAACCATAACCAATGTAAACTGTTACTTTGGGGAGTTTTATCTACCAATACACTTCATAGGGACAGAGAGAAACATCTGATCCTATTTTTCTAGACACAGTAGTTGGTGAGCACTTGACTGAAGCCTTCTGTACATCTTGCCATACATCAGAGCAGACGGGAATACAGAACACTCGTACAACCCTGACTCCACACTCCTCAGCAGAACTAGCATGCTGAAAGAAGTTATACAACTACCTTTTATTGTTGTCTAAATATGGATCTAAGATCATATTTTACCACCTTTTTTTCTTCCTCTTAATTGAGTCTGGTCTTAAGACAAACAAGGATGACAACTTAAACAAGGATGACAACTTGAACAAAGGAACTAATGGGTGATCTCTGTAAAGAGAGAAGGAGCATGTGAAGATCTTCTCTAGTAAGGGAATTATTCAGTTCAGTTAATCCCAAACATAACTATTAATAGTTGAGGTGGAACCTACTCCACGCACTTCCAAATCTTCACTTCTGCATTTGTATTTCTCTACTTGGAAAAAACCCCCAAACATCTTTTAGGCAGAACAGAATGGTTTTCCACACCCTCCCATAATTGGTATCCAGTTGACAGAGAAAGTAATTACCTTTTGTGTGCCCTGACTTTGCAAGTCCCCCCGAATTAGCACAGCACTGTTACACAGAGCTCTGCAGCAAAGGAATCCAGAAATATCTCAGCATTTTTTGTGATCTGCTGAGTACCCTCAGTTTCTAAAGCAGCAACTTGCCCAGAAATGGATGGTCCTGAAGGGACCTCAAACTCAGGAATTCAATCTCATTTGTACTAATAGATGGTTAGCGAAAAAACACATGTGATTTACTAGGTAAGATTCATCTAGGTACAGTGGGAAAAAACTTAAAACAACTTGTCCAAAGAAAATTTAAAGCAAATATTTCAACACGTTTTTGTTAAGACTCCTTGTTGGAAAAAAAATTTTTGTGTCCACAAAAATTTACCATGAATTGCCTAAATTGGACAGCTGAGGATAGGGGACCCTTCAAGTGCCTCTTTTAAACTTATTTATTCTTGGTGTAAACACTAACTCTTCTAACATGCATCTTGTAGTAAACAAAAGGAGGAGGAACACAGAAATCTGCTCTAAGCATCTTACATTTTTTTTAGTATCTGAAGCACAAATAAAACTATTACTCAATTCAGTGTAACTTGTTTTTGCAATTGGGAATTTGGTCTTTTTCAAGAATGACAGTCAAGAAGAATAATACAGAAAATATCCAAATTTTGAGACTCTTCAATAACATCACAGATAAAGAAATAACAGAGATAATGTAAATTATCTAAAAAATAAATGTCTTGTAAGCTAACAGGTTAAAAACTCACAACTTATTTGAACTTTAGCATAAATATCAGAATTGAAGAGCTTTTTTTTTTCTTTCCCATACAAATAAGCCATATAAAGAAAAATACTATCCCACACAAAACATTCAAAATAATATTAATAATCTTGGAACATGTTACATTGGCTTTTATGCCATATATTATCTTCCAAGCATGGTCTTAATATTCAACTTTTCATTAAGTATTTGCCAGGATTTTTTTAAAAGTACCTTTTCTTCAGTGTTTTTGCTCTTATGCACCATACTGATGATCAGTTAAAATGTCCTGTTCCTCCTTATTTTTCAAATCTTACAAATTCATACATGTAAATGAGATTATCAGAAACACATGCCCTCCATACTTGATAGATAATGCAATTTTTTTTTTTTTTGAAGCCCATACATCTTGTTCATGGAAAACTCTTTTTCCAATAAAACTCCCTCTAGGTCAAGTCTAAGAACAAATTCAACCACAAGACATTTCCCAAATCTGATCCTTATTTTTATACCTCCCTTAATACATTTCCCTCTCAGGTCTCCAAAAAGAATTCCACCTTGACCTGAAAGGGCACAAGAGACACTTCAGTCAGACTCTTTGACAAGATGTTTTCATTTTTGGTGACATTGGAGATGTCATAGTGATGCCAGCAAAATAAGTTGGTTGCATTGTTAGGCAACTAAAAGTTACCTGATTTTGCTGATGAGCAGTAAAGGCATGAGCACTTAGCTTTAAACATTGAAGTTGTAGAACACTTTAAAAAATAGGCCACTAAACCACCCAGAACTATGAATACATAAAAGCCCAGGCATTTCTCATACTAACATTCAGCAAGACAGTATTTTTGGAAAACAATGGATTCTCTAGTGCTTGTCTTGTTTTTCTAGTTTGGGGTTTTTTTATGTGAAAAGTTGGGACTAAAGGCAACACAATATCAATTGTAAGTTTGACACAGGAGCTTATTTCTCAGTCTTTAATGTAATCTGAGAAATGAATAAAGTGTTTCTCAGTATTTTTTCCAGATTTCCCTTAGGAAATACGTATGTGGGTGTTAAGAGAAGGGACACAGAGGAATGCTCTGCTCAACAGGGAGGAATTTATCTCCAACCTCAGAGAACACACTGATGTCAGAATTACGGATATATGAAATTGCAAACAAGTTCTAAACGATCTTTCTCAGACAGACTACAAAATGCAGCTTGTTGTGTGATCCAAAACCACTTCTGGAAGTAAGCATCTGCCAGAGAGGCAGGCAGGAAGACGCTTTATGATACTCTTGTGCTAACCTGCAATCAGGTTCCAGGATGTTAAAGCTGTCTCATCTTCTGCATCAGCCTTCAAAATAATGAGGAATGTGGCACTGAAAGGAATGAGCTAAAAGTGCAGGAAACTATATATCATAGTTACACAAGGCAAAATCAAGCTTGGTCCACCCCCCCACCCTTCAGTCTTAGCCTTTCCCCAAGTAGTTTAAGTTGAAAACTGGGGATTGTGTTAAATTCTGGTGATCTTCCTCTTGGGTTAACAGAGTCACAGAGCTGCGCAGTGTGGGAAGCCACCTAGTGACAGAGGAGCACAAATATGCCTGGAGCTGCCCAAGGTTTTAACGAGATGACGCAGTTGGAGCATGTGATTACTGCTGTTTCTCTCACTGACTTGCAAGTTGTGTGGTATACTAGAGTTTAGAGAATTGCACAGTGATCTCTGGCAAGTTTTATGAGTCTTACTAAGTCTCGTAAATGAACTGTGAAATAGCAAATTTTCTCAAGACGAGATGTACAAGAGCAAAAGGAATTATATCAAAATGTATAAGGGGAAGGTCTGATGCAAATTTTAAACTCATGGTGGCACTACGCAGAAAAAGCTCAAATTTGTGAGGCTGGAAGGAAATAACCTAAGGGAGGCAAATGGGCAAAAATGGAAACAATCAAAACAATTTTCTTCTAACTCGATGCAGAAGTAATTCAGCAGACTTGAAAGAGGTAGTTTTCATGACCCAGAAAAAAATAGCTATAGAACTTACATGTACTTAACCAGCACTTTTCAAAAATTGAGAGCTCACAAAGTAGCATGAACACAAAACATGGAACAGAAAGATTTCCAGGCCAGTTATGCTCAGTGTGTACAACAATGTCATAATGATTTTTGCCTATGGCAAAGAACTTCACCAACAAGTACCTTCTGACTCCACTGAAAAACCTCACTGTATGAGAACTGCGTATGACAGAATTATGAGAAGAGCCAAGTGGACAATGCAGATTTAGATGTCACTTTACTTTGACATCGTCAAATAGCACCACTGAAGCAACAGGCACAAAATCCATCATCATAATGACAGGAAAATTAAAAATATGTGTTCCATTACATTCCAATACAGGCAGACTTAGAATATAGTAAAAAATTGCCAGTGTATGTCATTCTGAATAGCAGAATAAAGCCAAAGAAACAACTATTTACAGGAATAATTCTTAGGTGTCATATGTCAGCAAACTTAATGAAAGACTGGCCAAGCATTTCTTGGAAAGGACAAGATGCATGCTGTTCATGGAGCACATGCTGCTCCCAGAACCATTTTAACAACATTAAACAACAGCAATGAAAAATACAACCTGAGAAAGGAATACGAGTTTTTGGGTCATACCACAAATGATGTCACAACTGCAGGTATTTGATGTACTAATGAGAGAAGTCCTTTAAAGACTCTTTGAACTCTGTATTTTTTTTTTTTCCTCTCAAAATTACTCTTGGCAGAGGATCATGCTCTAATCCGTACAGGGAAAGTCAAGAAGCCCAGTTCAGGATTACTTTGTCATTGAAAAAGACAGCATGACATTAGAGAAATTCAGATCCTACAGCTAAGGGGTTTCACAAGTGCTGTACTTGAAATCCCAGGGGTAGAACTGAAATTCAAAGAAGTGAATTCAAGCAGTGATGACTAAAAATGAGAAAGAAGTAGCATCATAAAGACAGTAATGATGGCAGAAATCATGAAAAATCATGAAAAAAAAGCTGAAAAACAACAGTCTTAAAGCATAAGAGAAAAAGATATTTCTTACAGGCAAATACTTAGTGAAAAGCGTATTTGCTAATTACATATTTAATACAGGTATGCAACCAACTTTTTGTGTATAAACATCTTTCTTTTTGTGAGGGATTATCTTGAATTCAAGACCATCTTCCTTTCCGTGTTAGCATGGTGGCAAACATTTACTCTAGAGGGATCTGCAACACATCTACATCATATTCACTTCTTATCAAAGCAATTTTGTATAATACAAACCAACACAAATGGCAGAAGTACCGTGGGCAACAGGAGGAAAAATGGAAAATATCAACAGCTTCCACCTTCCCAACAGCAGCAAGGAATTACTCATACTAAACTCCAGACAGTCCCACAAAGATGACCAGGCCTGATATTTCTGTGCGATGAGGAGGACCACAACTACTACCTCCACCAAGAGAAAGAGAAAGGGGTACCTCCTCTTCCCGCCTTCAGCTGTTGATGTCTAGGAGCAATTAACCCCTGCAAGTTGGAACCAGCAGATGGAGGTTTTGGTGCTGAAGGAGGTGCAAGTCCACCCCCCAAAATGAGCTCCAGAAGACAGAAACCAAGCTATTCAGGAGGGAGGAAACAGCCCTCTCCTGGCCCAATCCACCTCCTTTCTTTCCTGCTTTCTTAAATGACCTGCCTGCTTAAGCTGCTGAAGGAAACTACCTTGTAGAACACCACTTTTCTGCATGAGGAAGCACAGGAGAGCAGGGACATTCTCAGCAATGGGGACACAGGAACAAGACAGGCACACAGAACAGAAATGACTACAAGCACAACAGCTGGTAAGATCTGAATGCAAGCCACAATTATATATCACCTCTTTATGATAAACAGTACAATTTTCCCAAATTTTCAGTGAAATTGGTACCATGAAGCACCAAGTGACTTTGTAGCACTTTTTGTAGCAGACTATTACATATAATTTTATTCCTTCTATAAATGCAATTGTAATAATTGCAAGAAATTAGTAATAAAAAGAGAGAAATCTTTCCAAGAGTGCCATCAATATGCTATTTAAATATCTAATTAAGAAACAATGACCTTAGATGTGAGTTACAGTAAGTTGCAGTGGAAAGAGACCTTGGGCAAAAAAGGAGATTGTTAAGACTTTCTGTTGTAACAACTGGTTTTCCTTTTCCCTCAGTTACAGCAATGTGGTTTCTGCAAATTTTGGACCACTAGCTTTTCAAATTTTATTCTTAAAATAAAAATGCCTAGATACACACAACTATGTCATCCATAATTTTCATTGGAAATTGTTTTGTGAATTGCGCCAAAACAGAACAGATTGATATCTGTTACATAAACATTTGAAATACCTGCTTGGTAGATAGCATAGCTAAAATCCAAATATATGAACATTCAAATACTGATTAAAATACAAACAAAAAAGCCTGGTGCAGAGGTTTCATTCCAAAAACACATACACTGCCTTTCTAGACTTTCTACTTTCCCTGTTTCTGAGGGTAACTGACATGATAGGCTCTCGCAAGTCATCAGTGTTTGAGCTAAACAGTTATGAAAAGTGCCTATTTAAATATTATAAGGTAAGGTAGGGCCAAAGTAATTCTATATAGCTTCATATTTCCTGGGGAGTTCACTGTAAGTGTTTACCTTGAACTCCACTAGAAGTAAATTTGTGTTCATGTAATATGTAATTATATACTGACTGTATTATTGTAATCCAAAGAAATATTATGTGGTCTCTCCAAGCATAATACTGAATGCAAATCAAAACATGTTTTCATCTCCTGTTCTAAAAATCAAAATCTTCTTTTGGCTTCAGCATCACTTACAGGAGTACCTTGAAAAGTAAAACATTAAAATATGGAAAATGTGTATGCTATTAATAAACAAACTAAATCAGGTAAATTGAAGATGTGGAATTCATCCTTGTAAGTACTTGGTCAAAGATTTTTGCAAAATATGAGCAGATTTGTAATTCAGACTCACTATCCATTCAAAATGGGGAGAGCAATATTTTAGAGGGCAACTTGAAAACATTGTGCCATAGCTGGATAGACAAAAATATACAAATAGTTGGCAAAAACACGAGTCTATCACTGAAAAACAGCAGGTGATCCAATTTTTCACATACCAGAAAGATTTTCATTTTCCATTTCTCTCTATATTTTTATCTGGAGATAACTTTGTACTAAGGAATAGATTTCAGTTCACAAGAGTAAACACAGAAAGCCAAAGAAATAGCTGTTCTGCCGAACTGATGAGATTATTACTGAAATATCCCACGAATTTCAGCACAAAAAGGCTTCACATGCTCTCATACTTAAGCCACAACATCCTTATCTGAGAAATCAAAGATATTTTGATATAGTTTCAAGATGGTGACTCCAGAAAATTCATCCCTGTTACAAAGAAATCAGAGATGATGTGAACACACAAAGCATTTTCAAAGGTGGACCCACAGATGTAGGTGATGTTTGCTGAGGGCCACAAAAAGGTAGAAATCTAGCTCAGACAGCTCAATAGCCAAAAATCTGTACAGGCAGGACAGGTCACTGCAAGAGCTCATGGATTTAACAGTCACGGTTTAGGCCTCTTTTTGCTTAACAAATAGCAATTTGTTACTGTAATTAGAAAAAAATCTAGTGGATGCTAGTAGATCTCTGTACTACTTTGCTAAATATTCATTTTAAATCACTCTTTAGACTGGCTAGACCATATTCAGACATAATTAGATGCATATTTCACTGACAAAAACCTGCAGTAGCAACCCTGAAGTGTTCCCAAGGACTTCAGTATCTCTCAGTGGAGGATCTTATGCTGGTTCTGACTGGACTCTACACATCTGTCAGTGTACTGGCATCAAATCAGAAGTAAAAATTGTCCCTCCACCAGAGCAGGCAAACAGAGCCCTGTGCTTCTCTTTTTGATCTCTCTGTTGACATTCTCCTCATTTTTGGGATTATGTCACTGTCCTCCTTACATACTGCTGGCTGGGGAAGCCTACTGGTATTTCTTTTCTTCAGACATCTCATCCAAGTGCAGCAAAGAGATGGAATATGATCTTTTAAAGCCAAAAGCAGCCTGAAGTAGGTGTTGATTCAATGAAGACTACCTGTAGGAAAATGAATATATGCATACCACCAAAAACTTTCCAGACCTCTTACCAGAGTTATTTTACCTTTTTTTCACAACCTAACACCTCACAGGTACATCGCGAACAAGCATGAGAAGTAAGAAAGGAGAAAACCAGCTAATGCTGTGAAGTTTAAATGTGACAAAAGTTAATCAAGTAGTTCAGATAAACACATTTAAAAAATAGAGAGTTGAAAGCATTTAAGTTTATGACCTCTTTTTATTTTGGCACAATTTAAAAAAAAAAAAAACAACCAAAAACACCAAAGCCCAAATTACCTACACTTTCATGGACATACAACTCCAGGGTATTTTATACATTCAAACCTAAGCAAATGCTGAAATTAATTATATTGAAAAGTTAACGTGATCTCATACAAATAAAAATGCAGCTCTAGGAGAAAATTAAATTCTCATACTCCCCAATATATAAAACTGAAAAATCTGCTTATAACAGAAAATGATGAAGAAATCGAATTTTAATCTTTCACAATACATAACAAGGGAAATATTCCTGGTTGGGAAAATTAGGATTGACAATAGTAACTCTTTAGCTTCTTTTTAATGCTGACTTTTTGGTCACCTGATTCATAAAATAAAATGAGATCTGTATGTAAAAGTACTTTCTTTCTTTTATTATTCTGCTAGATGAAGAACCTTTGGCAACTTGGAAACACTTTGAATGACCACCACTAGATAACATGACTTAAAACACCCCAACAAAACTAGCAGGATGCATCAGGCTTCTAAGCACTACTATGTATGCTCACTCTCAAACTTTGCTAGCAAGGGCTGTCCTATGAGGGAAACAGTTGCAGTTCATCAACACAGTGCACTAAGCTTGAAGTGTTATGCTCTAATTAGCATTTAAGACACAAAAGCAGAAATCTTTTTGAGATAAATTAACATGTTGGCCTTCTCTAAGATGTTGCAGCACTGTGGAATAATCTAGTCTAATACATGCATATGCATTGCTATGTTCCTTTTGGTTTTGAATTCCCTGTTCAGTGTATTTTAATTCTTCTCTAGCCCGTCATATGAGCAGTGTAATAACTTGCCTGCTCCATTAGGAGAGGTAGAAACTTCAAAAAGAATACAGAAAGCACTTCAGCAGACCTATGTGCACATCCACCCATCAGTAAATTCTAGTGTGGGCTCATATTCAGGTGATATTACGCTCTTTTCATGCTTCCCAGGGCATCCAGAAAAAGCACAAATAAAGTCATATTTGAATGTCTGTGAGTGGCAATAAGGGAGTTCAAGTCATACCAACAACAAAGATACATGAGTAATAGTCCAAGCTACAAAGCAGATACAGGATTAATTAATATGTGGAAAAACAAGTCTCTATCCCATTAAAGAGAGCTGTCTAGGTGGCTACAAGGGTTATGAAACTGGCACTAATTAAGATGAGACCACAGGGAGAAAAAGATTTTTCCCTAGACCTAAATGAGGCTGTAATACAAAATGAATTTGAGAACATTTCTCTTTCTTACTTCAAACTAACAGAATAATCACATTAGGAGATTAGTTTAAAAATTTATGTCTTTTCTCCAAACAGCATTTAACATGCTCTTCTACTGTTATTACCTGGCTTGTTCCAGTAAGATGATGACCTGTAAAATATATGCTTCTGACATAAATAAAAGTGGAAGAGATTTAACCAAATGCCCTTAATTCAAAGCAGAAAATGTTTTTGGAGTACAGGAACAAATCACTGTTTTTAGGTTGAGATCTACCAGTACCACTGTAGAATATACTAAGATTAAGACAGCTGTGACAACCCCTGGGTTTTAACTGCCTGTTTTATAGAAAAAAAAATTGATTTGAAAAATATTGTAAGGTGTTTTCTAAACAATAACAGAAAGCAAACCATACAGGAAGGAAAGGTCACTTATTTCTTATGGGGAAATTACAGAGGCCAATCTACAGCTTGTATGGGATACTGGGATGGTAAGGACTTCTTATGAGTCTGGGTATGGAAAAATGAAGAATCACTAACACATCTTTGCGTGTCAGAGAAGTGTGGTGAATCTCTTGTGCCTCCATTCCCGTAACTCACCATTAGTCTCTGCAAACATACTTGGAAACTCTGAAACATATCACTCCTGGGACAGGAGCTTTTCTCTAAAGTCACAGTCTGTTGACGAAAACCACCAACTGTCATGGTAATTTAAACAAATAGGTTGGATTTCTCAATGAGAAAACAACAACCCTCAGGACAATCAAAATTAGTAGGAAAAAACTGTCCATTACTTAAAAAAAAATCTAAGTAAAAGAAGTGACAAACACTGAACAGGACACAGGTCCCTGTAAAAACCTGTTTCTTAGGGACAAACATGCCGCTGTGTAAAACCTGTGAGCTGGCTCTGGACTGACAGAAGCAGCACCTGATCTTCATGGATACTCCATACCTAGTGGGGTTTTGTTTTAGTTTATTTTTAATTATTATTATTACAGATTGCACAGTGTAGTGGAGACACAATATGTCTGTCCCTTGATAGGACAGATATGATTTATGCAAACAGCTGAAGACACTCATGTACAGCAGCAGTATGGGCTCAACAAACACAGAGGTACATCTGCATATGTAGACATGCATTTGTGCTTGGACATGTACAGAAAAAGTTCACAGCTACTATACAAGGACAGAAGTCTTTGGGTCTGGAAATTTTTTTCCTCCATTTCTGGGAGAAGAAAGAATCAATAAAAGAAGTCTCAAGCCAGAATTACCAAATTTGACACCATCTTGAGTTAAGAAACAAAGACACAGATGTATGGGTATGATAGATGTCTTAGCAATCAGCATTTCTGGAGACTCCAGAAAATTAAGTGTCCTTCTGAACCCTCAGAAGAATAGTTCCAGCTGGCAGATGTCCATGTACATAAAGGAATTCATCCTAGTGGAGAGGGAAAGGGGTTAACGTGAGCCATTGAAGACTCCAGTGCTTTGGGGAGGAGGGAATATACATGCTCCAATAAGCCTTTTCTTCCCCCACAGAATTACAGAACAGACCAAGGTTTCATTAAAACCCCAGCTGGAAATGGTAATTCAGCACCACCTGTCACAGCCCCGTGGGCACCCCCAGGCCCTCACTGACCTGCCCAGCCTCAGCTGCTGCCTCCACAGCCCACTCTGCACCAGGAGCACCACTGAAGCTCTGGCTTCTGTTCCCAGACCTGGCTTAAGCTTAAGTACCATGCCTGCCTCCAGCCCTGCACTCCTCTCCTCAGACCTGTGTTATGTGTACTCTTCTCCCCAGGCCTGTCTCCCCCTCATATCCTTTTGATCCACACTGGAGCCCCTGGACAGACCCGAGCTGTGGGTGATCATTTCATCACCCAGGCACATGCTGTGACTCTTAGAGTTGTCCTGTGCAGGGCTAAGAGTTGGCCTCTATGATCCTTGGGGGTTCCTTCCAACGCAGCATATTCTGTGATTATGGAATTTTCCATGTCTGAGACTGCTCATGGGTCCTACTACCAGCCCTTAGCTTTGCAGCACTGCTCATGCCCCATGGCACCAGGTGTCTGGTGACACCCTCATGTCCCTTCTTGGCCTCCCTCACAGAGAAGCCCTGCTCATGCTGCTCCCAAGTGCCATCATTCAACAGTATCGAACAAAAAATATTACAAAAGAAGAAATCATTATTTTTAACAAAGTATTTTTTCACTATTTTAAGACCACCTAGTCTGATCCAAACTCACCTCTTAATAAAGAGCACTGTACCAAAAAATAATCTTCAAAGTTTTCTCCAGTCTCAACACAGAGAAAACTCATGTCCAATGTGGTGTTGGTACTAAAAGTTGACATAACCAGACTACTAAGGCAAGGCTGATAAAATTAGGACAGTCAAATCACAGTGACTAATACATTCTGTGTTGTCTTGTTCTTCATTCATTATATTTTTATATTTTCAGAAACTGCTGAGCACTTCTGCCTTTTAAAGCTATGCTTTGTTTTTCAAACCCAGACCAATATGTAAAGAAGTCACCTATGATACACAGCTGGAGAGGCTTCGGAAGGGGAAGAGAGAAACAGGAAAACCCAAGAATCTGTATTTCCGGGTAGGAGAGCAGGCAATATAACATAGATTGAGATAGTAGTTAATTTAGGTCTCTTATACAACTAATTTGTTTGCTTGAGGCTTTAAGAATGCTTTGGCCTTATCAACTCATATTTGACTTTCTGCTCCATAAATAGATATGTTTTTGTGATTTCCAGTATTCATTTAATATTTTCTTATGGTAGAAAATAGGTATTTAATTGACCTGATAACAGCAAGAGCTACTACACAATGTAATTTTTGTTTGTAAACTATCAGGTTCTAAAGGAAAGGGTTTTTGAGAATAACTTCTTAGGAGATGTTAACAGTCTGCAGTTTGATCAATTTGGGAAATAATTGTTTTTTCAAAACCCAGTTAAAAAATACATCTGTTCAAAATATATTAAACAAAAGTTTCAAATGATGGTTACCCTCATCAGTCATCTAATGCTAAATATATATACCCTACAGTACCCTTGTATTGACCTCTGTAATTAAACTAGTAATAATCTGACATTTGAAATAATAGTATTTCTAATTTTCTTATCTTAAATCCATTACTATACATCAAAAGACATGAACAAGACCATAGCTCAATTAGCTTACAACCTTGACAACATTTACAACTAGAAAGATATTATAACACTAAACTGTAAAAAATACTAATGGAAAAAGAAAACTTTTATCATCTGAAAGTCAGACACAGCCAAATGTAAAAAAATGGTTTTTATCATGAAAAGGATTTTGATAGGCACAAACAACATGTCCACTGGAAGGAAAATACGGTAAAGAATTTAGAACACTTGAAGTAACTACATTGAAGAGCTTATATCCAGACTTCAAAACCAATCCATGAACAAAAATGCAATTTAAAAAGGTATTACAATTCAACAATATGACAAAATGTCACCTATATGTTTATGAGAAGTCAGAGGAAGAAAAAATAACCACACTAAGCCTTGAACAGATATTCTGATCTAAACGGTACACTAGGTTTCACAGCAACTATGAAGGCCACATTACTAAAAGACAACAAAGTAAGAAAAAAGATAGTATCAAATCTCCTCTATGAAATGTTTATGAATGTGATAATCTAAACTCAGAACTGAGATATACCACTTTTTTTTTTTTTTTCATTCTAGGCAGTAAATTCAGACCTACCTGGGATGCCCAGAGCAATGCATTTGAAATTTAACCACCAGGGAAGTTACTACATAAGTTGAAGAAGAGGGAAAAATCAGAAGAGGACTTGTGTGATTTTTGTTGTTGCTGTTTCGTTTCTTTTTTTTAATAAATTGACAAAATGGAAGGATACCAACTGGCATTAATAAAAGGGAAGCAGCAAGGGAAGGAAGATTAAAATAGAATTCCTCAAAGTAGGAGTACAGAACAGAAAAATGCTTGTAGTCTTATGGGGAAATGGGCATCCAGAGTTGATTGACAGGAGAGAGTAGCTTGTTCAAATGAATCTAAGAATGAAATACATACACGGTAACTCTTTACAAACAGATTAGAGGAGCAAGACAGAAGTAACTGTATCTAATTTAGTCATGAATACATCTGGCCTGACAATCACATCAGACACATCTTAATGAGGTTTACAGATCATAATGAGTAACTAACAAATATTCTGGAATTACCATCTTAGAAATAAATAAAAAAAAAAACACAGAGGGGAAAAAACCCCCCTATAAATTCCCTTCTCATAACCAAATAAACAAGGATTTATTTTCCAAAATGAATGTAATTTAACATCTTAAACTACTTAAAAGTTGTCATCCTGCCTCCTTCTGTGTAGCTTAGGAGTAGTACAGTAGACCTGCAGGAAGAGATAAAAGGAATTCCTCCACAGTACTGAATGTTTTGTAAGTTTGGAAGATTCTTACCCTGTATTGATGGAAATTATTTCTATCAGTGGATTCTTCCTAATCTTTGGCAAATCCAGGCGTGCTCCCCCTAAACGTTTTCCATTATCCTTTTTCTGACCCAGCAGTCTCACAGAATGACCTTCAAATTAAACAAAAAAAATGCAGTTATTACAAAGAACAAGTCTCATCACAGTTGTTTTGATTTGCACTTCTTCAGAAGTAGTGTTTATATTTCAAAGACTGAAAATGAGAATGAGATGTAATAATATATTTCCACCAGCTGGAGCATTTAAAAAGAGACACTGACAGGTAAAATAAATCATCTTAAAATGAGCAAATTATTTCAACCAATTATCTTTTCACACTTGCATTTTCTGTTTTATATGATTAAAATTATCTAAGCTGTCTCATTTTCAGATTCTCTAGCAAACAACAACATAGCAATAATATTTAAATGGATTGTATGGCAGGATCAAAAGATTGTTCCCAAAAAATTCATTCAAACCTAAATTAGTAGGCAATAAACAACTAAATACTTTTTTAGCTTATTAGATTGTTCCCAAAAAATTCATTCAAACCTAAATTAGTAGGTAATAAACAACTAAATACTTTTTTAGCTTATTATATGGAGAACCAACACATTTCAAAGTTACCTGCCTGTGTAAGTGTGAAAGTGCTGCAAAGCATTATCCTCACATATCCATGGTTAAGCTGACTACCAAGATTTGCACATATTCCTCCCACACCAGGACAACTGCAGGTCAGAAAACTGCCTCATAACTATTTTCCTGAAGCGATTAATATTCCTAGAGTAAACTACAAACAATTTCACCAACTGCCTACATCAGTTGTACCAGTATTTAAAGAGCACAAATGACAGCGTTCACTGATATTTTGAAGCAAGAACTAACAATGAAGAATCAAAACAATGGTGTGTATTATTGCATAAGGTAGTCTAAAGTGTTTCCAAGTTATAAGTGTGAGACTTGTGTCATTTACACCACAAAGCCTAGAATAGGCAGGTGAGAGACAGCAAGTGAAAGCTCATGGTAGATACCTGAATAGAGTTGGAAAACAACTCAAACTGGCAGGAAGAGAAAGCATGTGTCTGTTGAACTTGGAAAGCTCCCTGATAGTAAACTCTACAGCTTCAATCCACCAAATATTTCAGGAAAGAAAAAAATAACTCTAAAATAGGATGTAAGTAAAATAGGGTTGAGAGGAATGCATAAAACTATAAAATACAAGTTGAGCTACATCCAGAACAGCAAAGCCTATGATCAATTCAAATCAATTAAAAGCTGTGTTACATCAAAGCTCTTAGCTTATGTTACCAACAGCTATTTACAAAATTAATTCCTTCATCAGTCAAAGCCCTTCTTCACTGCCTGTTTTGAGGAGTCATAAACTTATTTTTGAATAATGTGGCATTCATGCTCTTAATTTATTTCCTTGATATGGCAACGACAGCCTAGAAAAAAAGCCAACTACTTCTGAAATAACATCTTCCTCAAGTTTTTTAAAGATACATAAAAATTCTAAATCAAAAATGTGATCGAATGAACAAGTGAGCAGGACTGACCTGATAGCATAAAGGTTAATACCAATAGGAGACATAATGGTTAATACTGATAGAAGACATCATAATGTCAACAGAATAACAAAAGGCTTTACTTCTGCAATTGGATTTGACAAAAATGTCATTATATCCTGTGGTCAATTTAGTAATATGGTGCTTGTGCTGCTAGCATTTACTAAATCACTCACTTCTACCTTTTCCATCGAATAACAGCAATATCCTTGTCTCACAATACCATTCAGTTATTTTCTAATCTAATGCTTCATTAAGGACCTGCAAGCATGGCACCATTTTAGTTACTTGTATAACAAAAGTGAGTGCCTTAAACCAGAAACAGAAAACATTCCTTTCTGTATTTCTTAATAGTGTGGTTTATTTGGAATAAACCAGTTTATCCACATTTTAAAATATTCAGCCACATTGTCATATTAAAGGTGTATTTGGATTTATGGCTGAAAATACAGTGAAACTATTCACAGTAGTCTTAAAAATATCAGGCTTAACAACAACAAGTTACCCAAAACTTAAAATTCACACACTCAGAATTGGGGTCAAACCACCATCCTTAAGTTTAAAAACCAAATGAAAACAACACACCACAAAATAAACCTGTCCCCCCTTCCCAAGTAATATCTGAGAGTGCAAAATCAGGGTGGCCTCATCTCCTCAGAACACAGACCCTTACAAGGAGAAGCCATATGAGTTACTGCTCTCTAACAGGAATTTAGCTCATGCTCTCCCTTTTTCATACTGAGAGCAACACTCAAACAGGCAACCACCCCCAAAAACACCCCACAAGCTTAGGCCATTCTCCAGAGAGAATATAACTTAGAGGGAGAACAAGACTGAGCTTCTTCTATCATCAGAGATTTCCTTTACCCAGGAAAGAAACCCCACCTCTGTGACCACCTCCCATGTGATCCACTGAATGCTAACACCCACCCCAACCCTGAGCCTGAGCTCAGGAAATCTGTGGCCTGGCTATCACCTGTGGCCTGCAGCTTATTCTCACACAAAACACACTTCCCATATTCCTCCTGAATGACACTGAAGTTCAAATTAATATGAGCCTCGTAGTTCCTCTGGAGTATTCAAGAATAACAACCTGCCTGTACTTTTCAGTCCAGACACCAGAGGCTAAAAAAATGCCTCTAGTGGGAGATGACTTTTAGCAGAGTGTTTAATGCTTCCAGAAAGCAAGTAGCACATGCACATCCAACTACTGTGACTTGTGTGGCAGGCACACTTAATTATTTTTCTTAAGAAGAAAACCCCCTCAATTACAGTATTCGTGACCTTAAATCCTTTTTCCCCTACTCCATACAAGGACTATTTTGTTTCATTTTAAGTAATCACTAAAGCATCTGTTTACAGAATTGTTACTATTAATAAAACATAACTTGATAAACACTGAATCATGCTTTTTCACATGCTGTAAATCTTTTTTTCTTCATACTTATTTCAAGAAAACTTAAAAATAAATACTTTGCAATTTTCAACTAGGAAAAGGCTAAATAACTTTTTTTTTTAGTTTGTCTAACCAGCACTATTAAGGCCAGACCAACACCAAGTTTAACAGAAAAAGCAGTAATTTTAAATCTCATTCATGACCTCCTATCAAAGCTTAGAATGGGACAAAACACTGCAATTAAGCTTTACTTCTAAAGCATTTTATCTGATTAAGTTACCTTCTCTCTGACTTTACAGGTTGCATAACTTACCTAAGCAAAGCAGGTGTCCCAACTTAAAAGGAGTCTTTCTTTTCATGTTTGTTTTGTTTCTTTCCTTTTTTTTTAAGTTTTGTACAACATTTTTGAAAACTGAGTTAATCACAAGTCTATTACCATAATGATGAGTGCTCCATCTCAGATATCAAACAAACACCACTCCTTTTTTGAGGGCTCACTCTACAATGCAAGCTTTGAAACACAGCTTAAAGACAAACAGATCTAGTCAGGTTAGATAGGAAAGCCCAAACGATTGAGGCCTATTAGCTGCTTCTGCTATGAAAATAATTTTTCTACTTCCACATAGTCTAGCAGCAGATAAAATTCCATTAAGAAAAAACAAAACAAAACCTGAAAAAGTTAATTAGTGGTTTAGGTCATGCTTCTGAGCAGATTTTCACTAATTAGTAGATAATTAATACAGATTACAACATAACAGAAGTACTAACCGAGTCCAGCAAGGACACTTGCAGAACAGAATCACTCACAGAAAATGCCAATGAAATCAAGCTAGGAACAATTTAAAATGAATCAGAGCTCTCTAGTTTTCAGAACTGTTTAATATAAAACTCATCTTTACATAGAAGTCAGTAGATGCAATTCACATTACTTGGCACTATCTGCAAGAAGGATGAGGTTGGAATGAATTAATTAGGATATTAAATCCTATTGTTAGGCTAAAAGAGGGCATTTAAATGTGTCTAGTTTGATAATTCAGTATGCAAAATGAAAATATTCTCAAGGTATTTATTTTCACTTGTTAAAAAGGACACAAGTAGCACAGTTTTAATTGCATGCACATATACCTTTAATCATAAATGTATGCTTCAAGATTGATGGAGAAGACTTGAAATAGAAATATATGAAGGGAACAGGTAATAGAAATTCTTTGTCATAAGATTATAGCATTAAATGTCCTGTGAGTCTCAGGCTACCATCAGATCCCTGTGACCTAGAACAACAGAGGCATGCTAATGCCACTGGAGCAAACAGATTTAAATGGGACTGGTATTTTCTAGTTTATTACAAGGGGGAAGTAGCCTGGCTCAGTAAATTTTAGTAAACTTTACCTGGTTATCAGCGTCATATCAGATACTAGCAGATCTGTATTACAATAGTCAGCTTAAATCTGTCCATAGGCTGGCACCCCTCAAGAACTGCTGGGAAATTATATCTGCTTGAAAGATGGAAGAGGGTATCCACTGAGGGTCCCTCCCCATTTGCACACCCCACTGGCGCTATACAGTGAGACTCTGAAACACAACTCCCAGCCAGACACAGATTTCTTAGCTATTAGCTTCCAAGTTCAGTGCAGATATCTCAAGCAGGCTCAAAAGCACTATTTTACAGAAAATCCTCAAAGATGCAGGAAACCCCAGCCTTGGCAGCAACAATTTCTATTGTTTTCTGCTTGTTCTGTTACCCACTCTTTCCCTTTCCCAGTTACATCACTGTGCTTAGAGGTTATTCACCATTTCCTGAAAGACACTTTTTTCCTCACAGCACAGCTGCCAATGCACTGTTCTGCACTTCTCAGATGTCTCTCACCAACCTGTCTGATCTCCTCCAGCATCTTTAGGGAACAGGATTAAGCACTATTTCATGTACTCTTGCACACATTTCCTTCCACCACTGTTTGGTTCTTAATGAATACAGAGTTTCCTTTCCTCAAGGTTAGCACTGGAAAAAATAGCACATAGAAGCAGTGTAGCTAAGGGAAGGAAGGTAAAAGCCTATGAAGGGAAAACAAAGTAATACATTTCTTCAAAGAAAAATTAAAGGAAGAAGTGCAAAGAAGAACAAAAAGCAGTAATAAAGACTGAAAGAAGCATCAAGCAAGGGCAGACCATAAGCTCCTCTCCCATCTTTTCTCCCTGCTCTGCAGCACAAACATGCTGTCCCACTGCAGACATGACTGATTTCAAAGGAATTCCCAAGCTCCCCAGAGCAATCACATGCTGTCAGACACACGCAAGTGCAAAAAAAGGACACTAATTGGTTTAGGAGTCTGCTGTGTGGATGCTCCCACCCAAACCAACCCCAGCTGGCCAGCAGCACACTGGCGTCCCTGGATGTCATCAGTGGCATTTCCTGTCTCAAGTAAATTCAGAGAGCAAAGGAAAGCAAAACCTAACTGAAAGGTATATGCCCTGCTCATGAGCAAGCAACTAATATAAATTATTCCTCTTCTAGATCAGTGAAGATGGGAATGTTCTGTAACAGTAAAATTCCTTCATCTGGTATAGGCAGGAACAGGGAATAATTCAGACTAATGCTGTCAGAGTTACTGATCTTTCCTTTGTATCACTGCACCATGCCTTGGGCCAGGCATCCAGTCCCATTAGGATGCTGATAGCAGGTGGTATGTTTGATCCAGTCTCTGCATTCAAAACTCTTTCATATAAAGATTACTTTCCATCCTATACCAAATCAAAAAGCTCCATAGAAATGTGCAGGCATTACTAAGCATACAGCATGTCTGTAAGTAGCTTGAAACACAGAGAACCACTAAGTGTTGCACTTGGAATTAGCATCCAACAGTAATACTGCTTTGGAAGACTCTGGAATGTGAGTGTCACACCGGTGAAGACAGGAGCTTTTTAAAATTCATTTAATGTAATTTCAAAAACAAGATATTCAAACAAGAAAAACAAGAAAAGGTCTGCAGGTGTCCCACATTGCTAAAATTCATACACCACTTTCTCTCCATTAAACATGCAATGCCTCTTTATTCTTGGTATGTCTCCAGTGTATGACTCAATCATAACAATATCTGTAAGCACTAAAACTGTACTGTACAAGAAGTCATACAAAACAAGAGATAACTATTACCAAGGAATTACTGTCCATGTAAAAATTGCACCAAGTTAAATTAGGAATATAAGTATTCAAGAACATTTTTGACACGTTCATAGTATTTTCCTCTCTCACAGCAAAAGCATTTGAAATGCCCTATTAAGGCACTACTGCTTTTTTTCAGGATTCAATAGCTTCACCCTACTTATTCTGAGATCATGCAATGTTATTGTGTTTCTGAAAAAGTTCCTGAACGCCGAATCTCCTGTGAGCTCAAAATGCCAGCCACAATTCCACAGCTCAGAAGGACAATACTAAGAATCGACTACAGGAAGAGTTCCCCTCACCTTCTGTCCTCACCTCTCTGTGAAGAAATGCATTTGATCAGGATCAAAGATTCTGCTCAAAACCTCAGGAGATCCTGAAGAGAAACTTCCAAGGGAAAAGACATTTTGAATCAGATAAAACAGGCTGCATTATGAGGAAGGGAAGTGCTGAAAGCAGGATTGTCAGAGCCAGCTGCAGCAGCATAAGTAACTTGCCTAATGTTTTGGGGTGTACAAGCTGAACAGAACAAATTTAGCCTTAGAGTGAAACGTTGAATTGAACTTCTCACTGTGTGCAAAATCATGAGGTGCTCTTTACATTTACCAGCCACAAGGATTCTCTATCCAGGTGAGTCTAATCAATGTGAATAGGACAGAAAAACAGGGATGCTGTAAGATAGTCATTCACTCAAGGTGTGGAAAAGAGAACATAAGGGTCTGGAAGAAAAGGCACCTCTTCCATGCACATCACAGGCTCATTTAACAATGAGCACTCACAATTGTGCTACTGAGATTTTCAGTCTGTTTCCCCCCAATTACTTGTTTTCTTCTTCTGTGGCACTGTTTATCTCCCCTTCAGTTTCTGTGAGCTACTTACAAAATAAAGTCAAAACAATGACAGTTATAATAAGTATAGTTAGTTCTATCAAATTTATAAATTAAATCAATGAAATAACTACACTGAGAAAAATAGTTACAAAACCTATCTAAAGTCCTGGGTCATCACACACACCGAATAGTCCCTGCATGCTCAAAAGCATGAGCAGACACAGCAGAAACAGCAATAAACTTTCTTGTAAGAGCTAAAATCAGCTGATGGTAAAGAAATCTCTTGCTCCAGCAGGGACAATTTTAATTTGAGCCACATCACTACTGTTGTTTACAAAAGCAATTAAAATCTGCCTTTGCAGAAACGGTTTCTCCACAATTACTGTGTAACCCTTATTATGCTCTACATTTTTATTTAAATTACAGTCTGCAAAACTAAATTCTCGGAACTGATAATGGCATGGATCATGGTATTACTGTTTGGAACTCATCAGTACCCTTCAGCACATCACACTTTCAGTAAGCAATCAGAAAGGGGCAATCAAAATGCAACCTGGTGTTCTCACTGAACCATCTGGCTGCATGAAAAAAGCTTCGTTTAAAAACCATACAGAGGGACACCTTCCAGCCAGGTCCTTTATAAGCCAATGCTTGTTGTCAAAGTAGTTCTTAAATAACAGAAAGGAAAAAAACCTACTTGTTTGAGTAATACACTCTTTCTACCCACAATGCTTTGATGACAACAAAAAATTTATAATTTTGTTTAAATAGGAGTATCTCCAAAATTTCCAATCCAGGGCACACAAAACAGAGGCAGGTGACATGAACCACATTATGCCATTAACCTCAGTGATTGATACAGACTAATGAGTGATGGGTGGGTGAATCTTTTAATCACAGTCATGGCCCCAAGTTACTGACTCACTGCCACTCTGTGGACCGCCCACTGAAAATATGATTTCAATCCCACGCAATTTTCTTAAGTCTGTCAAACACAGCCCCTGGCACAAATTCATAGAATCACAGAATTCTTAGTTAAGGGGTTGGAAAGAACCTTAAAGATCATCCAGTCCCAACCCCTGTGCCATGGTGAGGTACATCTCCCACTAGATCAGGTTGCTCAAGACCTTATCCAACCTGCCTCAAACACAGTTTTTCCAGTTAGTGCCTTTATTTTTCTACAATCTCAGTATAAATGACAATTCTACCTCCTAGAAATAGCATCAGGGATGTGGTGCTGCTCCCGGGGTGCGTGGAGTGGGCTGCAGGGGCTTCTGCAAGGAGAGGCCAGGGCTGCCAAGTGCCAGGTCCAGCTGGCTCCAAAAACCCTGCCACGGGGTACAGTGGAGCTGTCACAGATGTAAGAAAGGGAAAAACAGTGCCTGGCAGGGAGGAAAAAAGTGTGAGGGAAACCCCTGTGAGCAGCAAGGTGAGAGGAGGAGAAGAAAGAGAAGAAGGAGGAGGTGCTGCAAGCAACCCACTGGATTCCCCTGCAGCCACTGGAGAGGAGCACAGCGAAGCAGATTATCCCCTGCAGCCTGAATGGGACCAGGAGCCTGGAGCAGGGCTCCTGGCAGGGACTGCACAGCCTGTGGCAGACCCACACCGGAGCAGCCTGTTCCTGAGGCACTGCACCCCTGCAGAGGATCCATGCTGCAGCAGTTCTTGGATCCCCACAGCCCACAGGAATGCCCCAGGCTGGAGCAGGACAGTGTGGGGCACAGAGGGGCTGTATTGGGCTGACCACAGCCTCCACTCCCCATTCCTCTGCACCAGTCTGGGGAGAAGATGGAGGAGTCTGGGATGAGAGACTGAAGCTGAGCATGGGAAGAAGAGGGGTGGGGGAAGGTAGCTATAGTTTCTCACCACTCTATTCTATTTTTACTTGGCAATAAATTAAATTAATTTCCCCCAAGTCGAGTCTGTTTTCCTCATGATAGTAACTGGTAAGTGATCTTCCTGTCCTTATCATGACCCAAGAGTTATCCCATCTTATTTTCTCCACTGCCCTCATGAGGAGTGGGAGCAAGAAAGCAGCTGGGTGTGGGTCTGGCAGCTGGACAAGGTCAACCCACCACACAGTGAAATAAATAAAACAACCCACCCAAAACTGCCCCCCTCCCCCCCTCCCCTTTCTGTGTCTTTTCAAAGGAGATAGAAACAGAAACAGGGACTTGATGAGGCCACCACCCTCCCTCTGACCCTCCTTAAGCTGCACTTTGGCACAAACAGTCAGTTTCCTGACTGGGAGCCAAATGATACTTTCCCTCAAATGGGAACTACTCCTGACTCCTCCAATTTTTATTCTTCATTTGGCCTGTCATCAGCTTCTTGAGTCAAGGCTACTCTTCCCACAATCACAGAAATTGAAAAGAGACTATTTTATCTACCATTACCAGCAGATTGTAGTGAAATCAAGCAGCACATACAAATATTATTCAACAATCTTGCATTCATATATATATATATATATATATAAACACACTCACTCTCAGGTGGACAATCCAGTATAAATTCTATACTTTAGCCTATATATAATATAGGTACCGTTTATCTCTTTTTCAAACAGACAGACACAGCAGCTATCATGAATCCATAACTGCTATCCACATGACAACAATTAAGCAGTTTAGCAAATAAGGGTCAATGTTTAAACTGGGAATGGATGGGCAACTTCACCAGACAGGTCAACGTGACTGAAACTGAGAAAGGTTATGTTAAGTATAAAGGGCTCAACCCTGAAGTAATTTCCTTCGGTTGTTTTTTATAATCAGGTCTAATGACCCATTGTAAAACTATGTTTTGTGAAAGTGTTAGACAGACACAATATGGACTAAGCTCAATTCAAGCTATGTCCCTCATCTCCCTAAGGCCTAAGCTAAAAGCAGACTGTACAGAAATACTCTGGTCCCACGCCTCCCACCCCCACAAACCCTTAATAACATGGGATTTGAGAGCATGTCTAGAAAGGAAGAGGGAAAGACCTAAATCTCTGAAGACCTAAATTCAAAGCCAGAAAAGAGGAATTTCTCCATTAAGCAGTTAACATTCCTCCTTAAAAATACAGCAAAAAATATATTCTCTTGCCTACTGTAAACTGTTTATAGCCAAACTTGTATACACACAGAGACTTTTTTTAAAGACACATTTTAGAGTGATTCATAAAAAGCTGACTTGAGCAGTCACTACAAAGACATTCTGCAGTTCCCACCAAAAATCCTTCAGCTTATTGGAGCATACTATAGAAACTGATCATCCAAAATAACTTTCATATTCCATACAGAAATTTTACTAAGTGATGGAACACATATAAATTATAAGCCTGTTTTCACCTGGCTCACAGATACCACAACTCCTTAGCAACATTTCCTAACATTCTATGCATAACACCTGACTGGAAAACTAAGCACATGAGTGGGAATGTTGCCCTAATGCTGTAAAAATTGCTGTAATCCAGACATAAAATTTGGGTAATGTGCAGATGAAGCAAGGTTTACCAAACTGTTAAATCAGAACCCTGCATGACAAAACCATTCTGTTTACCAAAAGACTGACAGACACAGTGGCTACACAATTGTGGCCTTCACTTTGAGAAACTCATTTCTGAGATTGTGAATTAATTATTTTGTCTAGTTTCTCACAAGCACTATAGAGGTTTCAGATTATAAATTACCATATCATGTGAAAAGTACATGAAGATGCCTCTAGTCAAAATATATCTTGGGACACAGTATAAATACTAATTAGACATGACCTGCATAAAAATACTGCACTGCTATTGAAGATTGCTTCTGGAAGTGACAATTTACCTGCTAATTAGGAAATTTCAAAGATTCAATTCAACACTCGTGATAAAAGTTAGTATGGCATAAAAATGAGAAATCACTGAGCCTCTTAAAAGTCTCTATCTCTCTTTTAGCTGTCAGTGCAACAACAAATGTGCACATCCTTCTTTTCCATTTTCTGATTAAACAGGATAAAAAGATAAAGTCACATAAAAAGTGTTTATCAGAATTATCTCAATGGAAGGCTGGGAACTAACTGTCTTCACACATATGTGGTAAAGATACATTTCTTGAAACTACCATCTCCTGACCCAGCAGAATGGAATTGTTCTGAAAAGGTCTTCCTGACAATGCCCGTAAGATTGAGAAAAAAATCTAGGAAAAACTCTTTCATATTTCATACAAAGAGTTCTAAATAATTTCAAGAAATCAATTTTCTTTGGGAGTACAGCAGGCTTTCAACCAAATCCAACAAGGAAGCCATTTTCATGAAAAACTGAAAAGATGACTATTAGGAAAAAAAAAATAAGGAAAAAATTCTTTCTACAAACTTCCCCTTTTTGTAAACTATGTATTACAAAATTCAAGCATCCAAGAAAAAAACTAAGGCACCACTTAAGAAATGGAAAGTCAGTGAAACCTAGACTTCTAGACTTAAAACTAGCATCAGGGTAACCTGTTTCCACCTTGGAATTTGGACAGAAAATCCAGACAACTCAGTTAGGCTGACCAGTCTACAGAGCTACCCTACAGAGCACAGACACTATGAAGTTCCACTTATTCAGCCAAACATTTTTTTAAAGATTCAATATTTAATATTTTTAAGCTTTTAATATATACATAACCACACTACAAGAGTATACCAGCCATGCAACCTGTAGCTTTTCTTAAAAAAAAAGGTGAAAAAAACTGTGCTGTTCAGCTATGACAGATACCCAACTTAAAAGTCATTGGTGTAAGCTGGGTCTAAATTCAGAATTCATATTTAATCCCCTGTTCCACAACACCTCCATCTCCTGAAAGCATTAGCAGCTTCAGAAGCTGTTATCAACGATGTAGACTCATGAAAACAAAGGACAACATTTCATTTGATCTTACACTAATTTAATTTTCTACCATGTACCTATTTTATATAATAAAATACTCTAATCAACAGTCCTATTATCTACAATATTTTACTTCACTTGGATAATGAAAGTTCATAGTTAGACGCTGCATAAAACACATGAAAAAGAGCTTCACATTCTTCTCCATTAGTAGATGATTCCAAAATACATAAAATAATGCAGCTTCTTTAAGTAAATTAAAGAAATATAAGTAAAATCTCCTATTTTTATGACTAGCTTTTACAAAAAATAGGCCATTATCATATGCTATGATCTCTGCCAACTTGATTCTCCTTCCAATTGTAATTTTATTGTCCAGATGAGTTACAGTTGGAAAGGACCTCTGGAGACCACTCTGTCCCACCCTCTCACTCAAGGAGAGCCACTGAGAGCCAGTTCCCCAGGACCATGCCCACAGTATTTGAATACAGCCAGGGATGGAGTCTCTACCACCTCCCTCAGCAACCTGAGCCAGTGCTTGGTCATCCTCACAGTCAAAAGGTGCTTCATGGTGCTTAGAGAGAACCTCCTGTGCTTTTTAGTGCCTGCTGCCTCTGGTCCTGTGTCGGAGTCCAGGGCATTCCTTTGGTTGCCCTGGATGGTCACAGACCTCAGCAGAGAGGCCTGGAACCCAACAAGAGGGTTTGAATCCTGGACAGGGGGGTCTGTCCAGGGGGGTTGCCTGGCACAGAGTCCAGAAAGACACAGGCTTT
>JBBMKD010000102.1:60698603-60824860 GCA_037834095.1 Argya squamiceps
TTGTTCTCCCTTGGCATCCATTTTCTGATGTGACGTGGGCACAAAGTAGTGTAAGGAGATTGGGTCAAAGTAGAAATGACTCTTTTAGTATAGGTGATAGGCATTGGCATGAAACTGTAAGTAATAGACACGTAACTATCTGTATAAAAAGGTAGCGACCTCCCATCACGGGGGGAGTCGCCTGTGTCCGAGCTGCTGTGAACATCTTGGCCGGGCACAGAGAAATTTGTAAGATAAGAAATAATAAACACGCGAGAAACCAAGAAACACCAAGACCTTGAGACTCCTCTTCATTCTCGTGCCGAGCTCCAAAAGCTTCAGAGGGCAGAAGGCAAAAAAGACCCAGCTCAAAACTCCACCAGCCGAACCACCAGCCTAAATCTCAGGTCAGAGAGAAAACCTAAAAACCCGAGAGTCCTGTCTATGGGCACCACTGGAAAGAGTCTCACTTCTCTTTGCACCCTCTCTTCAGGTATTTACATACTTTGATGTGATCCCTCTCCCTGAGCCTTTTCAGGGTCTCCTGTAAGGAGAAATGATCCAGTCTCAGTCTCTTAACCATCTCTGTTTGATTCCCCCCAGTATGTCAATGTCTCTCTCAAAATGGACAGCCGGTTTTTGTTCATGTTTTTCCAATAAAACTTCAGAAATCCTGTGCTCCATTATCTTTCAGGAAACCTCTGATACAATTGGAAATGTATGGAATTCAGCAGCTCACTTTCTAATCACTTTTAGTAAGCTACAAAGGAACAAAAATATTTCTAGAAATTCACACTTTTTTAAGTTCAATGTTTATTAAATGTTTTTTTAAGTGTTCATTAACATTCCTATGAACATTATTTTCCAGCATTATATCAGTGTTTAAAATGGAATCTAAAAATCCATTCAGTGAAAATGATTATTTTAAGAGCTGCTACTAGATTACTTGTACTCTTTCTAGTCATATAACGTTCAGTCACCATAACCTGACTAATTATGTTATCAAAAAAGCAGTAATATCGGGAGTCAGTACAAATATTACAAAGCCCATTTTTGTAAAGGGAGGGCATGCTGACCCAGGTTATCATCTTACTCCCTTAAGAACAAATAAAATTCAGGAAAAAGCAGATAGGGATCTGAAGTACGGTTGTAAAAATCATTAAGTATCCTCATTTTCAATATATTGTCATGAACACCATGATGTTTCTGGGAAAACAGTTTGGCTTACTAAATAAAAAATATGTACTGAATGTATTTCTTCTTTGTTTGTATGGTAAAGTAGGTTGTATCCCCCAAAATAGATGCCATAAGTTAAGGACAATTTGGGAAAAATTTTGGTTGGGAGTACATAAAAGTACAGGTTTCACTCCTGAAAGCACTCAAAGCAACATGAAATCTTAAGGCCTTCAAACCACAACCTCTAGAAGCCTTACACCACACTACACAATTTCGTGACAGAAGCTGTTTTTTTCCTTTTAAAAATTTGCACTGCTTTAAACTTTCATGCTGTAATTAAAAAAAAAATCATATTCCAGCATTAAAGTTACTGACAATGCCTTGTGGACTAGACACTTGTTTATATTTAAAGGACAGCCAATTAAACTAAACCTTATAATTTAAAGCTTCATGGAACAGTAATTTTTATGGCCTGATAAGTAACAGAGACAAACTTAGGTAACCCAGAAAGACCCAGACAAAGATATTTATTTAACAGCAAATGTTTACTGGTCAGGCTGCAGGAACAATACTGGGTTTTTTCCCCTCCTCCACTGCAAAGTACTAAGAGTACACACATGAACAAAGCCAGAGAGAACAAGGAACATAGTTACAAAAGAACATTAAACCAGAAGATAATTTATCTGCCCTGCTGAGAAGAGCTAAGGGAGGTAAGCCAAAACACGGGAGAAGAAGAAAATACCAGAGAACTAAAAGGAAGTAGAAGAGTAACACTCAATTAAGATAGTGCAGGAGCTTTATACAATACTCTACACCAACCTACACAGATGAAATGATTTCTTGAAGTGTCCTCTTGATCATTTACCTATGAAACCAACAGCCCATAGACCTCCTCACAGAAAACATCTCTGAAATTATCACTTATACAAAGCATATATGACGAAGTATAGCACCGCCCAAACATTCATCTAGAGCACAAAGCAAGTGTTAGGTTGAAGAAGAACACACCAGCAGCACTTCTGCTAATGCTTACATGTTTCAGACTAGCTGCAATTAGTTCAAGTGTGATGCTTACCTTTAATAGTTTCCTCCACAACTTCTACTACACGATCTATCTGCTGAACCTAAAAAAAGTCAGAAGGTAAATACCTAAGTAGTCAACAACTGGACATACTTTCATATTAATTAGTCTTTCAAAAGTGTCTTCTTCTGGATTAAGGAGGCGTAAAGAATTTTGGGCTGTATTTTCAGCCAGTTTTTATTTTCTGTGGATTTAGGTCAATCTGAGCTGAGATTCTTTCCAGACCTTTCCAGAGATTCTTAGCTGAGATTCTTTCCAGAGCTTTCATCCAGACCACCTATTCCATGTAATTCTACTATAGATATTTACCTACAATGCAGGAAAGCCAACTTCTCACACTTAAGTTAGTTTGTAATTTTTCCACAATATTCCTTTTTAAACACTGCTTCTCTAAGCTGTACATTACATGAACTAGATTTAGTATGATTTTAGCAGTCTTTTCCTTGTAGTTTCTTTTCCAGCTTGTTCCCAAAACAAGCAGAAAAGCACAAGTTGCAGAGGCTTCAAGAGAAGAACCTGGTCTGCAACAAGGAGCCTGGAACTTGAATCCCTTGTATCAAAGCCATTAAGTCTCTGTGCCCTAAACCACTGAATTTGTAATTTCCTGTAAATGCAAGACTGCACAATCTTGTCTACTTCACATTCATTTTTCCAACCTGTCTAATAGAAGTTATAAAAAAGCTCACCTATATTTGGAGCCTGATTTTAAATTCCCAGCTGAAGTCAGTGGGCATCAGTTCCTTTCCTTGTCTGGGTGTTGGATCAAGTCCATGTAAAAGTATTTTTCTTTTTATTTTCTTTCTTTTTTTTAACCTTTTGAAATACAGCCTTTTAAAATAGGGATGTCCACCATTTCAGATTTTTGGATACAGTATAGTAGTTATGATTTCTAGAAATTAAGTTATAGCACTGCTAATATTTGCATTTTATTAATTTTATTGAAAAAGAAATATATTTAAATGATTTTCTGAATCACAAGCATTCACATAACAGACATACTGACAATCTAGCAATCAACTTGTAAAGAAAGCACAGATAAGCAGTCGTATGGAACACATGCATATTTACATACTTCTGTACATATCCATTTTAAAGTTTTAAAAATTATGACTCAAGATATTTAACATATATACTTTCTACTAAATGTTTAAAAAATAAATAGAAAACATCCACTTGAAAATAGAAGTGCACACATTTAAAACAATACTACAGACAGGGAACAAAGCCTGTGTTATATTACCTAAAACATTATTGCTATATGTCTCAGTCCTAGACTGTTTAAGTTCATAACCATTTTAATAATTTAAAATATGAGAAATCTAGGTGGTTCATAACCTGAGTCACCAATTACTTTCTGCATTGTGTATCTGAGGAATTTTTGCATTGCTCCAAATCCCCTGCTGAATAAAAATAGAAAAAACCAACCAACCATTATATTGCATCTTCATTTTATTGCATAAATTAAATTATTCTCAATATGTCTGTCAAGAAGATGGCTCATGTAAGTAATTAAAATTACAAGTCTGAGAGATAATGAGATCTGCCCCTAGAAATAGATGGTTGTTCTGCCTTACATGTTATTTCCCACATTAAATATTTTTCATTTCAAATTATTGGAAATTATTTGGCTAAAGCCCCAAATGCTCAAGAAAAAAAATGGAATGCTTTCAGTCTGCATTTATGAAGATAAAAGTATCTTAGAAAATGTGAGGTGAACCTGAAATGAGAAGAGGGAAGGGTTTAGAAGATTCTTATTTGGAAAAAAAAAGGGGGGGAGAAAAAAAAAAATTACAAAGTCACAGTAATGAAATTTTCTTGCATGTATAAAGGTCTGCTGGATTCTTTTCCTCACATCTCACTAACCTTATGGATAATTCTGCTCTAAAGTTGTATCAAAGATATGTGTAAACCTTCAGAGCAGAGCTCCAATAATGTCTCCATCAGGCATCAGTAAGCCCATGAAGCACAGAGACATTGTGGTAGTGTATGAAGGGAAATTACACCATCCCTCAACATTTCTTTGCAGTGTCTCAAAACACCAACCCCCCAGGACTGACAGCAGGACTCCACTGCTGGGTGTGGTTAGTGCACCCCACTTGGCTCCATAGATCTTGTGGAACCTTAGTTAAGTACATTTTGGACTTAATGTCCACTTCAAGTAGTTCTCCATTAGGATGTGAACAGAACAATAGCTACAGACAGAATGGAGTTGACAGCTGAGTAGAACTATGCAACAAGAAAAAAAAAAACCCAAAACACTCAACCACCACAAATGAGGACTGATGCAGAAACCTGGGCTGAGATTGGTGTGGGCCAAGAGCACAGGCAAGGCTCATGAACCCATCAAAGAGTAATCAAAGCAGGAAACTGGTGACAAAGCAAGCATAAAGAGAGTTGTGTCAAAGCATGAAGGCTGAGTAGAAACAAAGGCCAGGAAAAATCTGACCCTTCCTGGTGGGATCAGAGCTAGGCCTAAGTACAACTCAACAATCATTTGTATCTGTAATAACCCAGCACTGCCAAGCCCCTCACTAAACCATATCCCTAAGCACCACATCTCATGACTTTTAAATGTCTCCAGGGATAGTGACTCAACCATTTCCCTGAGTAGTCTGGTCCAATGTATGATCACCCTTTACATGAAGAATTTTTTTTCCTAAGATCCAATATGAACACCCTAGGAGTGAACATACATATTCATAAAACAATCTTTTTTTTCTCATCTAGGAAAAACCCTATGCATTGATTCTCATTGTCATAATTAAGAAACCAAATGGTCACTACATAGATAAAATAATCTATCTCAGGTAATTAGAACATGCTATTTATAATCCTGAAGATTTTAACTCCAGTTCAGCAACTCAGTTTCATCTCACCTTGTTTAGGGATCTCTGCCAAATGTTGGATGTTAAAAGACTACTCAGCCTATCCCTTCTCTAAAGCCAGTAAAAGGGAAATACATGGCTTCAAAAGGCACTTCAGGTCTTCTGAAAATCTAAATTATTTGAGAGATAATTATCTTCATTGACCATAAAGAGAGCTGAGCAAAACAGACTCTCAAATTACAGCACTTAGGCAAGATAAATCTGGGGCTTAATACATAACTTCAAAAGGCATGTGACTAGCCACCCTGGCTTCAGAGGGATAACATCTGTGTTTAAAACCTTTGCTGACAATACTGACCATAGTAATGGGCATTACTCTGGGTTAGGAATGTATTCTGAGAGGAGGATCTACAAAAACCTTAAAGGGAAGGAGACTACCCCACAGAAGCACATAAACAACTGATTTTCATTGTTAAACACTGACACAGCTGTGTCAATTGCTACACCCTTTGATTTATAGGTTGGTACATAACTGCTGTAGAAATTAACATTTTCTATTTGCACATCCAATTTTCAGTTTAAAAGCATGTGGTGAACTGACACTCTTTTCTGGCTTTCCAGGTTCCAGTGTCCTATTTGAATATCAACATGGGAATTCAAAAGCCAAAGCTGACAACTGAGATTTGTATGAAATCATTCTTTGCCATAAATTACAGAATAGTGTCCACCTGTTCCCAGGTTTTCAGCATGCTTTCCAAGAAGTTCTGCTAATTCAAATAATTCAGAGTAAAATTCCATCAAATTTGACTTTCATGAAGTACATATTGGATATTTGTATTTATGCAAGGCTCTGTTTTAAGGGCAGCAGGCAGGCTCACAATCTTGAATGCACTCTGGCCCTATGAACACTGCAAGGTAGGCAAGTATCACGATCTCTGCTTTGCAAACATCATCCAAACTTTTATGAACTGAACCACGGAAATCCTATACAATGTATCTTCCTCGTTTATAAGGCCAAAGCAGTAGGGATGTACTGACACTTGGCATCTTGGCATGGTTCCAGTGATTTCCTTTCACAATGGCACTGCTAAAGCTCCACTCACTACAGCATTTTACAAATGAAGGAATAAGGTACATTAAACTTAAAAGTGTATACCAATTACAGATGTAAAGCTTGAGAAATAAAGTGCCTGTTTTTTGTAATGCACTTAGCATTTTTTAATGCTGCACCATCTATTTTATAGCAGTGCTCCTTGTGTTACGTGCTGCTGCTGGGAGTTCAGCACTCCCACTAATCACATTCCAGAGTTTCAAACTGGATATGAAAAGAAAATTACTTAAAGCTTGCCTTATACAGTAGAACAGTCAGGGGAAAGGGTGAGTTGGAGGTCAGGAGAATGCAAGGAACCTTGGCAGAGGGCTTTTCATTTGTCCTGGAAGCAGGGGCTTCAGGCTCACCTTGGCCCAAGAGCCTGCAGCACCATACCATGCACAGGACCTGCACCTTCTGACTCAGAGAGCAGCAGCAAAGGGGGGGTTACAGCCTTCTAGAGCAGCAACACTGGATTGGTTGTGTGTGTGTTTGTGCAGATGGAAGAACAGGCTGAAACTCTTCCCCTGGGTGATGGGTGTAAGGCAGAAGGGAAAGATAAAGAAAGAAGGAGAATTGGAGCCCTCATTCAGGATTCACCCACCTGCAGAGCTATTGTATACTTTTAATGGAACACATATGTGGATTAGGCCCCATGCTTAAAGCCTGCACAGCAAGTTTGATGATTTCAAAGTACAGATACATGGGCCTTGTGAAGCCTCTCATGACCCATAAATCCTCACCAACCTGACCAGGGGTTCCAACACATTTGGAGATCAAGCACCTTCAAACTCCAGAAAATGTCAGCAAAATAAAATATCCCCTTCCATTGGCTAAACTATCACTGGAAACAAGGGTTTTGCATGTTCTTGTATGCAGCTCAGGAAGTGAGGAAACACTACAATTACCTACATCCATTCAAGAGTCCCAAAACATAACCTGTTGGCTAAATCTTTCATTCCCCCTTGTCCCTCCTTTTCCTTCTTGTATAATCCCCTCAAAACAATCGGCACAGTCACACATCCTATTTTTTGGCAACTGAAAATGAAAAGTGAGGGATAACTCTACATAGGAGAGGTGATGTCTCTTTGTGTACTCTTTGTACATCACAAACACAAAGGAGCAATCTTTGGAAACCACCTGAGGGTAACTGGCTGTGAAGCACTGTAATGCATCACTATGTGCTTCAGGTACTTTACACCCTTGGCAGGTTTATTACTGCAGAGAATTTTCCTTTTCCAGAAAAGAGCTCCTTCACCTTGCCATGTGACATTATGGTTTGCCTTACACACAGCCTACAGCAATGCCTCAACACACATTATGTTTATAATGTAGCAATTACTTTAAAGAAACACAAAACCACAGTAACATCTCGAATGGTAAGAAGGATATGAAGTTGCCCTTCCTTCTGCCCAAATCAGTCAAAAAATAAAGAACAGTGGAAGTTCAGTCCTGTATTTTTCAAATGCAGATCAAAACAAGCTCTGATTTACTAGAATTTCTCTGGTAGTTATAATGCAACTTCCTCCTCCATCCTAATGAGAGGAGCAGAAGAGCCTCTGACACAGTGCCTTTAGAAGCCACCCTGAGGGAGTTATAACTGCTGGTAAATAAACAGATTCTGAGACAACACGGTCCTTTAAAATAAATATTGAAAAAGAGAAAAAAAAAAAAGGATGAGGGGATAAAATAGCAGAACTTATGTAAGCAACAATAAATCAACTATGTCTCTCAGCCAAGCTGAAGATGAGACCAACCTGGTATTAAAGAAAGATTTCCAAAACTGTACCCTTAACGATTAAAATTTTAAAGTAGAATCAATATCCTATTGCCAACAGAACATCTTCTATTTCTCAATTCTGCAAAAACTGCCTTTCAAAAATATTTTGCAATAGTAAGATAACAAGTCTTGTCCTTTAAATACAGTCACCCTCTCACACACATTCTTTGTAAAATGGGAAGAAAATCATAAATGTACAAACCGAAAACATGGACAATATGTGCTCTTAGCTTTGTTTTTCTTAATAGCTTTGCCTCAAGTTTAAGACCTTTTTGAACTGAGGGATCTCTTATTTAATTTCACCAAAGTAATGACAACTAGAGGACAGCGCCCTTATTAAAAAGATTACATTTCAGTATTTTCAGGTCTAGTTACAAAGTACTTGGGAACACTGCATTAAACTCCTAATTCATCTCCTGACAGAAATCTTTCTGTAAAAAATAAAAAGCTACTCATATTTTTCATTAAATACTTGTTCTAGGTACTCAGATAATGATGATGGTAAGAGGCTAATTTTCAGAAATTACATGTTACCTAAAAGAAAATTCTTACAAAGAGGGGGGAAAATGTTTTTTAAAAAAATCAAACTTCCCAATTTTAATAGGTTAAATTCATCAAAACTGAAACATCAAATTACAATCTTGGTCAAAGGATAGTGACTTGCTCTTTTTTTTTCCCTCTCTCTACATATGTGTAGGTATTATTATACTTGCTATAACAACCAATTATGGATCAATAACTATGTGGCCTCTGGTCAAAGAGGAAATCCATTTACCCATTTTACTTTGCTTTTCCAAAGGTGATTCAATTTTACAGTAGTACCACATCCCAAAGAATACTGAAAGCACTGTTACTGTCAAAGCTCTGTGGTTTCATTTTCAAGGTAAAGCTTGGTAACTGTTTAACAAGTCAGTCAGCAGTGGATTTAACTCTTCAGACTGCCTGAAATTTAAACAAAATAATCATTGTTTTTTTCGATTCTGCTTAATAGTGTGAAGAAAAAAAACAACCACCAAACCCTCAGCTGAGTCTGTGTAATTCATATGCTCTATTCCCCTACACTTCCTCCACTGATTTTAACAAAGGTCTTAGAGCAAAAAACTGTGATATTTTTGAGAATATGGTAATTGATACCTTAATCCTGGATGAAGCCTGGAAATTTTCAGGCTTCAAAGGCCACTGGAAGTCAGCTCCAGCAACAGCATCCTTTTCTTTCTCCCCTCATGCCACAGCCAAATTAAATCACACTCGATTGAAGGAAGCTTTAAATGTTGTATAATGCAAAACAGTGAACAGGAGTGGGACATGGCAGGAAGCTTCTCTGCTGCTTTTTCCAAGAGGATGGCAACAGAATCTAGATACTGATACTGACTTATTGAAAACATTTATGAAAACCTTTGATTTCTAAAGATACATACCCCTATAATACTCAAGCCTTTCAGGTACTCCTGGCGAGGTTGGGCCTGTGGTACACAGCCTGCTAGAACAACTTTCTTCTTCCCTTCTTGGGCTTTCCTAAAGAAGGACAAACCGTGTGTCAATAATTTTTTTTTAAATTATCATTTTCAACTTCAACACAATCACATTATGCATGTGACAACAGAAAGCAATCACAATGAAGACCTTGCCAAATCAGAAGCAATTTTTGCATGTTTGAGCCTCAGAAACCAAACAAACCAGCACACCCAAAGAACCGCATATGAAGCTACAGCATACCTGGTTCAGTTTGGGGAGTATGTACAGAGACCATGACCACTGCTTATCTTGGATAAAAACACTACCTGGAAAACCCTGATCAAGTTCACTTAACTTAATTTACCAAAATGGTAGAAGAGAAACTGGCAGAGAAAGATTGGCAGAGTAATTAATCTCAATTCAGGAAGTTACACAGAATGCAAGGGATGAAGGATAGGATGCAGGCAGGAACACCTAGCTCAGAACAGACAAATTTATGTAGTACCAGTCAGAACTGACCAGTTACATCAGTCTTCTGATGTTTACTTAAAATGTTTATTTACTTTGAAATATGCAGTTACGTTAAAATGCTGAAGTATTTCAGCATATCGAGCACTTTGAAGCTTCAAGTACTTGCTTCTGGCCGAGAAACATTTGTCTAGATATTACCTTAGATAATTCCTTAGCTTTACTGCTACCTTAGCATCAAGCAGGAAATCAAAACACTAAGATTAAATGGTCAACACCGTTTATTTCACTAGTAACATTTTTACTGACTTTAAATTCAACAGTGAGTATCAAGCCAGCACTGAGTCTCAGAACTAATGGAAGGCCTGCACAGAACCAGCATCACACAACACACTGAGATGCAAAACCTGCAAATGTTCATTGACCTTTGTAGATCATCCATCAGCACATTAACCCAACAGAACTACTACATTACAGTGTGCAAAATATGAAAGAAGGAAAGTGCTGAATCATTTCAGGAGATTTGCTAGCTCTAACATATTATGGGTTGCTCTAAGAATGATCTTTTATAGTTACATGTTGTATCACGACCTCCTGGAAGGCTTCTGTCAAACTGGAACCTGTAATCTTTTCTCCAGCAATTAATGAATTAATGTAGTCTTTACTATTATGTTGGAATAGGCTAAGACACACCACTTTTCAGAAAAAAATATCCACAATACACAAGTACTTAGACAATTTTATACTCTTCAGTTTGCTTGAGTTGTCTCCAAGATGTTTGCACTAAAGGAAGTGATGTTCAACAAGCACATGGATGCTTCATGAGTATCTGTTGATCTCCAGCAAAGGCAATTTTAACAAAAAACCCCAAAACAATCCAGAGTGGTACCACAGATCGTTTCCCTGCTCAGAATTTTTACTTCACACTTTTTTTACTTATTACTTTGTAATATGGACAAATCTACTTACAATTTACAGCTCGAATGAAAGCTCATAATAACACACAAATTGTAATAATAAAGATCACAGGCCATTTTGCCAAATGCCTTGTGTTGGCTGCTGCACTAAAATGAGGTATTTTAAAGGAAAGAAACAAACACAAGTGAGAAATAACAGGAAATAGATTATGACTGTTGCTTCATATCCAGTATAAATGCAGAAAATGTCTATAAAATATCTGATTTTTTTTTTGTGGGACTTTCAGGAAATGTTCAGACATTCATCATACAGAACCTCGTTGGTCCTCTACTTGCACACTAAGTGTATAATATAAATGCAAATCTTTTCATCTCTTCCTTGATAATATTTCTGCAAGTAAAGAACTATGATAAAATGCTAATTTAATATATTTCTTAGGCTCAGAACATAGAAACGTGTCTCCAAAACCTGCAATCCCTCTTTTCTTTCAGTGGTATTTAAGGGGTTTGCAAAATTTCAACAGAGGCTACCTACTACATATCCAAAAAAAAAAAAAAAGAAAATAAAAATCATACTTCGTGCATTACTAAAAAATGTCACACAGCACCATGTGACACTCCACTAACTCAAAGGATAAAAATCACTACTTATATAGTCTAACAGACTCAGCCTAATGCCTGGAGGCAAGACAATAAGCCCTGTCTCCAGCAAACAAAGCACACATCCCTAGGCTACTTGGCATCTGGTATAATCTGCTGCAAGCAACAGCCCGCTCCATCTACTTGAAAACCTGTGAGCAGTACAGAAGAAAAAGCTTTTATTCACGTCTTTTTATCTGAGAAAAAAAAATAAACAAAGTTTCCCTTGACACATTAAATGGCATTTTAATGTTATTTCACAGCTTTAACATTTTGCCATATCTTCTGGGACTTTAACTAGAGCTAGGGGAGAAAAATTTAAAATGAATATTCTTCATAATAAGCATTGCCTTCATTTAACTTTTTAGAAGTTGTACAGGTCTCTACAGAGTAAAGAATTTTGTACACTGAATTTTTTTTTGTTTAAAATGCAATTAAGTGGAAATGCCACAACTAAATTTTAGCCAATTTTCATTACCTTCATAATATACCACACAATACATAAAACCCACCATAAATGAAAAGCCATTGTAAGGAAATTTTTTTTGTCTTGTTTTCAAGAAACCACTTATTAAAATATGCATTCCAGTGCTATATTGTCACCTCCTTTTAATATTGTCTAATGAGCCCTACTCATATTAACAAAAGACTGCAAAAATTATTCTTCAGAAATCCAGTTAGCACAAGAACTGTACTAGAAGAGTCTTTATTCTTCAAAAACATGAATAGTAAGGAGAATAATACCTCATGGAATCTAGTAGGTGGCTTGAATAAATACATCTTCTCTTTTAGAACCCTTTACATTTTTAAGTTACATGAACCTTACCTTGAACTTTCAATTTAATTGACTCATGAAACATCTTCTAGAAATATTCTTTTCTAAAAGCTACTTGCAAGATATACATCTGAATAGAAATTTAATTACAGCAATTCTTTTTTCTTTTTTTCTTTTTTCTAAGAAAGGAATTATTCAAGCTACTTCCTAATGAAACAAATGGGTGGGGAACAAAAAACAAGTTGAAAACAAGAGGTGTGAAGTGCTGCATACAGCAGAGGATTTATACAAGATCACAAGATTTATACTCAGTTGCAGAGATAATGAAATATGTTCCATGTATTCTGCCTTTAAAAAGCAAATTTCAGAATGTAACTGGAGAATCTCTGCCTTGTTCATGCGCACTTTTATTTATGTTAGGAACCCTCCCAAACTGGAATGTTTTTTCTCACAATTCTATGTGATTTGTTGCATGGTTCCTCTAATTTTTATTTTTAAAGCTCCAAGAAAATTAAATCAGTAATACGACAAAGACAAAGAAGCACCTCCCACCCTCCAGAAAAGCTCCCCATAAGCATTTGCTGCATCAGGGCTGTGTGTATAGCAACACTGCTGGGTACCATGGCAGCCAGTGCAGGAAGCTGTTCCACTTTTTCATGACTCACACAGATACTCGGGTGGAACCACCAAGAGAAAAATTTAGGGACATTTCCCTGAGGTTCAAATCTAAGAAAGGCAATAAAAAAGTGAAAGCAGAGAAGATGAGCCAAGTTGAACAGAAGACAACCTGTGATATGGAAAGTAATTGCTGACTTGTTCTTTGATAGAGACAAGAGGACCAGACCACCACTGCTTGCCTGCTCATTTCCCTTTCCATAAGCAGAGCTGCCCACTGGATTTTTGTAAGCTGTGAACTCTTAAGTAACTCCTAGCTTTCAGGGAGCCACCACTGCTCCCCACCAAGGGATCCCAGCTGCACAGGAAGGCTTAACAGGCCTCTGAAACAAAAAGCAGCCTGGTCTGCAGGGAGGAAAGCTGATGAACTACAGACTTGTCAGCATGAAACATGCAATTTGTGAAGTGCTGCTCCAGTACCAGAGCAGTTTGCCAGCAAATCCCACATTTTCTCCTCCAAAACCTATTGTTGGTTGAATAAATAATGAAGAAGTGTATAAACAATCAGCAGAAGATTGCCTGCAGCAGGACTAAGTAACAGTCAAATATAAGTAAGAGAAGACTCAAGAGAAAAATTTTTAAACAAAAGCAAGAAATTAGGGGGAAACTGCTATACAGTGAGCTTCTTCAGCTTTGAATTGATAGCACTTGGGAAATGTTCATAAAATAAGAACTATTTCTAATGCTGAAGTACAACAGGAACTAACTTTGTTATCTGACATGAATAAGTAATTATTTCAATCTGAATCCTACTAGGCAGATGACAACTGACCCTCCATGAGCTATTCCCACCAAATGCAGCGCTCACCTCCTCATTGTTGTATCTGAACAAACTTGGCAACTTCCCCATAAGATGTGGATACTTAAACTGAATTGTGCAATGCATCATGGCCTCCTATTACACAAAATCCACAACAGTCCCTATCAGGTGTTTTAGAAAGGTGTGAAGCCATAAACAAAGGGAGGTCTGTGTCTAGAAGTGTCCAAAGAAATGTCAGTATACATGAAAAAGTTCTGCTACAGTAGCTCTAGCTAAATACAGTATTAGCTGGGTATATGATGAGATCGGGCTGCTAATGGTTATAAAAAGTAAAATTCAAGAAATACTACTTCCCAGGCTGTAGAAATGGTGTTGTGATGTCTCTGGGGAAAAAGAAATGCTATTTGGCTGAAGATGCAAATATGTGGAAGATCTTCCAACTCTCTCATCTGCTGAATTAATCAGCAGAAAGCCACAAGTTTTAAAGAGAGCACAGCATCAATGGAATGAAAAGATGGTGCCTCTATAGCATTTGGAATACATTCCTGAGAATCCATAAAATCATACAGCTATTTTCTGTTTGAAAAATTACAAATGGCAACTTGAACCATGGCTTTGCAGGCTTCAAGCTAACGTAATGTCTCATTAGTACCCAAAGGATTGCTTCCCATCCGCTCTGTCTGCGGTTGTTGCTTTTACCTTTCTCCAACTCCAACACCCCCTCTTTCTCACTTCTGGCCATCTGGTATCACTCCTCCTCTGCTCCACAGCCCCATTTAGCTCACTGATACAGGAGAAAATTATTGAGCAAAGATTGGGGGGTTTTAACCATTTTGTTCCATTAAGTTAGCTCATGGGATGAGGGATGCAGCAGCACCAAAACAGAGGGAAAACGAAAGCTGTTGGGAAGGAAACAGAAAAAGAGAAGGACACAGGAACTCCTTTATCTCTGGTGAGCTTAATAAGTCTCATGAAACCTTTGAGGTCACACTATGCTGAACAGAGTGGGTGAGTAAGAAGGAAAAAGGATATCAGAAACTCATAAATGTTCTGTTTTCGAAGCTAGGGACAGCCCCACAGACAAAGGCTTGTGGAAAGCCTTATGAAGGCTTGTCAACATTATTAATCAGAGCAGAGCTACTCAAGAGTCAGCTTAGGCGTGTCAGCTTCCTTATGCACTTCCACAGCCCCCAGAGAATTACCATAATTTATCTGGGAGGCATGTGAAGATGCAAAGTTCATCTGAGGATGCTCATGCTGATTATTAGAGTTTACTGAACTGCTCTTGGAGGACCAGTCTGTAGCAAAGAGCCCATCTCACTGCCAAGCTGCATCCACCAAACTCGTCAAATAGCATTTCCTGTGGAAAATACCATCAGGTAACATGCAAACATTCCAGGGCAAAAATAAGTGGCATGTCCTCCTCCTGACAAAAGTGAGCATGTCTTCTCTGAAAATATTTCAAAAAGATGAAAGTGCTTTCTCTGTCAAATTCCAAACTGAGGTTGTAAAGATATGCTCCAAGCAAAAATTAATAAATAAAAGCAGAAAAATATCCTTCCCTAAGAGAGTTTTTTATAGCAGGTGAAATGTCAGCTCTGAGAATAACCCCAGGACTCACAAGCTACATACCAAATTACTCCCCAAGTTTCTGAAATGAATGGAAACTTGTTTTCACCCACTCTGGCAAGCAAGTGAAGTGACTGCAGCTTTGTCTGCAAAAGGTAATCTGAATTGAAACTCTAGACCCAGTCAAATTGGTGCCTGAGTTTTACTCAAGTTTTCTGTAAATGTAACTTTATAGGCAGCAATTAAAGATGCAACAGCTATTCCTGGCCAGTCATTACTCACACAAATACAGCATGTTAGTGGTAATGATGGTCTTTTTTTTCCCACAAAGGCTTTCAAATTAATAGTTCAAAGACTTCATCAAACTGAAAAATCAGACCAGAATGTATTCAGGGAGAGAATGGGATGAAGGAACAAATCTTCAATTTCATCTTGGCCCTGGCTAGTAATTTTTGTAGCTCCAAGAAAGGCTCAATTGATCAACATGAGAGAGAAACTTCCAGAATGTCTTTTGGTCAGGCTAGGTAAAAAATGGTTATATGCCAGTTCCTGTCCCTGCAGATGATTAAGGAAACAGATTTTTAAAAATCAGTATACCACAACTTTAAAGCAAATCTGCAAAACCCATAATTAGAAGTTATCAGCCTTACAACTGTTCTTAAAAGGAAAGTGTAATTAATGACAATCTGCTCCTTAAAAAATTTCATCTTAGCTGCTGGCAGACAGATTTTTACTTGTTGGCCAAAAAGCAGATATATTTTAAAATTTAAATTTTTTTTCTTGTAATTGCAAAGTTGTTGGTTTGGGGTTTTTTTGGTGTGGTTTTTTTTTTTTTTCCTTTTTCTGTTTATTGAAAAGACTGAGGGACCTTGTCATGTAACAGAAAATACTAGAAATAGCATTTGTCCTCCCAAGCCTGTTAAGCAGACTGGGGCCTGGCAATCTGCTCAGGGGGTGCCAAGACACCCACTCACTGGTTCAAACCTCCCCCAGCTCTTGTCAAGTGAACAGCACAGTCTGCCAGGACTTGTTAGACACTGACAAACCTCCACTGCCTAACATAGGTGACATCCATGCTTTCTAGAACGTATTCGTTAGGACACTGAGAGAAAATTCCTTTCTGCAGTATTTTGCAAGTGTTTAGGCTCCCACCATTCTTCAGATAAAAGGGTTAATTATTTGCCTTTGCTGCTCTACAAATCTGGGGTTTATGAGCTTTGGTTTCAAGCACACTGTTGGTAGGACACACTACTGTGCTCCTCAGCTCCCTGCTTTCAGTGCTCATCTTCAGCTCTCTGCTGACAGCACAAGTATCCTCAAGTTCTCTGAGGCACGAAGTACCAGATACAGTGAAGTTCTGCCCACTCAGTCTTGCAAAAGCAGAGGCTGCTGGAAGCCAATCACCAGGGAACTGCTGCAGGTGGCAAAAACTGCAACTGCCTTTTAAAAAAATCAGCAGTTTCTGAACATCCTTGAATCTTTATGTCCTTTAGCACATAGATGACAAGTTGTAGTAGGGTTGTAAAAATGCTTCACTGTCTTTCTATATCTCCAGATGCATGCTAGTCTTTCTTCACAAAGAATCTTAGAAGCAACAATGGTGAGAGAGTTTTCAGAAGCAGAAATAGCTCCCAAGCTCTTGCAGTAATTTTGTCCTTTCTCTTTGCCTTCTGACACTTCTTTCCTCCTTTAAGTGCAATTCTTTTCACTTCTTTCTACTACTTCAAAAAAGCAAGACTTCATGCTCCCCCTTCAAAAGGGAAAACTTAATCCTGTTCTGAATTTATTTTTGTATATCTAGATGTTAAAAGGTACACTTGTCTCAAAAACAGTGAAAGGTAATATATAAATTCAATTGGAAAGTGACACTAAATCTCTGACAGATTAAAGAAATTGAAGTCAAAATCATAATAGTGAACTTTTATATCAACCATGCAGCTTGTATGCTAGTCCTTGGTTCTTTCAATATATATTCCTGTAGGAATAAGAATATTCTACCCTAGTATTTATAGCATATCTCTCCTTTATATTTAGTTAACTGACAATTTATTCTTCTTCACTTTCCCAGCCTTACCCCCCCCTCTTAGTTCTATTCATCTCTTTAAAAAGAAGAAGTGCAGTTTAGGGCACAAAATGATGATTGTAATTAATGTGTGAAACACTACACTGCCTCTCAGGTTCAAAGTACAGGCAGGCTTCAAGTTACATGTATACATGGCCAATGGTTGTAATAGAAAACTCTGTTGATACAACGACTAAAAAATGAAATTAGTGTTGAATGAAAATTAAATAATCCATTCCCCCCTGCCCCCCCAGAGGTATAGCATGCTTCTCACTAACAAAATTTTTAAAGGATTTGCTCTAGAAGCTGTTATGATACTTCTAGAGGGGTTTTTTTGCTAAGTATAACACACCCAGAATCTTCTTTCACAAGGTAAGGATGGTGAAAATCCAGAAAAATAAACCAGAATTTACATGGACTAAACACACAGAGAAGTACATGATACCAACAGTGTTTTACCAAATCATCAGAACAAAACCTCTGCACAATGCCATGGTGTGTCTGACATGAAATATTCTAATAAAAAATCAAGGATAACAAAGGAACTAACAGCCAACTCATTTTTTCTTGGACTCCTCCAGGGCAGCTGAGGAAGAAAACCACAGACCTGAAAGGCAGCCAAAATTCTGAACATCCAGGCTTTTTTTTTGCTCAAAATCAGGTGGCTACAACTACTACATGAAAGAAACAAAAATAACTTCTTGGGAGCCACTAAATATAGTTTTCATCTTATGTGCACAGAAGACTGTCAGAAGTTATTCAACAAAGAAAAGGAAACAAAATTCAATGAAGTGATTTTTCAGAACAGTAAGTTGCATGTTCTTTTTTTCCTTATGGAAATGCTATACAAGTGGCTCCACTGTGGCTAGTTTTTGTGAGGAATTATGAAATAGATAAGGACAATAATATAGTGTGATTAAAAAAAAAAAAAAAGAGCAACAAACAACAGAGCAGAAAACTTAAGAGAGATTTCACTCCTCAACACTGGAACCTTCATTCTGTCTAAATTGCACTGTATTAATTTTGATTAACCCTTGGGTTTTTAATTGCTTTAAATTCTTCCAGCAAGCTCTTCCTAATCAAAATAGATAAGAAGTGATCACAAGACCTGAACAGCAACAGAAATTATCCACTAGCCTCCTACATGCCTGACTCATGACAGCCTCATCATTTTAGCAGTTCTCCAGTGGACCTACTCCAGTCTTCTTATATGCCTCAACTGCCTCTACCACACTCAAGGTGAAGCCCCACCCAGTAAAGAGCAATAAATGCCTCCTCCCAATATCCTATTGATGTTTTACTTATTCACAACTGAAAAGGACTCAGGAGAGTTGGCTCATGTTTCTGGGTCTTCACCACACATCCCCCATTCTTTGCAACAGACCACATAGCCATCAGCCTTATCTCAGTAAATTATGAAGAGGTTGCAACTCTTCATTGATATCTTCAATGATAATTTCTCATTGTTTCACAGCACACCTGAAAGAATGGTAAAGATATGGTAAAGATATTTACATACAATTTATTTGTACGGTTTTTGTATTGTTAGAACATCTTAGTGGTTTCTACGCTCACAGAAATTCTTCAATCCCTGAAAGCAACAGATTCCTAACTTCATGCTTTAGAAGGGCTTTGCACCACACACTACAATACAAACGGAACAGAGATTACTATTTTATTTCCTCCAGAGACTTAAGCTTTGAGTCTGTGGTTACATATATAGATTCAAAAGTGTAATCCTGCTTCTGAAAAAAAAAAAGATTTTGTCTTTTTCTATTCAGGCATTTTTAACTACAGTATCAAGGGTGACTGGAATGATGACTGCACTTCACTTTTGCTTGTAGAGCTGGAAAATTCTCCACTCAGTTGTTGTCACTGATGCTAAAGCAGGGGAAGGGGAGAAGATGTTGTTAGAAAGGTGGAAGCTCACAAGTGAATCAAGCAGTGTAAGATGGCTTTAGTGCACTCCCACTGTGAGCTGGGACTGATCAGAGTAGCTACATCTGCTCCTTGCCTACAATTTATGCAGCATGCTTCCTTCTATTCTGATTTAGGCTTTTTGATGTCTGTGGTTGGGAAAACATTTCCTGGGTGGTTGCTGAGAGGAAGAAGAGAAGACGACAAGTTCTAGAAGTAGCTTTGAGAAATTACCAGTTGAGACATCTAAATCTAGTTCAAAATGTATTATTTAGAGAGCTAAAAATTCTAACTTCTGTCAGAGCTGAAGGGGTAATTTCTCTAAGTATATTAGCTTGCCTAAGAATGTTTCCTAAAATAACCAAGATATCATTCTAGTAGTTTTCACAATAGATGACCTAGAAGTTTAACACACTGCCAGGCATTTTATAGAGATAATAATAAATGTATGGGTTCATGTAAGTTTTAGGTCACATGCATATCCAAAAAGTCAGAACAATTTAAAGGATTCTAGCAACACAACTTTTAATTTCTAACAGACGGCAATCCAATGTGGATTAAATACAGCACCAAGCCTGACAGAGTTCAAGGACCATTTCGACAATATTCTTGGGCACAAGGTGTGATTTTTGGGGATGGTGCTGGGCAGGGCTGGGAATTGGATTTGATGATCCTTATGGGTCCCTTTCAACTCAGCATAATCTGTGTCATTCTGTGTGTGAGTGAACATAAATATTTGCATGTGACAACAGCTACTTCTCTCCCAAAGCTCTATTTCCTTTTATCCTCTCCAAATTTTCCACAAAATTTAATTCTATCAGATTCATACCACCATCTTTACAGTGATCCTTTCTTTACCTGCACGTAGATGGAATATGCTATTTTTGAAGAATAAGCAGGCTCTAACACTGCACAGCACTAGGTATACAGTATCTAAGCAGCAGCAGTAACTCTCTGAGCACAGTAAATCACATGTAACACTTCACCAGGATTTCACAGCTTTGTCACCCATCCCAGTGATCAGGAAGGTCAGGACAAAGGCCTCAGTACAGTATGTTATTGATCTCTTTAGAGCTAATAATCGATCAGAAGAGTAATGAGTAATTTTTAAAGGTTACTTGCAAGTCCTAGGCAAAATGAGCTAGGCACTTTACAAATAAAGCTTCTGTAACCATCTCTAACCCTTTTCTCAGTCTTGTTTCTGATGTGTAATGACCCACAGACGAGAATGGGAAATAAAGGCAGACTCCAGCTGCATGTTTGTGGGGCTCCCAGACTGTCCTTGTGTAATGGATTCATCTTTGTACTACAGCTCTAATGAAAAAGGCCCTCCTCATTTAAGCTCCTTCCCTGTACTTCAGACACACAGTAAATTCATACCAAAGTTGTAACGCTCAAGTTTCTCTGTAACATATAGACTGTTCATAACAATGATTATATCAACCTTTAAATACCTCTAAGAAATGAGTTGCTTAAACAGCATTTCCTATGCAACCACTCCATATTTTTAATTAATTTCTATTTTTTATACAACATGCATCTCTGCAGACTTCAAGACACCTCACACCAGGAAACTATACTAAATAATGCAGGACTCTGCATCAAGCTCACTTAGCTCAAAATTTTACTAAATCTCACTGGAAATTATCATCCTGTTATGAAACTCCAGAAAAGAAATCCCTCTGCTCCCACCAGCAATTTCAAAGAAATTCTGTTCTGTTGCTCCCAAATACTGCAGAATTTGAAAGGGTGGAAGAAGCGCTAACTGCACAACTTACGCCTTTGAAATTTGCTCTAAAAGATTTCTCATGCCTTTCTTCAAAATTTTTCTAGCAACTCAAGTACATTTTTCAGACTCTGATGGAACTAAGCATATATTTTTTCTTTGAAATACTACTTCATTAATAAACATCATGGTTTTTTTCTACCATAGCCTCTGTACAAAGATTCAAAGTATGAAATAGGCAATTGAGCCTTTTTTTCTGAACAGTCTGCACACAAGAAGATCTTCGCCTGTCAGCAAGCAGAAGTTTGTCTTTAAAACAGGTGCCAGAGGAAGGCAGAACTTTACTTTTGAATAAAACTCAGATTAGGAAATTGATCTCTGCACTCCCTGAAACACCTTTCAAAATCTGTGCCCCGTTCATCACCTTCTCACATCTCTTGTATCAGACCATACACTCCAGGTTTCCCTAGAACTCAGGGGAGTGCATTGTGTGTTAACCCTATTTAAGATGATACAAAAGGCCATATGTGTAAGATATAGGCCTACCTGTATCAGCAGAAGGCAGCTTAATTCTTCAGTAAGGGACAGGACACATGAGCTTACATGCATACTTGTACTTCAAAATACACTACTGAACTACAGCAGTAAAAAGGTAAGTTCCCCATTGCTATTATAACAGCAACCTGATTTTTTTAAGGTTTTTTAGATTTAACAGTATAAAACAGAAAGGAGCAAACATCTTAGGCTCCAAACCTGGTTTTGATAATAACCCTTTACATAGAGCTAAACAGTGCTGAACTGCTCACTTGTCTTTTGTTTTATTCTTTTCCTCAAATTAAAGCTTCTACCCTGTGTTGTGCCCTGATCATGGGTCAAGTGAAGGCCAGATCCACTCTGATGACCTTCAGAAGACATGAGAGCCTGCATTCATTCCCCATGCACTCTCCTTAAAATGTTGTTACAGCTACATTCTCCCTCCCTACTCCCATGAGCGTGCCAAAAATTGCTCTTACTTTCCGCCTCTGTTCACAATATATATCAATTTATTTCTGCCAGTGTTTGCCACTTTCTGAAAAAGCTACCAGACGTTCCATGCAAGAGTGTCTTCTCTCTGATGGGAATTAGGCAGGCCCAGACAAGACTCTATGAGTAAAGCAAGGTTAGCTGAAAGAGACACTGTATGACTATATTCATCCTGCTCAATGGAAACAGTTGTATTTAAAATAACACTGAGATGGATAAACTGTGTATCATCCAGTTTGAGATGTCATCAGTACCAGAAAATCACATTGCCAATAACAGGGATACCAAATTAGAAAACACAAAGACAGACACCAACGATTATTTGCTGCAGCAAACTTCTCCCAAACTGTGCCTCTAACAACTTTAAAAAGTAACCCAGGAGAAAGCACAGATAAATATTTTTAAATATTCATACATTGGCTTTATCAATTTTAAAGCACAAAAGCAGAGCACAGGTGGTGTTCACAATGAGTTATAACATTCAACAGGACTCCTCACAATCTGAAAGTGCATGAATAATTTGAGTTTGCACATAACTCTCAAAAGTTATAAATTTTAACAAGCCAACTCCTTAATTTGATGATCTGTATTCTAAAATATGTTCACTTGACCTTGACATCAGAATAGACAATGATATTCTACATATTTTCAACTCATATACAGTTTAATGAATATGTTACCAACCATTCTCACTCTTGGTATTCTACATCCTGGTATTAGAGAATCACACATTTACTTCATTTAATACTGCTCAATTTAATACAAAATATTTTTATTTTTATAAAACTGGATATAATAAAAAGGATGTATAAATTGAAAAGAACAGTTCAAGATGCCAATGTTTTCCTGAAAATAGCATTTGCTGACTGTTACTACAAAAAGAAGTCACAGAATGCTAATTCAGAGAAACCACTGCTGAGGCTATGGTCTACAGTCAGTGTCTATCCAGCGATCTTCTTCCAGAATTTATCCAACCCATAAAACACACACTTCAATTCCAAGTTGTACCACAGAAAGTGCTTGGGAGCTGTTGGAAAACCTGTCTTTTCTCTCCTGCTCTTCTCAGACTCCTCAGCTGTACATACCCTTCCTTCTATAAAGGCAGCACTCCACTTGCCACATGATCATCACCCAATATCCCAGAAAGGGCACGAATGCCAGAGTGGCAGTCCTGTGCAAGCCCAAACAACACCAGATGCTTTTTCTATGGTTATCAACCATAGTTTTCTCTATGGACTACAAATAATGCTTTCTTATCTTTTGCTTAGCTTATAGATCTCTCTAGGACAAAGAGAGCTTAAAAGTACATCAACAGTCTGGAGCATCTTCCTTTTCTGTTGTTATTGTTTCTTTTATTATTATTCCAATATTAGCATTACCCTGGTCTAATGGAACTTTCTCAGCATTGTGACACTTGTTCAATTTCACATCCATCAATTATTACCCCAGCAGATGCCATTTTAAAAAGGTAGCACACATGCTTTGTATAAATTTATACAAGAAATACTAAATATATGTATTAAATATACATCCTTTAATGCCACTTCAAAATTGGTAGGATCTCTCTTCTTAGCTCTAATGCACATAGGCTTTCAGTTATTCTTAGAGCTCTCCACCATACACATTCCCTTAATAACATTAGTGTCTCTTCGCCAAAATTCAACGTTTTTTACTCTTCATCTTGTAACTTTTTTCCACTTTCCTGTGGATATCTAAAAAAGCTGCCCTAACATCACCCAATTAGACCTTTATTCCACATTCCTCACTCTTCTTGATTACAGAATTGTGGACTACCTAAGGAACTGTTCTCACATAAATCTCAGTGTAGTCTAAGTTCTTCTTCTCTGACAATTTTACTGGCCTCTTTATTTCTTTTCAAATGACAAACACATTATTTGCTGAGATAATCCCACTGAAGATAATCAGCTTCATAAAATCCCTAATCCTTCTCAATCTATCAGTTTGAAAGCCATTTATGATTTCATTTTCACCTGGCACAGTTCAAAAACGCTATCACCTTCTTCTAGGTAGAAAAATGTTTACAGTAAAAAATACAAGCATAATTAAATGTGATGTTTTAAGCTTTCTAAAAAACACTGCTCAGTTCAGGAACCAGATGAACAGTCCAAACAGGTCAGAGGGACAAATAGTTGTGTTGGAAGGTACTTTGTAACACTGAACTACTATTTGTCAAGCAAATCTCACTCCAGCAGAAGTTGCCCATCTGTTGCGTATAAAAATAGCAAAACCAGTTTGTTTGCATTCCCAGTAAAAGCTAATCATCATGGGGGAGCAAGACACATCTTTGCTTACAAACAGGCTTCCTGGAAGGGTGATGTAGAAGTTACTATAGACAAGGACTCCTAAGAAGTGGTAGCAGGAGGGAAGGAGAGCTTCCCAGTTTTACTGAAAATCACCTGGTTAGCTGTGATAACAGGGTGAAAACAGTGAAGGTCTTAGGAAATTCAGTAAAACAACAAACTCAAAGTACAACTATGGGTTTATAGTATGAATTTCAGAAATTCTCATAACATCATCACAGATCATGGTTTTACTTGGGGACAGAAGAAAACCTCTCTCTTTAGAAAGCTGAGGACACTACTGTTTGTCCAAGGTTAAAAAAAAAGAAAAGTACTCTTAGTAAACAACAAATCTAATGAAATTATAGACTGATAGTTAAGTAGCTGTTTTCCCACTATATAAGAAGTCATTTGCTTTCAAGAGAAAACTGATTTTTGCCTTAAAAATTATGTGCCTGAGAAGCTAACTGGCTAAATACTTCCAATTTCTTCCAAGACATATGCTTGGAAGAATGCTGTTTAGAAAATATTCCAAAGAGAGTAAATTATTTGAGAAGAAACACAAATACCACTGTATGGTATCAAGTGTTTTTAAGTACCACCTGTAGCAAAGAGAAGCAGCAGAGCAGCAAAGTTTCTAATTACCTGCTGTAACAAAAACCACACGACACTTGAAAATATCATGGGTAAGTGAGCCCTAATAGAAAAAGTTCATCTTTTTGTTACATCTGTTATCCCAATCCATAGTTTCAATTAATAATTTAACATACTTGAATGGTTAACACATTTATTACTCCATATTCTACATAATCAACAACCTCTCCTAAAGCAGGGCAATTACCAACCATCAACTGTCTGAACATTTTAACATTCATTTTATTCCTCTCAGAAGCCTGTGGTTATTGATGCAGGATCTCAGACACCATTACTTTCACAAAGATTTTGGATAGAGTGAACTTTTCTCAACTAGGAAAAAAGCTACAAAGCCAGCTGACACCAAACACAGAAATCTCACTCTTGCACTTGTGAACCTCTGGAAATTTTGGCCTTATTTCTAGCAAAGCAGTATTTACAATAAAATGAAAGTGCTGAATAGGCTGAAGATCTGTGACAGATAACAGATGATTTTGATCTATGGTTATAAAGGTCAACATCTGATCTTGAACTATGCCATTAGAAGACATCATTAGCAAAACAAAAGCTCCCAAGTACCAAAACAACTGACATTCACTCACAAGTATTGCTCACTAAATAAGAATTAAACTGAGCTCTGAGAGTTCTAGTGAAACATGAAGATATTACCACACCAAAGAACAACTCATGACATAAGTAAAATTCTAGTTATGGAATGGTTTGGGTTGGAAGGGACTTTGAAGATGACCTAGTTCCAATCCCCCTGTCATGTGCAGGGACAACTTCCACTAGCGCAGGTTGCTGAGGGCCCCATCCAACCTGGCCTTGAACTCTTCCAGGGATGGGGCATCCACAGCTTCTCTTGGCAATCTGTTCCAGTGCCTCACCACCCTCACAGTGAAGATTTTGTTCCTAATATCTATTCTAAACCCACTCTCAGTTTGAAGCCATTCCCCCTTGTCTTGTAGGAATTCCCTTGTAGATGGTGTCTCTGCATCTTCCTTGTACAACAGATACCAGATAAAAGAAATTGCCCTTTTGCAGTATTTATTATGTGCACATATACTTTTGTGAGTGTAAACAGTGATAAAGTGAGGGGGGAAAGTAACTTCTTCACATGAACATTATTATCCAATTCTAAAAAAAAATAGTACGCCAAGTACCTGAGTAATGCCACAAGACAAATGCAGAAGCTGAATTAAGAACTTCTAGTTTGCCAGAAAGATCCTGTAAACAACCAGCAATCAATATTTTTGTTATTCTGAATGAAAAATCTCAACATTTGTGTTCTTTTTTTCCTAAGACCTGGGATACCTTAAGATTGTACTGTTGTAGAAACAATTTTAAGTCAATTTGGTTTAGAACTGAGGTCTCTCTCAAAAAGTGAAGCCATCTGTGGTCTCTGACTGATAGGGTCTGAGCTGAATAGTTCACCTAACTCAGATCAGAATTCCTTGTCTCACAGCAAGGTGGATCTGTCCATACTAAAAAGTTTGTCAATTTAAAGCAGAAAGAGGAAGGGGGGCAATCCCCATACCTTTGCTGCAGGGGTGGACAGCTTCTGGAATGTTGCTTTCCAGCTCAGACCTGGCAGTGTTTACATTTAAAACTCATGGTGACTTAGGAGCCCTTTTATCAGACTACAGATAAACTAAGAATAAAGCTACAATGTTAAGAGCAATTTGTAAAATCTCACATGAAAACAAAACCACCATCCCCCAGACACCCTCTCAACAATACTGGATACAAGAGCTAGCCTCAGGGAAAAAAATTCTGAGATCAACCTCAACTGGTAAAACAAAATAAGAGGTCATGTCAGTTTGTACTTGCATGTTTAGTATGTTGTTAAACATACTTAAGATTTATTATCTTAAGTTTATTAGACAAATTAAAGAGACCTTGAACTCCTCTTACACTAACTAAGGGCACCCACTTTATTTGACTTGTGTTGCTTCTCACATGATCTCCTTCCCATTAAAAAATAGGGTCTTGGAAGTGACAAACAAAAAGCCCTCAGTAAGCAAGCAGCACAAATTAAGAGCTTAGTAACTCTGTAAAAAACTATTTGGTAGCACAGCTACCAAGCACCTTCTGCAACGGTGTATTTTATAACCTCAACCTATAAACCTAAAAAAATGAAAGAGTGGACTAACACCAGGACCATTAAAATATTAGTTTTCCAGTGGTAATACAGTGTGTCTAGGTAATACACAATATTTTTCACTTAAATCTTCAAGTGTTCTTTTAAATACTACATCTCCTCATACCTATCTGGTTAGTTCTTATCCACTTCGTTTGGTGGCACATATCTATACAAAGACTGAAGTGGGCTGAAGGGACAGTAAAAGAAGAATTATTTTACCTGAAGTCTTTACTGTGAGCCTTATAACCTAAGTCAACAGCATCTCTGTTAACACACCTGATCTCCATTCCAACTCTTGAAACATTTCATCCACCTTTAACAATGAAGGAAGAGTAGGGGGAAAGAAACCTCAAACTTCCATCCAAGAAAGTTATTGCTCTAAATTAATCAACGATTACTGATAGAATACAAAACACATAATTTCAGCACACAGAAACATGTGCTGGCAGTTGGGTGAAAGACCATTTCAAGCATCCCAGTTATACTCAAAGTTATTTGTTATGCTGACTTCAGCAAAGATGAGGTAACTGCTGAGCAAAAAGAGTCTGCTAGATTAAATGAAAGCTTAAACTCAGAGGGGACCTCTCATTCAACCATTTTTCATCAAAACTCCATATTTAAAAAAACATGAGCACTTAAAATCACTCATTCTGGATTGTCTTCCCTCTATGTTCCCCACTACCAACAGAAGAGATTGCACGAGCATTTTCAAAGAACACTTTGAAGACTAGCTCAGATACTTTTGCTGGAGGCTCCCCATTTCACTCTCACTTCTGAACTGCTTGGTGTAGCTAGAAGGCTCATCAAACTCACCCTCGCTGTCAGTGTGCCAGATACAAAGAGCAGGTGATACAGGGATAGGTAGAGCGGCAGGGATGCAAAGAAGAATGGCCAAGAAGACAAGATATGAGGGATTCAGTATATTACAGGTAATGTTTAGTGATTTACCAATGCGTAATGAGATCTGTCATCCTGCCTTCAAGTTTCCCAAATGCTATTGGAGTCCCTTCCCTCCAGGCTGACAATCTGGAATGACTCAAGGTAATTCAATTACAATGCTGTACAGGCTGAGTTCCTAAATGCTCTCCCAAAAGAGCTTGAAGAAGCTTTCCACCTTTGCAGAGTACTATCATAAGCTTTTAGTCTAATGCCAAAATCTAGAACAAGCAGTTATTACACCCAAAAAAAAAAAAAGAAAAAGGCAGAAATATCACAAGTCTTCACCTGAAGTAAAATATTTGGGGAAGCAACATATTTAAACAATAGTACACAAAATCACCTACAGATGTATTAAGACACTACAGGTGTACTAGTGGATCATTGCTGATTTACTACCACTGTGACATTTAACAATGTGTAAAACAAGTGAAAAATGCAACAAGCAGTGTAACATTATTTCCTGGAGAGCAGGACAGTCATCCTCTACACAAAAGCAGGCTGTATCTCACATATTCATTTAGACTGCTGTGTAATAGCTGCACTTAAGTAAGCCCCTGAAGTGGACTGAGTTCTCAGAATGTGAGACTCAGAATAACAAGTGCTCTACACAGTTCAACCAGTACAAAAGACTTCACATTTTCTTAAGACTGTGGTATGCAGAACTGCAATTATCATTGACAAGACTTTTAAGATCCCGTCCACGTTATTTCAGCCTCAGCTTGACTGAAAACATTTTCCTTCAGGATGTTTGTGTTTTCACTGAGTGGTTATCTGGTCTGTAACTGTCAGCAGTTACTTGTCACTGGCATAGTACTGCAAGAAATTTCAAACAAAAGACAGTATCCTACCAAGATACATATCAAAGTAAGAAAAAGAACAAAATGTGTGGTAAGGGACAATTCTCATGAACTAAAGTCAATGAAGTATGACTTTTCATGTATCTAATAAGGTACTAATATTTTACAGAAATTTTGTTTGCTACATAAAAGCAGTGCTGCTAGAAGAATATTATGCCCTGCAATAATTGCAAAGAGTATTTTACAAAACAATTAAATTACTATATATTTGTTTATCTCAAAGCATAAACACACAGTGAGGGTTATGAACTTCACAAAATGCATTTCTCCTGTAACTCCTGAATAAAAGGACTACACAGTACTGTCCAGATACTCCTATTCTAATGCTGCATGTACAATAAGGCAACCAAAAGCAGTGCCTACTTCATTCCTGCAATTCATTCCCAGAGAACACCCTGACTAAAAGCCCAGTTCCTCCTACCTTACTGCTTACTTTCCTTCACTCCAGCTTTTTTACTTTCTCTACCTGGGTTAACTTTTGCCACTCCACTCCCAGAACACCATGAGACTCAGAGTGAAACACAAACAAGTAGAGGATGTGAACAGATGTCCAATGAGGAAGTCTACTGAAAGGAGAAGAGTAAGTTGGGAAAACTCACAAAAAGGGTGGCCAGAATTATTTCCTTTAGACCCCATCAGCAGGCAGGGGTGGTTTTTTGTTGTTGTTTTTAATGTACTGAAATGCAGCATTTTTATCTATTTGGTAACACCTCTCTATTGTACATGCACCTTCTCTTCATTCTCACTCAAAAATGGAAAAAAATTCTAATTATAGGATGTTGTAGGTAAGCAACTGAAGACAAGAGAATCTAGGATCACTGTTGTATTAAGTCAACATGCCATCAGTGTATATGGAAAACCAAAATTTCCAATGGGACCAGCTGCTGAGCATCCTACCCAGTGGCCACTTTCAAATGGATCATCATGTTCATTACTTGTGTTGCTTGAAAACAAGTACATGGAAAAAAGAAATCAGGTGAAGAGCAGAATTATTCACCATCATCACCGTGAAAACCTGTGCCTAAAGGGGAATTTTAAGTGCCTAAATTTGGTCTTACAGTTTTGAAAAGTTGGGCTCTAGAGCAGTGTATTGCTAGAGTTTGTGGGTTATCGTTAAGTAGAAGGCAGATGACAGAAAAAGAGATCTTTCAGATTACTTCTATAAAGCATGGTCTTTGTCTTTCCTTCCCGGTGGTCAGTTGAATGAGTTATGATAAAATCCACCAAGCAACATAGATGAGATGAAGAGAGAACGTAGGTAGAATAGGAAAGAATGCATTGCTTGACAAAAAGTAATTCTGGTTAGCAAAACAGAAGAGTGATCAACAGTTCACTGGTCCGCTCACAGGTCCAGCTATGCAGGGATGGGTCATTTCTGGATGCATTTGCATTTACATAAAGCAGGAACAGGCAAGCCGAAACCTTAAAATCTGTTCAAAAATAATCTGCTCTTCTTATCTGTAAGTTTGTCTGAAGCTGTAGCTAGAAGTCCTGCAAAGTGTTACAAGTATTAGTGAGGAAAAAAAGCACACTCATAATAAAAATTTAAAATTAATGTAATTAATTGCAATGTAAATCATAGAACCACAGAATGGTTTGGGTTAGAAGGGATCTTAACCATCCCAACCCCCCTGCCATGTGCAGGGACACCTTGCCACTAGCCCAGGTTGCTCAGGGACCCATCCAGCCTGGCCTGGAAAACTTCTAGGGATGAGGCATCCACAGCTTCTCTGGGCAACCTGTGCCAGCGCCTCACCACCCTCACAGTCAAAAATTCCTTCCTAATATGTAATCCAAACCTACTCTATTTCAGTTTGAAGCCATTTTTTCCCCTTGTCCTGTCATGACATGCTAAGTAGTAAGTGGTCTCACTCCATCTTTGTTGTGGGCTCCCTTCTGGGAGCTGCAATTTTCACCAGATCTACCCACACACACAGAGAATAAACATAGCTAATTTTGATACAAAAATCCTTACTTTCTCTGCCCCATTTGATAGTTCAGCATTAGAGAATACAGCCATACTAATGGAAGCTATGAACTTTTTATTTTGGAAGTTAAAAAATTCAAATTTGAACAGTGGGACAGATGGGGAAACTGCTACGCTTACATAAAATTGCATATTTCAAAGGCTGTTTTCTGGCATGATAATAAAAAAAGATAAATCTGCTAGAAACCATGCCAGAGGCAAGTGGAAATATAATCAAATCAGTGCCTGTAAAGCCCACCTTCTGAAGGCAATTTGCTCTGTTCCCAAGCAAAAGACTGTAATTATCTTCTCAAATACCTACAGCAGACTGTTAAGTTTCATGAATTTCACTGTTTGCAAAAGAGTTAACTGCATGACAGTAAGAGTTAATTCAGTCCCTGTTATAAATAAATAACTATCTCTTAAACATCCCTTAAAAAGCCATAATATCTAGGACTAATCTGGTAGCCCTCTGGCTTACTAAGACTCCTACCAAACGGCTCAACTTTAACATCACTATGAACTCATGGAAGGTTCCTTGGTAACCATACATAGCAGACATATTTCAGCATGTCATGATACGGTAGAGCTGACTATCCCATTGCATACTAGAATAATCTTGTTATTTTAAAAAAAACCTAAAAAATCCAACGGCTCAGAATGGTGGTGCTTTGCATTTTATGTATCAGCTTTCATCTGAGGATCAAAAACAGTTTCTTTGTCCAAGAACCATTTTTCTAGCCTCATATCCATAAGGTGGATATCCTTTATCACAGTTTTACAATCCTGAAAAGTAAAGACTGACTTGTTCAGAGTCACTCAAGCAGTAAAACCAAAACCATGTTCCAAATCCAGACCATCATCCTGTTGTCAAAAATTAAGCCAGCCTCGATTGGTGCGAAACAAGAGACAGACTGGCTGCTACTTTTTCCAGTTCAGTGGACAAAGCTTTCCCTTTAAGTGTGTTACAACATCAGAGCCAGCGGAGCCAAAAAACTGCCTAACATAAAATGAACCACATTCAGACTTTCACTGCCCAAGTGTTGCACAAAGACTCCGTCTCAGAAAGACGACTGGCACACGTTCAAAGTGATGAGTAAACCTATCTCCTCCAATATGCCATTTCTGATATGGCGTGAGGGACAAACAAAACCCTTTGTGCTTACAAGGGAGTGAGTTTGGGTTTGAATAACTTGGACTTCATTTTACCTACCTCACATGACTGATTTAACTTTACAAGATTAAATCAAAGAAACCTTTTAGGAAATAAGACAGTGTCAGGGACATTCTCTTTTCCAGAAAAAATACTAAAAAATGCATTAGAGGCCAAATGAGGAGTTGTTAATTGTCTGGCTCCAGCCAGCTGGCTAACTTGTAACCCCAAGGCCAGATGTCAGGCTCAACCCATTGGGTCTGAGATGAAGAATTCACAACCACATGAGAAATAATTCAGGGATGCACTCAAAAAACAGACAGGCACACACTCCTTCCCAAGTCCATGCTTGGCAACAACTCCATGGAGTTTATTCACAATGTTTACACATCAAAACAGTTTAGCTGAGCCCAGCCCCATTTCCTGTGCTCTTCAATGTATTTTAGATAAATTGACAATGGCTCTCAATGGCAAATGGTCCTGAGAGACAACAAGCACATATCAAACATCCAGTCTTCATACATACACTGCTCCAGTGAAGACTCTGGATTTAACTGCACACAAGCACTTCCAAGATGTCGGTATCAATCAAAAGGAAGAGTTTTCAAAATTGTTTATTTTTCCTCAAAATAATCAGCATGACATTTTAAAACTAGAGTTATAGTTCAGCACTACAGAACCATGGGATGGGTTTTTTTGTTATTAAATTGCTAGCAATTTTTGTGTTATCAAGAACTTGTAGTGAAGGTAAAGCACCATTTTTCACATCTACACCAATGTATTTCAAGTGCATTTGATAGATTTCTTCAACAAAATAATGGTTGATACACAGGGGGTTTTTTTCAACAAGTAATTTAAGAAAATTATCCATTTTTCTGCCAACAGAAATGCCCACATCTTAAAATGGTACCCCTACTATGCTTCCACTGTAACCAACCATACTCACGGTTTACAAAAACAAAACACAGTTACTACCACACAGGTCTTTTTTCTTGTTTGAACATTTTCTCAGTTTTCTGTTGAAGGAAACCTGATGTGTTCAGGCTATGAGAAAGGAAGTTCAGCTGGTATTTATTTCCACAACAATGTTTAGCTGCCTTTGGAACTCAAGTTCCGATTGTGAAACTCCTTGTCCTTCAAAGCACAGAGGCTGCAGAGGCCATGCTATCTGACTAGCTAGAAAAAACAAGGTGGTGTGGCTTGGAAGGGGCTACAGCAGCTACTAGAAGCAGCCCCCAGCCATTCCATCAATACATTCCACATATGCTGAATTATTTTGAGGATAACTCAGGCAGGATTTTGCTGCAGCTGACTGCTTCCAGCTTGCAAGTCAATTCCCTTTGAAACAAGCTGAGGTACTCCTGGCTACACCACCTTATGTTCCAAAGAATAGCCCTACAGGGTGACTGAGTTAGCAGCTGATAAGCTGTTGTGATTCAAGGTACAGTATTTCTACCAGAGAAATAGCCATAACACTGCCAGCACTGAAACCTCCCAAAACTACCAAGTGGAGTTCACAGCAGGACCAGAGGAAAGGACAAGATCTGATGTAACTAACAAACGTGATACTTCTAAACTTCTAAGTTCTAAACAAGGCAATTTATGAAATGCCTTGACATCCCATCCAAGCCTAAAACATTGTTTGTTTATATAATCCATATCCACATGAGAGCTGAAAGCTATTTAAATGCCTACTGGTTTGGTGCAGACAGAACTGACTCAAGTAAAGCAGCTTCCAGGATGTGTCAAATAATGTTGGAAGCAAGAATACAAGAGGCCAGCATTTGTCAGTTAACAAGCTGACACAGGAATGCATTTGTGATAGTTACTCAACACATGATTGTTTAGTTTGGTTTTTTGTAAGTATCTAATTTGGGTCTCTGTAAGCAAGAACTTTTAAAAAACAACAAAGAAAAACCCACAAAAAACCAAACCAAACCCCCAAAACTAGAAAAAAAAAAACCAAACAACCCGCAACAAAAGCACACTACACTGGCTTTCTGCTGATATTAAAATTACAGACATCTGCCAATAATGCTCCTTTAAAAATCACAACAAGCAAGTGCAAAGAAGTTTTCAAATAGCTAAAGGAATATGCACTGTACTGTCTCCTTATTGTTTCTGACTGCATTTCCTAGGAAAAGAATGTTAGCCTTCATAATCAAAAATTGCATTGTTTCTGTAGCCTAAAGAAACAAGTACATGAAGACAACTCATTTAAACTTATCAGGATCTAAGTAAAGGATACAAAGTACTGCCAATGTATTTCAATAGAAAAACAGTAGGTAGAAACTAATTGTTTTATTGCATTGAAAAGATTTCAGGTGTCTATGCTTTTCCTTTATTTATAGAGCTTATTTTATAGTAAATACTCTCTCCATTCTTATATAAATTTAAACATAACATACTAAAAAAGCTCCTAATGTACATGTGGTGCTTTATGGTTAAGTTTTCATCAAATTGCAGAAACAGGTGATTCTAGCTCTTTGGCTTCCTAATCAGTATCCAAACTCAACATGTCACCAGAAGGTAATGGTACAAAAGTTACACACCTATTAGTATTTAAATGATTCCCACATTCATTTCCAACATTACTGGGAGCACCAAAACATCCCTGTGAAAGAATCAAATTAGAGAAAACTCATGGTTACACCAGCAGACCACAGCTGCCAAATCTAGGCTGGGGGGGTTTTATCCAAATGGTTTGATGGTGAACGGTGTTACATGCTTTCTCTGAAGAACAGATCATAAATACTCAAGTTGAAAAAAAAAAAAAAAAACAAAAACCAAAGAAACAACAAAAAAACCCTCCTGACTAAACAAGAAACCTCATTTCAAGAGCTGTGTCTTGCCTTTAGCTGAGCCCACCCCCAAAAGAAGCCAACTACTCCAGCACCTCCCTGGTGAACTGGAACCTCCCTGGTTCCATGAGGGCATAAGCAGCAGGTGTTGCAACAGCACAGGGAATTATGTTACCTGAGAGTAGTGCAGTCTTAGCAAAAGGAAATAAGTTAACCTATGATGAACTTACAATTTACCTGTATGTCACAGAAACACAGTGATGCATTTTGTGATCACTAAAAGAAACCTTAGCAGTTTGGGGTTCTGTTTGTATTCAAGGGGCCAGTGGGCAAGCAGTCTCCCAGCCTGTGCCAGCCCAGTCAGTCTGCAGCTCTCCTGGATGAATCCTAACATGCCCAACAAATAAAAGCACCAAAATAGTGCAGCCACTTGCCAGATTGCCACAAGAACAGAAGTACGGCAGGTGGCCATTCACAACTCCAAATTAAATCACATGCTGCTCAGAACTTTATACCAATCCCTGTGTAGTGTTGTATCTGTTTAATGTTATTCTTCACCCTCAATTTTCAAAATCAAAAGAAAATGGGTTTTAGTGACACACGAACCGTGGCAGGAGACAATGATCCAAATGGTCTCATTCAGCACTCAATAAAACAGAGAACAACTATGGCATCTTTCCCCCATCCATTCTCCATTTTTTTTCTCTTTCAATATTTATTAAGTAAACCAGTGCTTATCTGGGCTAAATCCCCAGGCTCAGTGAAACACCAGGTGGTAGACTGGGGTAGTTTTTCTAGCAACAGATGGCTCAAACATTTTACGACAAACGGACACGGGACTATTGCTCGTCAGCCCATCTTTCAGTTACTTCTTTATGTAACAGCAGCAACTCACCCGGGGAGCTGGAGCAGCTGCTCACCTGCACCAGGGCCGCCCAGGCTGCTCCCTGCCTGCTGCTCAGGTGACACTGCAGTGGGAGCCCACCTGGGCACTGGGGGAAAACCCAGGGCTTGCCATCTCAGACAGGAAACTTGGGCAACACTGGTCCTAGAGAGAAGGCACAAAGTGCAGCCTGTGACTCTGGCATTAAAATGTATTATTTCCCATGTTAAAATATATTATTTCTTAACTGGTTTTACTTGCTCATTGTCTTATCTGCCTGCATCCAAAGAAATTATGAGCAGCTACTTTCAGCCTTAAATAGGAAAGGAATTTACTGCCTTCCACACTTTGCTATGCACAGCAAAGGAAGGTTACTCAGTTCACCTGAAGTGAAGAAAAACATTCTGTCATTACAATTATGTCAGTCTGAATAAACAGAAAGAGAGAACAAACCACAAAAAGCAGCACTGAATACTGCATTAATTCAATTCATTTCTCGCTGGTAATTTAATTCCAATAGGTTTGTACCTGAAATGCATACTGTAACACTTCCTCTCCAGTCATTCAAGGGGGATGGGGACAGCACAGAAGCCACCCCTCTAGGCACTACTACACTTCACATGCCCCCTTCTCCCTCCAGGATTTCTCAGACAGGGACATGGGAAAAACATCTGCCAGTCTCATGCTGGCATTATCTTGAAATCTGAAATACCATTTGCATTTATTTGGCAAAGGTTAATAGTATGCTTGTAATATTTTTAGTGATACAACATTGCTAAACTTATGTGACAGAAGTAAGATATGCCTAAAAATAATCCCCAGTCCTGTCTGCTCTGGGATTTTGTTTTCTTGATTTCATTTATTTATTTACTTATTTATTTTTAAATAAAGGACATCACCATTCGCAGAAGTGAAAAGGCTGTGAACTAAAAGTTTATAGCCTAAGAGAAAGGGCTAAAGGATAGAAAATCAGAGGCAGAAGCCTGAAGACTTTTTACACTCCTAAAAATACATTAAGGGTTTGTTGGTGCTTTTTTCCTAAAATAAATTAGTAGGCTGAGACTGAATGAAACTTATGTTACATGTAGAAGCACTAAAATTACATAGAACTACATGTCATGTGAAAAAGAACATTGTTACACATATTTTGTATTAGTTTTGATGTCTTCAGTCTCTGGCTTTCCTCTTGCAATAGTATTAAATTCCATTCTGCTTACTGCAGTAGTTCTCAGTCAAGGAGGCATCAGCTCAGTTGCATAATCTACTTGATATTTAATAACTAGAACTATATAATAAATGAATACAGTGAGAATAACAAATCAGCCTAGTAAACCAGATTTTATTCTTCAATTCCTCACTGGTTTGAGATAAAATATTTATCAATATTTCAACTGCAGTTAAAATAAGAAATTTGGACCCCAGTTTTGGTATCAAGGCCCATGCCACAGCATTTTTAACACTGCAGTATAATAAAATGTTAGTTACATTAAGACACTACCAAACTACTCTGAAACCAAGTCCAAATAAGACCATTCAATTCAAATAGAATTCCTCTTTCTTCAAGAAAAAACCTAAGCCCAGAGAATACCCACTTGTTCCTTGTTGTCAAGAAATAAATATCTCCACGTTGCATGAGTACATCCAGGTTAAAGAGCAACTTCCTGGCAAACAGGAAAAATTGTATAAAATAGTCTATAAAACTAGGGTTGCAATAGGAATGTGGGAACTAAATGACCATATTTCTGCAGCCCTAACTTATGCACCCTACAGAAGTCCTAATCTAACCCCCACAGCCCTGAGTCTGGGTAAAGCAAGGAGGACCTAATACCAATGGAAGGAAGATGCTTCGAGGGCACATTGCCTTTGTGAACTCTTAGGGCCCACCCTTGTAGTGCTGAGGTGGTAGGAGGGATGAAACAATCATACACTCACACCTTCCAGTAATAACTAGCTCATCCCAACTTCACTGCTTTCACAAACTTGACAAAATCCAGAGGTATCACCCCTGTGAAGCCAACAGTAACACTCAGCTGCAATGTATTTACACACTGGCCAGGGATAGTATACAGCATTTATCAAACCTTAACTGCAGGGGGCCAATGAAGCAATTCTTGCATTTCTTAAGCCATAGCAAGGGTCATTTTTCCCCAGGGCCCCTAGTCAAAGTATTGAAAGCAAGACAAAATTCCAGTGGAAACTGCATATGCATTAGTGTTTATTCCATGTAATTTTTTTCAGTCCTATATTGAGGTGGGGTGGTTTTGCAGTTCATTAGCTAGTCTCCCTGGCCAAAAAAATCAGCCCTTTTGCTCTTAGTGACCAGCCAGCCTACCCATTATGTGGTATTTAATGTGGTGTTATACATGCTACACTACAATGTAGTTTTCCAAGGAAAACAAATACTTTGAGTAGTGAAGTATTCAGATTGCAGCAAACAGAGTAAGCAAACATTGTGTTTGCACACCTGTGCAGCTGCGGCCCAACGTTGCCTTTTATCACCTGCAGCTGTTAGGCCAGACAGGCACTGGTTTGACAAAAAGCAGAAGGACACTTGCTAACAAGGCACAGGGCTTAAAAATTATTGTCTAGATTGTAGTTTGAGGTGCATGCAAGTATCCGTCTTTGATACTGAAGATTCCTTTTTAACTGTACACTGCAGATATATTTTAGTAAGTGGTACAAAGGCCCAGGGACACTACACCAAAGCATTACCACATGCAAAGATATGGAGGGGGGAAAAGTGAGAAATATGGTCCTACCTTTAACAGCATTAGTCCAGAGAGAAAAAAAGACAGAAAAAAAGCAAGAGTCCATCTTACATGTTCTCTACTCTTGTCAAAACACTCGAATCCCTACACCTCTCAGAGGCGTATGTGTATGTAATGATGTACCTGCTCACTCCAAAGTGGGTCTGGGGCACAGCTGCAGGCTGATGGTGCTTACAAAGAAATGGAGGTGGGAGCCCAGCTTTCAGTTTTGAGCCTCAGGTCAAGACTCACAGGATTTTTAAATCATTAAGTGCATGTCAGATCAGATCAGCCACCTGTCCTTGCGGGCTGGATACACAAATACATTCCAACTTTTTTTCTGTTTGAGCCATATTTTTAAGCACCAAAAAATGGCAAAGGAACAGACAAAAATCTAAGCTGCTGTTGAGTTAAGTCCCTACTCAGACATCAATCCATAATAAAGGATTCAACACCAATAGCTGACTATATTCCAGGCACACAGGAGCTTCCCTTGAGACAAAAGACAGGATGCCACAATCCTTGACTCAGAAAAGAGAAGCAAATGGCTATCATAAAATGCACTAACTTCATGGACTACGAGGATTCATTCCTGCTAAGATTTCAGGAAATAAATTCTCTAGCTACAGAGACAGAAACAAGCCTATAAAAAGTTAAAGATGTATTGAGTATTTTAGAATAGTTGAGTTGAAAGGGACTTGCAATGTCCAACTAGTCTCCTAGTCCAACTGCCCTCCTTTGGACCTACCACTACCTCTTCCCAAAATCAGGAGGGCAAGAACTAGGCGCAGAAGTTTCAAGGTGCAGAAATCCTAAATCAAGAAATGTAAGGAGTATTCTCTGAAATTCTTGCTTTAAGGATTAAGCAATTACATTCTAGAAACTTTTAGGAGGACAATGCCTCTAAACAGTTAACAATTATCTTGTTTACTCTTCTACATTTTTCCATCTTGACTCCTAGCCAGCATTACAAGCATGGTACTCTGGCCTTACTCAATAATGAGGCCATCTGAAAGTGTATATGCTTCTGTCTTGCTACCCTCTTTTCTTAGCAAAAGGATAAAGACTGTATTTACAAATATCTGGACTTTTGAACAAAAACAAGGGGACAGCAGTGCTCCAGACTAGCTGTGTAAGCAAACAACTAGTTTGTCACTGAGAGAATTTTTATTTGTAAGAATATTGTTTTGCAGCTCTTTTTGGCTCTGCTCTTTGACACTAATGTTGTTTCCTGAAGATGCCAAAAGAAAACACCCCCACCCCTGCTCACAGTCAACTAAGCTCTTTCCAAAAAAAAATATTACTTGAAATGATATATACATACACACGCTCCAGAGCTAAACTGGCACAGTCTTCTGGCCTCAAAAACCAAGGTTCTGTAACATGCACCTTGCATAAGACAGGTTAACATAATGATATAGAAAGTTATCTTTTAAAACCTTCATTAACAAGAGAGCTGTATAGGACCATAGAAAAACTATGGTTAGATGGGATCTCTAGTGTCCCCCTTAACTTCCCATCTAGTTCCAACACCTGCTTAAAACTGGGCTAATTTCAGAGTTCAATAATGAAACCCAAAACTGCCCAGTTGAGCTTTGAGCATATCTGATGTGACAGATCAAAACCCCATGTCCCTCCCCAAGCTGTGTGCTCAGTCAAACAGGATGACCTGCCTGATAGAGATGGTCCCATTCTACAGTCTCAGATTGGAGACTCCCAAAGGAGGACACAAGCCTCTCCAGGCAAATTGTTCCTTCTACTTTATTCCCTTTTGCCATGAACTTTTTTTTCTTTGTAACCAGTCAGAATTACAGTAAAACCATTATTCCTGTTGTTCCCATTACTACACCAAGGTCTTGCTGCTAAGAGCACTGCTTCCAGTCCTATCACTGGGCTCCTCTGAGAAAATTCAGGTACTACTTTCTCTGTAGCTATGAATCAGGCAGTTGAAAACAGCAATGAGATCTTATCTCCAGGTCATTGATACCCATTTTATCTTCAGAAGTCCTGTGCTGGGCAGTTTTCCAGCTTCATTCTCCCAAGTGGTAAACAAGAGTAATCCCTTTCACCAGTTTGCTGGCTACATTCTTGCTGATGCAGCCAAGACCTTGGCCTTTAGCATTACAAGGGCACAGAGCTGACTCAGCCTAGTGTTCACAAGCTCAATTTTCTTTAAAAAAAACCAAACCAAACAAAAACAAAACATACACACACACACATCACCTTCCCGAAAAAAACCCCAAATCAACCACAAACACAACCCAGTCATGAAGCTGCTCCCAGCCCACACTGTCATGTGGGGGCTGCTCTAATCAAGGCACACGTATCTTCACTGAACCTCAGGAGGGTCTGTTTGCCCATTCCTCCTGCCTGCTGAGCTCCCACCTAATCACAGGCTGCTGTGCCAGCAAACACTCTCCTCCCTTTGGTGTCATCCACAGACCTGGTAAGGATGAACTTCATCCCATCATCCACATCAATGAAGCATTGAGTAGGATGAACATCCAAGAAGCCCCACTGATACATGCATTATGACCATGCACCTTCCAAGAATCACTTAGAGTGTTCAGACTGTCACTGTTAAGTAAAAAAAGAGCAAACCAAATTTACTTTACAGTACATGGTATATCTTTGTCTAAGCACACAGAGTTGGAAGGTCCTGCATTGTTACAGGTATGAAAGTTTAAGACTAGTTGCCTATCATGGTAAATCCTCTGTGTGAAAAACAAGCAGGAAACAGCCAAACATGAAGTGCTTAATATCATAAATTCAAAATTAATAATCAACTGCTTTTTTTTTCTGTATAAAGAAAAAATTTCAGTTGGTACAGTGAAATTGCCAGTGTACAGGCAAGGCTGCCTATTACTACTGTAAAACAAGAATGGTACACACAGGCCACATGGTCTCAAGACAGGGAACGTGGAAAGAAAAATCCTCACCCATATCTAACTGAAAGTATGGTCCTAGACCCTGATAAACTTGGCACTGAAATCCTAAATCTTTTGAAAAGGGGCACAATTTAGTCCCACCTTTGAGTTCTTTAACACAACAATAGTAAAAATCAACCAAGAATAATGAGATTAGGAGTGATGGTGCTTTTACACCTCACTTCATTGCATTGAGGCCCTGAGCAACAGCAGCAACACAGAGCAGCACTGCAGCATCTCTGAATTGCATGAACATATTGAAACACAGCATCCCCATCCTACAGGTGAAGAAAAGACAGTAATCTGACTTAAAAGAGCAAGAAGAAGCAGCGGATGGAAGTGCCAGCAGCTAGAGAGGTACATGGTGCACAGAACAGCAAGAGCACAGGCTTCTGTGCTCCTCTGTAAGTGTAGATAGGGCTTTTTGTATCTCTTCAACTCCCTGTTTAACAAGACACACAAGATTAGCACAAAAACAAACACGAGGCAAGCAAGCCTTTTACCTGAGGTAAAAAGACACTGGCTTTTTGTTAGCATGAAGCAAATTCAAGATCCTTCAATATAGGTTAGCAAAGACAAAGAAATGCCTTGTGTTTTTGTTTTTCTTTTAAAATAAGAATAAACAATATTAAAAACTTGACTGGATTTGGCTGTAAGCTCTGGCATACACAAGAGCAGAAAAACCTTAAAGTTATTGGATAATGAACTGCAGTGGGACTCTAGTAAACCAGTTTGATTTTCTACTTCTGCCACCAACTTCCTATGGGAACCTTGTCAGTTCTTCTAATGCCTTCATTCTCTTAAAACAAAACTGATTATCTTTTCCTTCCTCACATAGCAGATTAATTGTATTAATATTTGTTAGATGCTGATAATGCAAAATGTAATTAAGTACATAAATACATTTTTTTTCCTCAAGATCTCACGTAGTTCTCTCAGTGTCCTCATTCCTAAAACTCATGCTAGCGTCAAAGATCAACTACTCCATGGAAGATGCTCCAAGAATCCTACCAAACAAAGCTACAGCCAGGCACCAGCATACTTATAATTTCACAGTCTTGAACATTTGCCTTGTTCCCGAATAACATATAGCTGGGTCAGTTATAGTTAAAAACCCTTTAGAGAGCACAGCTGTCCCTTTTTCTCACCTCCTGTCAAAAAAGTTGAAACCCAGTTTCCTTGTTTTTGTCCATCCTAAAAGTCAGGCTTTACAAGACACAGCAAGAAACTCCACATGGAGAGGCAATATTTATTGGGTTCCCTCACTTTAGGGATCCAGGTGTTCTCAGACTACAGAAATAAATCATGTTTCATTGCTTACTAAAATACTGTAATTTTACATAGGAAGGAAAAAAAAAAAAACTACCCTGTGGAGGAAGGGGGACTAACAGCTTATTTCCATGCTAAACCTTGATGCAGGTTACTACTGTCTTGTTTAGTATAAGCAAGTACAACAGATTTATCAGACAATTTCCCTTTTTTTGTTTCCCTAAACAACAAAAAGTACAAGCATCATCCAATTACCTGTACTGACCAAGGAAATGAGTTACACAAGAAGCTTAATATCAAAATTAATTAGGATAAAGCTAAAGCTGCTGCAAACACATGCCTTAACTAAGGAATCCTGGAGGTAATTCAGCTTTCATCCCATCACCTGTAAATTATTTTCAGTCTCACCATTTTAAGTTTTAGATTTTCTCTCGGTACTAATGGGTACCAACTGACACAAAAACATCTGGAAATCACAAAAAAAAAGCCTTTCTATCTTTAAAACCCTCATCAGTTAGGGTTGAGTTAAACCATGAGCAGCATTCAAATTCGAGTATCTGCACCATTTTTATCCCCTCCAGATTCTGATGTGCTTAATAATGGATTTCTAGTAATAGAAGAGCCACATGGATCACTAATTTCAGCACAACATGCTGAAACACAATTCATGCCTACAAAGAGGAGTTAGGGTGTAACTCTCTCATTCCTCTTAGATGGGAGTGGAGAAAACCTCTCCTAACGTGGCTCATGAGCGTGGAGAGTGGCTACACCTCTGACCTGAAGACACAACCAAGGGAGGGTCCATGAGGGGAGAGGCTTTCCTGCCTGTTACAAGGCTCTTGGAAAAACGCCTTGAGCCATATTCAACTTAAATTACAGCCAGGCTTCCCCTACCTCCCACCTGAGTGCAAACTCCCTTCCTGACCACTTGGGCTCTTCTCTCCTGTGCAAACACCACACCTCTATCCCATGGCTTCCACACAACAAAACACGTCTCAACTCCGTGCACCAAAAGCTCTGCTTTCTCAACCTGCTTAGCCCAGGTACCTGCATATACTCACACTCTGGGCTTGGCAGCTGCTGTACAGCTTGTGTTTAGGGTTTTTTGCTTTAGAACAGCAATTATTTCCAGCATTTGACAGGTGCAAAGCTAAAAAAACACCTTTGTTTCTCCTGGTCTGTAGATAGTTAACTCCCACTGTTTAAACTTTAACTCATGAAAGATGAGACAGATTTTTCTTTCATTGTTCAAGCTCAGTGAGCCTTCCACAGTGACATGCAACTGAAGCAGAAAATGCCCAAAACATATTAAATGTTGTCCTTACAACTACTGAGGTAAGTGTATCAAGTAGTAGTTATTTTTTCTGATTAAAACTAAGCCATTACCATCATCTCCATTTGCAAAGTGGCAGCGATGAATGACTGGGGTTGTTTCTCAATTTCATCCTTAAAAATAATGTGATGGTTTTAAAAGTTCAAGGAACACCCATAATCCATTGCACCTTCTTTAACCACTTCATAATCTTCAAGGACCAAAAAACTAGCTTTACAGACACACTTCAAGCCACTGTGGCTATAGCTGTTCCTGAGCAATATCATTTGGCCAGCCTATTCATTAGTTATAATGAAACATCATTTTAAAATGCCATTTGCAGAGCCTTAACTATTCCACTCAGTTATGAAACTGCCCCAGAAGGCACAGAGTTATTTCCTCAAGAAACCATTAACATTTGGTAAACAAAGTGTATCTGTCAACTACACACCTCCACCTGCAAGAACACATACAACCCCTATCTCCCCCACTATCTCACTCCACCACCTGTCACACCTTTGGGTTCACAGGTCACTGGGGTGTGGATGCAGAGCAGAAGCCAGAGAGGCTCTGACATCTCTGAACCTCTTGGCCTTCTTCCTTGTAAAAATATAATTATCCTATTAGTGGTCATTTAAAAACAATTTTAGGATTACCAAACTCAAATCAAGTACTACTCAGCTGCTGTATTTTTCAGATTGCCTGCAAACAGTTGGCCAATATCTTATTTTTCAGCTCAAAACCCCTCCCCTCCAGTAGACTGTAATTTCTAGAGTATCTAATTAGTTCTGGAAACTCCAGCATGAAATCCTAACTCTCAGAACTGTGAAATCACAGTTCTCTTTCAAAACTAAGACTGAAGACCCAGTAGAGGCCGATGCACTGAGTACAGCCAGGTTAGGACAGCTTTCCCTCCAAACACAACTGCAGGATTCAGCAGGCTGTATCCCAGCCATGCAATCAGCAAGCAGTGAGCCTCTGCTGCCTCTGCTTCCAGGGATTCCAAACTGTTCAAGCAACAGCTGAACTGCACAGCACCAATGCAGCACAGAGGTGAACCAGGGAGTGGTACTGGGGGAACAGTGACTGGTTTGGTGGCCTGGAAAAGACATTCCAGTGATGCATGGAGCACAGCATTATGTAAAAAATTGCGGTTGGGCTTTTCTCTGACTTACAAAACAATGCACACAAAACTGAGGGCAAAACACATTATTTAGGTTGCAAAGGCAAAGACTCAAAATGTAAAACTGCCAGAAGTGAGGCTGCTCCCACACACTAATACCTCCTCCTGGTGCACTTGTAACACAATTATTTACACAGGCTCATAAATTTCCCCAGGACTCCCATCTCACCCCATGCTGGATAAGATCGATTTCCCCTGTTTGTGTAATGAGGGAAACTGTGTTTTCTCACATCTTTTTAACAGTCATGGCAAACATGATTTAGTGGTCTCCAGAAGGAGAAAACACGGTGTCCTAGGGAAGAGCCCTGATTATCCTCAAAAAAACCCCACACCCCCCCCAAAAGCAACAACAAACCAGAAACTCAGCCACAACCCAGTTTTGAAGAGTATTCCTGCTCCAGAATTCACTTGTACTTGCAAATGGTACCTATATTCCTTTTAGAACACACTACCCTGGGTGGAGCCTGTCTGACTTGCTCAAGCAGCTTTCACCAAGAGGCACCAGGCATGGAAGGTCACAGCTGTGTAGCTTAAGGTTCAGCAGCAGGAAACCTGTGGGAGTCACATATCAGATGACTAAGCTTGGGGATACATTTGACCCTATTCCCACTTGCTAAGTTGCCAAACACTAAGAAACAAGGAATACCATGAAGCTCTGACCACAGAGAACAGTGTGAAAATAAATTAAACCATCTGCTTAAAGCACTTGCATCTTACAGGGATGGAAAGTAAGGAAAAAACATATGAACATTAAAAATTATGCCTTCTACTTCTTCTAAAACTTCTTTCAAGTTTTAAAAATAATTAGATACCAGTAAATAGCACCTGAGAATGTGCCATGGAAGTTGCATCACAGCACTGAAAATGGAAGTAACCTTTAGCAAACACCAGCAAGTAATCACCAAGTGAGAATTGTCACGAGGTACAAAAACAAGGCTGCGTAGCTGTTCATACTGATCTTCATTTCTGAGTGCTTGATTCTGGAAATTCAGTAATACATTTTATAGCTGTACATCTGCAGCTATGAGAAAAAGGAACTGTCACCAATACAGACTGAAGGCTGCAGAGATAGCTACCGACCAAGGCTTTAGGTCTGAAACTATAAAACAGATTTCTAGTTATGACACCTACAGAGTGACCTCAGTCCTTCACTTTATAGACTTTCATTTCCTTTATTGTGTTCTATGGAAACCTAAAGAACTGCTTGAAAGAATGGAAGAAAACTGACTACAGATTTTTCCTCTGCCAAGTCTGATGTAGGTGAAGTAACAGGTCTTAAACCACCAGAAATATTTTTGTTGAGCCAGGGGCAGGGTAATTTTCAGCTCAACAGACTCCAGGCAAAAGGGTGGTGCCACAGTAAAACACTTCAAGAGTAAAACACAATTACTTTGGTTTGGGTTTTTTCTCTCCCCCTAAGTCAATCTAACAAAGCAGCCATTCACATTCCTATTTCAATTTTACTCCCTTGTTTTTCTGTATTTTTACATGCTGAGTTTTATGTTAGCACAACTCCCCTATGATGTAACAGTAGACATAAAATCCAAAGAGAAAAGAAACACTTTTATTAAAATGTTTGTGCACGCTTGATTTTTTTAAAACTGGTAGATATTTAGATATTAGATAATTTACACATTAAAGATCTAGTAAAAGTCTGCCTCAATGCATTTTATGGGAAGAATTACAAGGAAAATCACCTGCTCCCAACTAGAAGCATTTGTGGTCACTCACACATACCCATAAACAAAAAAAAAAAAACTTTTACCAATACATCAAAAGTAAAAACAAGTTCTCATTCTGATATCCATCATGTTTGAAGAAACTTATCCCCAAAGAATGCATAGAAGTTTACAGATTTACCATATTCCACATAAAGCAAAAGCTGTCCTTCTCTAAGCCCACCACACATAAAAAATATACCAAGAAAATAGTGCAGTTACTAACAAGACAGAGCAAACAATATGAGATTAGCAACAAAATCTAAAACTTTCCTAAATAATTGGTACGACAGAAGAAACTATCACAATCTCCTTAGTATTTCTGTTAAAACATATGTTTCATGGTTGTCATTTACATTAAATAATTCAGTATCAGTAAAGAACATGGTAGACAATGGAGAGCTGACATTTTTCACATAAATATCTTCCTGGAATCACCTGACATCCATCACCTTGGCATGAGGTAAACACTGATGAACCCAGGTGACTGCTTTACCTTCCACTAACCAACAAAAAAAATCTGCTTTTAATTTGACAGGACAGTTTAAGGCTAATTTTGCCTGTGTTTCTGAATTACTAACAGTCACAGGAACTTATGAGTTAAGGAGTAGGTTTGTTAAGTCTGCATCTTTTGAGAAAATTCTACCTTGAGACCAGAAATGGAGTTGTTACCTGTGTACCTAAGTACATCAGCAATTTACCCTGAAATCACTTTATGTCAGAAAACAGGGCTGTATCAAACATACTAGGCCTCTCTAGAAGTGACTGAATGGGGATTTTTTCATAGTCTTGCTTCCAGTCTTTACTAAGGAACATCTGTAAACTGTCTGGGATTCCTTCTCCTAAGTGAGCAAACAGGATGGAACAGCTCAGTGCCAGGAAGTTTCATTACCCGTTTTCAAGTAATAACATTAGCCATTAGATCAACACAGAGTAACAACTTCAATTCAACATTAGGGCATAGGTGTAGTACTTCCAAGTGGACTTTCGTATACACCTTATAAGTATTACTTCCCTTCCATATTCTGAATATATTTTCAATTGAGTTAAACAAGGATGCAGATTTCATAATGACTCCCAAGGAAGTAACCCCTAATAACAAAAATCATGTATCTGTGTATGGGAAAATATTTTGAGTATGAATTTGACCTGCAATTTATGTTTCACACATGACTTCTCTGGAGATTGCCATAACAAAGTGTTAATTGTAACTGCTGAGAAACCTACCCATGTTTCCTGCTGTGGCTCTTATCACCCCAATATCTCCTTTTGCAAGGCCACCAGCTAAGTTTGGAAGGCACAGCAGGAAGGTCTTGGCCTCTTCAGTAGTAACTCCTTAGAGTCAGAGCTCGTCACATAACTTCCACAAAAAAAGCTTGCTCGGTATCCATCAGGAAGTAGAAGCCAGACACAGCCACTCTGCTTAAGACTGTAATGTCTTAATCCTTCCCAATGATACCACTTTTGATTAACAAAAGTAAAATTTTGCTCTCAAAGAGACATATAACAATATCCTTAGGTGATATAAAGCTAGCACATAACCAGGAATCTTTACAGAGATATATACATACACACAGAGACTTATATCTTTTTTTACATTCCATATAAAATCATTTTTAAGTAATATACAAACCTGCAGTGCTTGATGTAGCAGTGTTTATTCTAATTGCAATATTACAAGTACAGAAGAACTTGGGGATTAGTACTAGCGGATCTTGAAGGTCCCTTCAAAGCCATTCATGATTCATTCTAAGAAGGGGGTGGTTGGTTTGTTGTTTGAGTTTGTTGGTCCTGGTTTATTTGGGTTTGGGGTTTTTTTGGGTTCTCCACCTCACAGCTGCCAAATGCTGTATTTCTCTGCAAACAACTATGGACATTATGGATGCACAGATCAGTACAACCAGCCCATGCTTGTGTGCAGAGAGAGTAAAGTAACAAATAAAGTCGATTTAAATTACATGAGGAACTATTATTTTTTGCACACACAATAGCAACAAGGAAGTTGGATAACCTACAACAGTGAAGAGGGACTATTTGAGTTAGCCAATGCTTGGCTATAGGGGACTGCTCAGAACACAACTAACTCTGATAAGGAAAACAGACAAGAGACCTTAGGAATTACTGATCCTACATACTTGTATGTTCCAGTTGTACTTATTTAACTTCTCAACAAGCATGGATGCTAATACCCGTGGACAAAATAATTCAACATAAGTATATCAGATATCAAAAACTATAAACAAATATTTTTAGTTTAAGTTAATTTTAAAGAACTATTTAAACAGTTTCAGGAATTTAATTTAAGCAGTTTGTTTAAAGACACTAGACAAAGCAATGGTCCTATGCTATTTTGGAGTATTTTTCTTGTTCTCCATCTATGACACAAACTCCTTACAATCCAGATTTAACCTAAGCCTTCCTAATACCTGGGTTCATCTTGTAAAGCCTTGGGATTCCTAGGAGACAAAGTACCAGGAATAGTGTTAAGGTATTGAATAAAGCACAGCTGCCTTTGAACTACCTATGTTCTCAGCTCTCCTTTCAGTCTTAAGGACAGGTTATACAGGATGTCAGAGAGCAATGGCCTTGTGGAACAGCTCAGTAAGGAGAGCTCCAGAAGCAGAGCTGTTCATCTGTGGGCATGGAAAGCTGTTCTAACTGAAGATGACTGCTTTATTTCCACACCTGTCTCAGAGTTCTTAGACAGTTAACTGAGATATACAAATACAAGCAAAACAATTTTTATTGCTGGTGTAACTCAAGTTCACCAACCCCAGCTAATAATATATCTTTTCCCCACACCACCTGCAGGAATATGCTGGAAAACAGCCCTACTTGTTTGTATGCAGCTATGAAACAGAAAGAGTTTTTCCAAAATATGATCACTTTCCCCAGATCTTTCATCAGGTTTTGTTGCACTACAGCACTGTGCCATTAATTCCTATGTGGGATCCAGTGTATTAGTCAAAGATGAAGTGAAATGACTTATCTAATAAGAGGTTCTGCAAATAGTCTCAATTTGGATTTCAGGTTCCAATTCAGAGTCTTCCCTGTATCTTAAATGCAAATACCAAGAGACACATGCTACAACTCTAACAAATCAGTAATAGCTACTAGCCATGCTTGCCTCTTGTATGCATTCACATAGCAATATATGTTTTTCCTCAGAAATGCAAACTGAACCCCTGTGCAGTTGAATAAATGATGGTTGGGCTAATTAATGGCTCAGTGTGTCCACATCACTGTATAGATAAGTGTCCTTATAAAAAAATAAAGCCAATCAAAGGAAAAAGAACAACACACAATCCAAATTTACTGTGGGTCAGTAACAAACCCCCCCCTCGTTATGCAACTTCAGATCTCAATACTGAGAAAAGGATAACCTTGTTAATGTTCTCATTATCATTCAAGCCAAAGTAAGAAAAAATATTCTTATTGAAAAGCTTTGCCTCTTCCTATTACAAACATATGAAAATTAGAAACCAAGAAGAAAAGCATTACCAATCAGCACTGGAGAAGTAAAAAAACCCCTCAAACAGTGATCTAATAATTTTCTAACTCTATTTCAAATCTCAAATCCTCAGGACAGTGGGCAAAGGTTAAAAAAAGAGCACCAAGGCTGCAAACAGGTGCATGTCCCTGTCACGAAAGACAAAGGTGGGAAAGGAACACGCAGCATCACCACAACTAAAGCTACCTGAAGCATATTTTGAGAAAACAAAAGAAAGCTGCTCCCTCTCTCCATCCTGCTACCTGCCATCTGCCCATGAGGCCACAAAGCAAAGCCCCATCTTTGGCAAGGGGTGAGGCTGGTAGCAGATGTATCACCACAACAGCTCCAGCAGGGAGCAGGGGAAAGAGAAAGAAATGGGGCAACTTTGTGTTCTCTTTGCATGGAAATATTGCATCAAGCAGTGATTCCCAGCTGGAAACCTCGTTATGTAAGCAGTATCATTTAGGATCTTAGAGGAAGTCAGTAACAGCCCATTCTCCTCAATCCAAACATACTCCCTAATCATTTTCTTAGAATATGACAATGTCATCTTAGCATGTGGTTTCTGAGCAATAGTCACAAGAAATTCAAGATCAGCTCACAGCATCTCAACCACGGCACCAGTAAATAATCACAACAACAGAATGTGCAATACCTGGCTTATTCTCATTAAATGTCTTTCCTACAATAATTGTAATATGTTAAGTAGCATTTCACAATAGCTTAACTTAAAAATTTTGCAACAAGCATGCTTAACTGGTGTCTTTTGTGAAATACAAATGGAAACCACAAAACCAAGAGCATGCACTGCTTGATGTAAAAACTGTGAACTGTTGACTTAAAAAACATGTTGCTTAAGAGATATTTTAACATTGCATTATGCCATTAACACTGAAAAACCAATGTATTTCAGATACGAAGCAAATAATCCCTTTCCTGATGAAAGGAAACCAAGAGGGATTTAGGGGTGCTGAAGGAAGAAATACTGAACTTCAGCCATCAGTGTGCTCTTGCAGCCCAGAAAGCCAATTGTATCCTGGGCTGCATCCAGAGCCCCATGGGCAGCAGGATGAGGAATTGGATTCTGTTCCTCTGCTCTGCTCTGGTGAGACCCCACCTGCAGTGCTGCATCCAGCTCTGGAGTCCCAGCACAGGAAGGGCATGGACCTGTTGGAGCGAGTTCAGAGGAGGAAACAGAGATGATCAGAGGTCTGGAGCACCTCTCCTATGAGGAAAGGCTGAGAGAGTAGGGCTTGTTCAGCCTGGAGAGAAGGCGGCTTCAAGGAGGACTTTCAGCATGTAACAAGGGCTTACAGGAAAGACAGGGACAGACTCTGTAACAGGACCTGTTGAGATAGGACACCGGGTAATAATGGTTTTAAACTGAAGAGGTTGTCTAGAGAGGTGGTGGATGATCCATCCCTGGAAACATTCAAGGCCAGGCTGAACGTGATTGTGATCTAGTTTAAGAGGTTCCTGATCATTGCAGGAGGTCAGATGAGGTAACCTTTAAAGGTCCCTTCCAACCCAGACCATTCTGTGATTCTGTGATAGTGAATCGTACAAAGCTACCACATCCTGAAGCTCCGGGTTTACCATACATTGAATTTATATTAGTTCAGGACTAAACTAGAAGTAACTCTGCTGAGCCATAGAGGGAAAGTCAAAACAAAGCCTGTGCAAGAAACACGTTTGATCTGTTTTCTATAATGCTTGAGTATATATGTGTTACATCCATGTACATATAAACAGTCAAATTCACAGGTTATACATGCAATTACAAGCTATAGGACCAAAAGAGGCCACATAAATTTCATATGTACAAAAACAAAAGAACCATAGCTTCCACTTTTCAAGTAGAAGTTCATCCATTTCAAAAATCCTTCCATTTTTGGTCTTTCCCTTTGAACAGCTTAAATGTCTTTGTTGGTTCAGTCCAGCACAGTTCATATAACTAAGCTAGCAAATGTGTCCAGTACTGGCTAAATAAGAAAGCTCCTATTAATAGCAAAAAAAACAATATGAAAAGAAGAAATATCTGAAAGAACAATTTCAAATTCAGATATTATATATTAAAAAGGCAGTATCTAAAGCTAAAAGCAACCTGCAATAAAAATCCCATTTCCTGCAGCTTTCCTTGCATAAGAAGTTTGATAATCTGAATTCAGGATTCTAATTAAACATGGTATTCTTTTCTGAAAGGATGTGAAAGAAAATTCTTCATTGTATTTAGGATACATCCATTGTTATATCTTTTTATCTCTAAATAACATTTTTCATTCATCTTCATTTTTTGGAGTTGCAGGTATCAATTTGACAGCTTCACAAAGTAAATGTTCCTATTTAATGACTGGTGTCAGGAAAAGCATACAAACTAGACATCTATTATGGAAATAGGCTACATTAAAAAAGCACAGGGAGAGACAAAATAAAAACTGGAGGCATATGAAGTATTTATGGAAAAAATCCATGCTACCCAATTGGATTGAAGTAATCACAGATTGCTTCTACAATCAGTTTTGCTATATTCTAGACAATTTTATTAAACATTGTACTTCTGTAAAAAAAGAGTCTCTGCCTCTTCACTACTGAGTTTCCCTTGAGGTTATGCTAATAAAATATAATAGACCCAAGCAAAACAATAGGCTTTTTCCTACTTGGAGTAAACACATATAAAATTTTTTGGTGAGTATTTGTGTTATGTTGGTAGCTGGAGGCACTAACAAGCGTCAGTTTCCATTGTGCTTGGAGCTGTAAAACCAATATATGAAAAATTTTGATTATTTATCCTGTTAAAAGTAGTTACCAGACATTATATCTTAGGAAAGATTCAAATTCAAACACACACTTGGAATGAAACAATTCTGTGGTCAGCTGTGTCTTGGTGTTGGTCTGTGTTTCTGCCTTTTTTTTTCATTGAAAGCTAAAAAGAAAGTTTTACAAGTAAAGAAAAAAATCTGGATAAAAAGTTAAATTCTAAAGGAACAGTTGTCTATGCTCATGTCCCTCCCAAGAGTGATGCACCAAGGGTCAAATCAGCAGCTGGAGTGTACAATGCCAAACATGAACTGCTGTACTGCACTGGTAGTATCCCAGCATGCCTTGACTGGATATGCCACAATAAAACTTCAGGATACCATCAATCTTTGCAGATGCACGTTAAATAGACACAGGAATTATAATGGCACTCAGTGTAAAAAACCAGAGCTTTGTTGAATACAGGCAAAAGAGAAAAATCACCAACACTATTTTTTTTCTCTTTGTGGGTTAGCATCTAACAATCACGAGAAAAATGCTTTCAGAAGTATGAGAGAAAATGCTTTCCACTCTCAAGCTCATCTGAGCAAGCAAGCATTCTCTGTTTTAGGACAAACACACATAAAGTATTAGTAGATAATCTTTTGAATCAAAAACAAATGAAATCATACTTGTCACTAAGGACAAGTTTAGATCATGTTGATTTTTGCATTAGTCCTGCTACAGCAAGTTTCTGCATGTTTTCCTGTGCTCCCTCCCTAGGAAAAGTCAGGCCTGCTAGGACAACAACCCACATGCAGCTAATTAGATAAATAGTCAAAGCTACCAACCACCTGCTTCCAGCACTCAAAGCATTAACCTTTTCTGCTCAATTCATCTGTCTGAGATGGTAAAACAAAACATCTGGTAAGACAGGGGGACACATAATATGCGAAACACTGATTCTGAAAAGCTCATGTAACCCATCCAAAAACCAGCTAACAATTCATATTACTGAATCACCCTTCCATCATTCTACTGTATTTCATATATTCTGGTCTACTAGTTAAAAGTTCAAAAGAGCAAGGGGAAAAAGGAAAACAAACAAAACCAATAAAATATTCCATTCTTTTTCACCTCTTATGACTGTCCTTTCTGTATGCAGGCAAACCAAACCAACCAGAGCTCTGTCCTTATCCTGTGCCACGTTATTTCAATAGGCATCAATTAATACCACGTCCTCTCTCAGTAATGCTATTGCTTATTTGAGGCAAATCTAAAATCTCTTAGTATATCCTGCACTTTTTAGTGCTGGAGCAAGTAATCTGTCTCAATACGAGAAAGAAACAAAAAATTCCCCAACAGATGGGAGGTGAATGTCACATGGCAGAAGCAGCAAGGATTCCTACTGCACATCCCCAAATTAATTGCAACACAAAGTTCAGCTTCAGTAGTCCACTACTGGGCACAGTCTGCTTTAATAAGTCATAAATATTGTTCCAAGGACAAGAAAATATACACAGCCTACTGTCTGAAGCAATAAAAAACCACACTACAATGTCTCAGATTGCTGCTGTGTCCAGCAGTTGTCCACTATCTCACCACTGTTTCAATCACAAGCTCCTCAGGAATTGTCACCAGCTCTTTGCTTTGGCAAACTCCATAAGGGGCATTTTCCACCTGAAGGCATGCTGACTTGCAAACTGTTAATATTCTGATTCCATTCACCTTCCTTAAATACACAGTGGTGGATTTTATTCTCTTGCACACTACAACCCAAACTAGACTTTGGAAGTTTTTATTTAGTAGCCTATTTTTTGAACAGCAAACAGAAAAACCTCCAATCCATTAAGGACAAACTAGAGGTTAAGGTGCTAATCTGAAGTGTGAGTTAAATCAAGGAAGGAATTTGGTCATGAGAAATCATTGTCCACATCCTGTTAAAGAGGCAAGACATTTCAAATAGATTTCACAATGTTTTTTATGCACTATAATAGGAAACCAAGCATAGTTTTGCTCAAATGTCTCCAATCCCTCAAAAACCCTCTTCTTTAAAGTGTTTGATTAAGCAACAAAACAAACCTGAAACTTCTGGCCCAAAATAGTGCCTCCATCTTCCTGACAGTTTCTACTGTATCTGTCCCTGGTCTGGGCAAAGAGGGGGTCACCAGCACTAAGAGCCCAAGAGAAGACCCCCATCCCCAAGGCAAGCATATGGCAGAAAAGCATGAGAAACACTAGGGAAGCCCAATACTTTTGCTAATTTTATTAACTGTCAGGAGAGTTTTCCTAAAATTATGCATTTTGACCATGTCTGAGAGGAGATGGAAGAACTCTTTTGTTTTTAACTAAAGATAACATCATCAATGCAGTCTGAAGAGAACTGGCTATCCTTTTCAGTGTTGCTCATTTTTTTAAAACAGGTTTCAGATGGTTATACATGCCTGCAAGTTCTTGTTATGAAATGCTGAAAAAAGACCAAGGGACAGGACCCAAAGCAATGATATGAAGCTGTGTCAGGAGAGGTTAGGATGGATAGTAAACCTTAGTAAAAGGTTCTTCGCTCAGAGGGTGGTTGGGCACTGGAACAGGCTCCCCAGGAAAGTGGTCACAGCACTAAGCCTGATGGATTTGGACAATGCTCTCAGGCACATGGTGTGACTCTTGGCATGTCCTGTGCAGGGCTAGGACTTATGATCCTTATGGGTCCACTCCAGTTCCGGATATTCACCAATTTTATGATACCTGTGTCCCCATTTTGGTTGACAAGGAGAAAGGTGAAAGCATTACTCCATGAACCACCAGTAGAGCTATACTTTTTAAATCAGAAGTCTTCCTTATTTATCAATATCATTGAAGTGTAATGGTTGATTGCATTTGTTTGTAAAGGAAAGTGTATCTTGTATGTTTAGCAATCAACTTAAGTGATTTTCAATGTCTGCAAACACTGCCTGTGAAGCAGCAGTGCTCCTGGAGCCTACGTAGCTGGGGACCTGTACCTCATGAAAGAGTTAAAACACAGATATATGAAGTCATGAAATGTAAGAGTTGGCCTCTTGTGTCCTGGCCATTTTTTCTTCTCTAAAATTGTGATCAAATGTACATTTGTCCCTAATGATCTGGCTCAAGACATATAGAGTATCTAAAAAGCTAATTAGCCCACTGAAGCATCTGAGGCTTAATCAGCACTGCACTAACATCTCAAAGCATCAGTATCATGGAGTACTTAAAGCAGTCCCAAATGTGTTTCTATCGGAATAGAAAAGATTTCTAGAACCACTTTTAGAAGTTGATTTTAACAGGTTCTGTTCTTGTACTTTTTATAAAACCTTTTAAAATTTTAAACTAAAGTACACACAAGTTTATAATCCAGGCTTTTGCAAATCTCTGCAAAATGTGGCCATGTAACACATGCAATCACAAGCAGTCCATAATCCTTTTATCTTCTAAATACCATACAATGGAAAGCACTCAGTTCTACATGGTGTGCTTTTTCTCTGCATTTTATAAAACACACCAACCAGCTTTTAACATTCTTTTTTACAGCAGAGATGAGTGCAAGTAAAAGAACACACTCAAATGCAGCTAAAAAACTTCCACTAACAAACATCATTTAATTCACAGAATTCTTTACCAACAGCTATGTCTTCCATCAACCTAAGACACTAAAAGCATGGATGACAGTATTCAGTAAGTGTAAAAAGAAGGAAAAAAAACCTTACTAGATTGGTAAGATTTTAAATAAAGACTTCAGTTTAATAACATTTTTGCTCTATAAAAATCCTGTAAAATCCTTCTGCAGCATTTGGAAGCCATAGAGCATTTGGAGTCAGCTGTGCTCTTTGGTAAAGCTTGATCAAATATATAACTGTGAAACTGGTATTTCTTAAGCTGAGAAATGTTAAGTAGTAGAATGAATATTTAAAAAAAAATATTGTTTTGCAATATGGTTGGGCACAGCTGTACCAAAAAAACCTCTCAAATGCTTAAGTAGAAAACCCTTCTGGAAATTTTTGCTACGAAAACCCAGAAGCTTAAAAAAAAATCTGGTGAACATAAGAGAAATATTCAGTGTTTTCAACTAATCAATTTGTACACATTATATCAAATATTGCGCAACTTCCTAAAAAATATATTATTTCTTTACAAAACAGAATGGGTTCCAGAACTAGTTTTTAAATTAAGTTTGGTTAATGGTGTGTGATTGATGAGATCTTAATAGATCTCCTACATCTGAAAACGTGTAAATGTTGTGCCGAAATCTATTCCAACCAAGATTTTGATGAAGCAACTTCAGCAGTCCGCTAAGCTCCTCAGGTTGTTCTTAAAAAAGAATTGTGATTTTAAATTCTCGCTAATCGATTTACAGCCTCCACTCAAAACCAAGTAACTCCTATTGTCCGGGGAAGGAGTTCCTCTCACTGTGCATATGGCATAAATCTTGAATACAAGCACTTCATCAATCTGTGAGTGTGTGAGCCTTTCATCCTGGCAAAAGGCAAGTTTTTCACCAACATTATCTAGACAGTTTAGAGAGTCTGAGCAAGTATTATTGGCAACAGTCTTAGGGGAAAAAGAAATCCAGTGTCGAACTTCCTCCCACCCAATGAAATTTGTTTTACAGGCATTTTTACTTCAAACAATTCAGGCCTTCCTCAATTTTTTTCAATCCAAGTAGAAAACAGCAGTACCCCCACCAACAATTCTCAGTACTGCCCTGTTTGCCTTAAGTACTCCGACACAAACACCAAAAAGTCACAGCAACACACTATTTCTGTAAAATGGAACAAACAGCCAGGCTATGACACTCAGCTCAGAAACTTACACCTGGTGGAAATGATCGTCTTATGCTAACAGGATGTATAAAATAAAGAGCTTTGAAATACTTATGTCTCCTCTCCTGGAAGTACATCACAGCTTAGATTTTATTGCATGAACGGTGTAAACAACTCTAAAGCACAGTCTACTTCTACACTGGAAATGTATTACAAACAGCAAAAGGATTAATGCTGTGTTAAGGACAGTGATAACCCTGCATAGTGTGCAATTTTTCATTTTGCTCAACTTGCAAAATGCATCATATAAATTACATTCATAAATGTTGGGGGGGGAAAAAAAGAAACCTTCTTCCAGGGCTATTTTCATTTGCAAAGATTTCAAGCATCAGAAAATCACTCTTACTCCTAAACAAGCTTTTGTATTTCTTAAATAATTCCTTCTGTACTTAACATCAACACAATTGTATTTGGTGAACAGAAATCCTGTAGCATCCAAAGGCAGTTATTCCTTTGACTCTTCAATTTAATCCACTGAGAGCTTTAAACAACTTGCATGGTCTACAGTCACAGTCCTCTTAAATTAATATTTCCACAGATTCTATGGTTTTTGATGCTCCTTCTAGCATGAAAGTGAGATCCCACACACAGTGTTTATCCATGAATTGGTGAAAACTGAAGCAAGGACAGAAGTGGAAGCCACACGATGCTGCTTCAGTGCTAAAAGCCCTCACATCTCTGTCACAGCTCATAGCTATCAGAAAGAAAAGGGCTGAACACACACTGGAGCACGCCTTAAAGGGAATGCAGCAACAAATACATCAGAGAATGTGTGTAAATGCTACATGTTAATTATACATAGAAACAAAGATGATTTTTTATAGTGGTCAGACCTATTCTATACCATGAGACAAGCCATGAACACCTCAACAGCATAACCGCATTTTTCCTCCCAGACAACATCATTCTGGCTGCTTTGATAAGAGAGAAACCCAATTCCTATACATAATACTCCAACCAGAAGGAGAACTCCTTAAGGAAAAGCCAAAGACCCTGAACACATGAGTAACTTATACCAGCTTATATTCAGGAAAGGATTAAGCAAGGGAAAAGACTGCTAGCTAGAAACACTCAAGAGTCTCTGAATCTTCAGAGGTTATCAGGAAAACTGGGTTACATATCTGAGATTAACAGTCAAGAAAAGAGTATCAGAGCACACACAAATTAATGGAGCATTAAACTGAAGAGCAAAATAACTTTATTTTAAAGGAAGCAAGTTCCTCTAGCACACACTCTTGGGCTTAATTCTCCTCATCAAACAGTCTTACCAGATTTACTGTGGTTTAAACAAGTTAAGGTTAGTAACTCACTTCTTGAATGTTTATTCTTGCTATTACTAACAGCTAAGTTTTAAGAAAGTTACTTTTGACTAAAATAAATGATAGCAGAAAATGTTACCTGATAATCTTCTGCAAATGAGAAAAAAAAAACCAAACAAAAACAAAAAACCCACCACAAACAATAAGCAGAGGCACATAAATGAACCATCAAAAAACTACCCAACATCCCCCAAAACAAATAAATAGTGACATCTCTCTGCAAGAACTTTAATGACATTGTACTTATTTTTAATTATTTACACTGTTTATAAACATACATGTTTATATACAGTTAACTCATCCAAGTTGGTCACACTGACAGATGATCAGGTACAAAACAAAAATATCATACTGAAACATTACCAGCAAAAAAAAGGATGTGACTGACTTTTAAATGAATAGATTATTTTTTAAGTATTATTTCATTTTAAATTCTAAGGCAAAATAAAATCAACCTCAAAAATGGAATTTTCCAAAAGCTGCTAATTTCCTGGAATGGCCAGCAACTGCTCTACTAAAGCACAAGAGGTAGATCAATCACTAATCAAAACACAAGCCTTAATAATTTTTTTTTTTTAACTCCACCCACATAATTATAGTGGGAATTCTTTACTGCTATTGCCTAACTCTACTTCAATCTTATTTTAAGATTAACCAACTAAGAATAAAATCTGCCCAAGAAACTCTCTCAATTCCCATCCATATGCTAATGTTTTCAAACAATTCTTTGCCTTCCATAAACAAGTTCAACTGTATTGATACTGAAGAATAGCAGAGTATTCCTAAGAGCTATGAGAAAAAACAAACAAACAAACAAAACAAACAAAAAAACCCCAGCATAGAGATTATACTGTCAGTCATCTTGTATCAGGTGTATACACATCTGCAAAAGTTCAGTGTCTGGGAGTGGTTTTGTTCCTTTTTTAGAAGAAAATCAGACCAAAAAGGTTGAACCCACAGGACTTGCTGGGTTCTGCCACATCCTTTGGCTCATGGTATTAGCAAGGGATCAGCTTTTCATAGTCATTCTTTAACCAGCAATGTGAACACACTACCACTGATTTGAATCTGTGCATTTTAAAGTCACATATACAAGCATTGTAGGAACTGTTGCAGAGAATAAATAAACACTTTTCTCACAGAACATGTGTAATACTATGCAACACTTTCAGACTGATTTGGGTTTTTTTAAGAAGAATTTTGCAGGGCTGAGTATTAATTTTTCCACTCCATGCATGTTTGCTTTGACAACACAAACACACTACCTGCTTATTTTGTTACTCAATTGAGAAAAACAAAGATCTCCACAGTTACCAATAAGCTGCTGTGACAGGATACAATGGCAGTTCATTTTGTATCACCCCGTTTTCAGGCATTGGGGTTTTGCTGTCACAAATTAAGAACTATTTGGGAGAAGTTGTGTTCCTTAAAGAGACAATGTGTTTGCTCTGTTTAAATGCACCTTATGAAAAATCAGAAACAAATACAGAAATTGTCATTCTCCATCACTGGGAACTGCCAGGATCTGAGATTAGAGAATCAATGATGCATGCTACAGGAAAACAAGTATAGGGAGATGTAAGGATAAAAAAGAATAAATAAAGAATAAAAGAATATACAAGTAACATCAGGTTCTTGAACAGAGCAGCAACAGAAACATGTTCTTCAAAGAAATATTTTTGGTCATTTGCTTTCAGTTAGGCCCTCTTTCTCAACCAATTCTATTCTCCTGCTAGGACACACACCATACCACATCATTTCTGGCAGAGGATTAGTAAAATAGAAGGATGGCCACAACTGAATTGGAAACTATCTTGTCATCAGTTCTGTTGGCCAAACACACTAACTGCTGGAAGTATTCTGGGAATAGTTTGTGCATTTTTTGTTTGGTTGGGGGTTTTTTTGGCAACAGAGAAGAAAAGGCATAAACCATGCCATTTGGGTCACCAAGTGCAACACCAGCAGCCAGGAAGTGAAGCACTCTCAGGGGTGGAGGAAATTTCGGCTGTGCCACCTACAGCAGGCAAGTGGCTTCTGTTCCAGGTTACAGCCTGTTAGTAACCCCAGCATTGCAAGCTGGTAGCTTATATCCAGCTCATCTCTCCTCTTTTGCTTCCCAAGATCTATGTGTTCTAACCAAAATGGATTTCAACAGCCAGTCCATCCCCAGTGCACCACACTAAACAAATGACTGCACAAGTAGCCAAATTTGTTTACTAAAGAAAAAATCTACGAGACACACACCACAGTATTTCTTTATACTGTGCAGGTTTTCTAGTTACTGACATCACAAGTACACTTCTGCAGAAAATGGAGGCAAAAATCACTACCATGTCATTTTGTTTGACATCAATGGAATGGTACTGAGCAATAAAACACATTCTTCACAAGACTTCTATTATAAGCTAATCAGATAATCTTTCAAGAAAATGTATAGTGAAATAGCTGGTTTTAAGTTTACATCAGATACCTTTTTCAAAAAATCACAGAATTGGTAGGGTTGGAAGGGACATCTGGACATCATCTTGTCCAACCCCCCTGCCAAGGCAGGCAGGGTAACCCAGAGCAGGTGACACAGGGACACGTCCAGCTGGGTTTGGAATGTCTCCAGAGAGGGAGATTCCACAACCCCATGTTCCAGAGCTCTGCCACCCTCAACATAAAGAAGTTTTCTCATGTTAAGGTACTTCTTGTCATTTAATTTATGGCCATTGCTGCACACCACTGAAAAGAAGGTCCCAACTAGGTCATATTTAAGTAAATGAAAAACAAAACAACCCAACAATTCACATATTAAAAAAACAAAACAAAACAACAAAACCAAAAGCACAGTCAGCTCTTCAGAAGACTATTACAACATTGTCTTCAAAAGTGATATAAAAGTCCCTATCTAAACATGTCAGCAGCTCTCCTAAATAAGTGTAGTGATAATCACTTGCAAGTTATTGCTATGTAAAAAAAATCCACTCTACCTTACAAATCCATTGTAGAGAATTCATCATTGTGGCACTCAAGCTCACACATTTATTGCTCTAAAACACAAAATTACTTCTAGATTGAAAACACAAAGCTTTAAGACAAGCAATATTCATTGATAGTTAAGTATCTTTGTAAGGAAACAACTTACTTGATTGAGTTTCTGAAGTGGTCCTCAGCAGGATTTTTTACTGTACAACTGTTCAGCAACCATAAATCTGCTTCAGCGGAGTTGTCTACAAAACAGAAAGAAACAACCTTTGTTAAGAATTATTTAACCTGTCAACTCCTAACTTATATCATATTAAAAATATACCAAACTGAGCCATTAATAATAAGTTGGCTATTTGCAAGATTACTTTATACTCAATTACATTCTTGGAAGGGTTTTTTTGTTGTTCTTTGTTTTGTGCTTTAGAAAAAAAACAGGCACATGAGCATTTCCAATGTAATTTCTTTTTAATTTTTTTGCCAATAGGGAATGAATCGTTATCTCATTTACCAGCTGAGGAGCCATTAGGTTGCACACATCACGGAAAACAAAGCTAAAAAGAATGGTCACAACCCCCAGAAATGCATACTCCCAGAAAGATCTTGCCTAGACAAAGGCAAAATTAAGTGGTCAGCAAAAGCATGTTTCACTAAGGAAACAAAATCCCTATTTCAGCTCCACTGTGAATTATTACTACAAAAAATAAAAATCACAATTTATAAAATGTGAACCTCTACTAAAGAGAAAAGTCAGTGTAGCTGGTTTGGAAAGAAATATACATATTTCTAGTTTTGATTATATCTTGGTTATGGTGTAATTATAGCTCAGCCATTTTCAGACAAAAGATATTCATGCAACCAATATCTGCCTCCATTCAGATAAGGATGCTATTTTTTTCAGGATCCAAACCTTTCTGTATGTTCAGAGCCTATTGATATCTAAATTCATTAACAGAACTGAACCCCAGAATTATCTGCAGAAGCACATATATAAATTCTAATCCTGTAAAACATGGCCTACTACAGAATTACTGGCATAGTCGTTATCCTTGTGAAAAGTTAGAGCTTCTTTTTTCGAACAAAAGAATAAAGAAAATCTATCTCAAATAGTTTAATGTTTTAGCATTCATCAGAATAGCTTGTATCAGCTTGGATAAGAAAATTCATGTCACTCGCTACTATTCAGTACATTGAGCATTGAAGTATTGACTGATGTATCTTTAAATAACATAGGCCAGTGAGCAATAAATACAGGTAAAACAAAATTTTTAGGATGCTGTACTCGAATTGACATCCTGCTAAAGCAGGTAAAAGCCTGCCAAGACTTAGGCATATTTATATATGCACTCATTGTGAATGTATCCATACAGGTATGAATATGCTTTTCCTCCATGCACACCACTTAGGATGAAATGTTAAAACTGAAAAAGCTTTCAGTCTCATTGGCATTTTCTTCAAAGAAATCATCGTTTACAATTAACTATCAGTCACAACCTATGAAGCAGGTAAATTGAAAATAATACATAACATGCAACTAATGCTAAATAAGAGAAAACATTCAGGGGGGTTCTAACCATTGTTGACCAAGACTACACTATTAATTTGGCTAAAACACAACTTCCTTTCACAACAGGGAAACGTCACAAAACAGTCATCAAAACAACATTCAGATCTTTAGCTACTTTAAACAAATATCTGACTCTGTTAGGTTGGGAAAGAGCACTCAGTTTTTTAGCCCACATAGAAGTCAAAATAAAAATGGAACAAGACAAAGAACCCCTCCTCCTATCCAAGTTGCATGAAAACTATGTTTTTAGACTAATGAACAGACTCATTTACTACTAGAAAGATAATCAGAGGTTAAAAAATTGATTAGGAATTATGCACAGAAAAGCAAAAAAACAGAGTTTCAATGTCAGAAAAAGAGTGATCTCTTGGCCTAGTCAGATGTACCAAGTATGAAAACAAACACATTTTAAAAGTAGTTTTCCAGTCACACTGCCAAAACCTTGTATTTCTTATTCTTTTCAGCAGCATAAAATGTTTATAAAATTAGCCCCACACCCATAACACACCCACCTGAGAATAAGGGGTGGGACACACACACACACACACACACAAAATAGCAAGAGACCAACATTCAAGTGAGACATTACATTTAACAGACAAAAGTTGCAGTAGCACTCATTCACTGTAAAGCACAACCATTTTCAAGAGACATCTTTATTCAGAGGAGAGATGCCTTGAGACAGAGAACACCAGTTCTGGGCTTGGCTTCAATTCCTCTTTGTACCTGGTCTCCAGCTGTGCAGGAAGAGACAACACTGTGGCAATGCTTCTCCCCTAAAGCCAAAATCAAACCCCTCTCTTCAAAACAGCCTTGGAAAAAGTAACACATTTAAGTTTAGAAAATCCTTACACAATAAGCCAATAGGACTAATTTCATACAACAGTTTGGTTTCCAGGCTATAAATATTGACTCCTTGACTGAGGGACAACTGCAAGAGTTCATATATTTTACACATATTAAAAACTCTCCCAAATACATGTAAATTCATTCCTTATCAGGTTTCAGCCTCTGTAGAACAGAATATGAAAATCAAAGGCTTTTACAGAATAAAGTCTCCTGAGCAGTTTTGGGAAAAGGACTCTCATTCATGTACACATCTAAAAACCATTTAAGGAAAATAAAAGGGTAGCTGAGTTTGCCCTCCTTTTAGCAACAGTATTGTTTTGTCATATTTAGTTGTTCTGTTTCTGCATTTATTTTTAATTTTTCCTAATTAATTCTCATGATCTCTCATACCAAAATAGGTAAATACAAGTTTTGATTATGCATATATATAAACATACAGACACACACTTATGAGTTATATTCATTTATTAAGTAAGAGTCCATATTGCAACTCTTCAAAACGATAGCTGAATTTTCTTAGTACTTTGCTGCCCTATTCATACTTAAAATAATTACATGCACTGGTGTAAACTCACCACAGTCTACTGCATTTTCTCAAGAAAATTTCAGTTAAAAAGAAAAAAAAAATTGCCAACAGGGCCTTTTTGTATCAGGTTGCAGGATGATCTGAACATTTGCAACATTGTGGGAATAACTTGTCAGCGGTCACATTTTGCTTTGCAAGGCCTTGATGGATGTGTGGAAACAAATATGGACCAAAACAGCAGACTGGGCTTGGCATGCATAAACAACATCTTCTGGCTTCATAATTTCTAAATATTAAGCAACACCGGGGTAACAATTCTTTATTCAGGGCACAGAGACTGGAACAGTTGGCTACCTATATATATATATATATATAGGTATATATATATGTGTGTGTATATATATACACCTGTAAGTGTTCTGACATGAGTAGATGAGACTGTTCAGTGCTGTCCCCAAATAAAGAGTCAAATAGCTCTGACAAATAAGCTCATGTCTAGAGGGGCAGGGGCAGACAGCCCCAGGGATTCCCTGTTTATTCTCCAGACAGAGATGAAGCATTTAGGTCTGGGTGGGAAGCACCACATGGACGTGGTGCTGCACCCACTAAGGCAGCCGTGCATCCTTCCTTGGGAGGTTTCCATCTTGTACAACTCCCTAAGTAAGGTTTTTGAGAAACCTCCAACATTTCAGTGAAGAACAGAGGCCTGTGTCTGGGAGCTCACACAGACCTGAGTGAACTGGACAATCTCAACTTCACAGAAGGTTTTCCAGCAAGTCAGAGAGACTGACAGTCAAAACTGAAGCAAGAACCATAAGTAGAGTGAACATCAATTATGGCAGTGAATATGATATAGGTGCATACATCCTGCAACAATCTTCTCTAAGGGGATATTTTTCAACTTATTGTTGCCATATATTCAGCCTAATGATACTTTTTTAATTATAATATTTTTGCTGCTGACTTCTCCTATGAGCTACTTAAACAGTTTCCTCTCTGATGTTTTTAGAAAAAAAAAAAAAAAGGATATATCAAATCAGCCTTATATTAAAAGCTCAAAAACACAACTCAAAACCATGGTCTTTTTGCATTGTGACATCTTTTCCATTAAAAAAGGGCTACACTGGAAGTAAACCACAAAGTCTATCATACTCTCTGAAAAACAACATAGAGTACAAAGGAACCTAAAGGTCATGGAAACTTCTGAACACTTAAGTTAATTGGGAAACTTTGGAAAACATGAATTAGCTGCATTATGCAATACTAAGATGATAAAATGGCAAGAGTCTGAAACATTAGTATACCTACAGAGGAAAATAATATTTACAATTCTTTTCTAACTAGCAGTGTCAGGTTTGTTATCATTACAGAAATCATAAATCAGCAGAATTTCTTAAGAAGACTGTAGTAATACTATCAGCTGAAAATAAACAACTGACTTGGGGGTTTGCCTGGTCTCTCAGCTTTCAGTATTTTTTCTTTTAATTGTTTTTCCAAAACTTCATTTTCTTCCAAACCCCCCCAAACTACATCTCCTTGAATATCAAAACACTCACAAAGCAAAAAATTAGAAGAAACACAGCTACTGAAACCCTAACAGAACAGCTTTACTTTCTTCAGCACATCACTCCTCTCCCTGCACTGAAACCACTACCAGATTTGCTCAGCACAGTTTGCTCAAAAACATGACTCATAACTAGTATGACATACTTTTAAATACTGTACATCATTCTGAGAAATTCAATCTGAAAGCAGAGCTTTCTCTGTAATCACTGAAGACTCTTCCAGGGCCTTTCCCTCCAGCTGTCCTTATCCTGTTCCTAATCACTCTGTGAGTCTTCCTTCTCACCTTTTCTGATTTTCTTACTTCTAACTCTCTAACACATCATATATGCCTCCAGTTTCTCTGTTTCCAGGTGCTGTATTCTAGCCTCTGTTCCCATTTATGGACCTCCTCATTAAACACTTTGTCCTGCACATTCTTCCAAAACAGCTCTGCTCCCTCCCTTGGTACCCTGGTTGCCATTTCATGCTCTGGAGCCAGATCCAGTAACATCCAAGGTATCTGGAATGTGTGCCCGTAACTGCACTCCATGGGAATCATCTGCCCCCAAAAGACACAAATATCTAAGCATGAGGATACCTCACAGCCAGTTACAGAAGCCATGGAGCATCTTGACTGGAACAAAGTTGTCAAACTAATTCCTCTCTTTCAACATCCCTGTGTCACAGAAACCCACTGTCACACAAATTAGGTTACTGGAATTAGGTGCTGGTTAATCAAATGATTTCTTGGACCGCTGCACATTGAGAGACCTCAACAAGTATTGGGAAAGAATCTCCTCATAAATATTAGTGCAGAAATGCTGTGAATTATCAGTGCAGGAGGAAGGTACATCTTCCTCCAGGGACATGGCGTTTGGTTATTTATTTGCAGATAGGCTTTGCTTGCCAGAAGAAAAAAGCTCAACAAGGTTGAGAATAACAAGAAAAAGTATGGGGTTTTAGTTGTATGCCTTTCCTTGGCACACAAAATACTTAGCTACCATTTGCTAGCTCTCAATATTGTATCAGATATAGTGTAACCATCAACTTTCTTGTAACTTGTCCTACAGAAAAGATTCTAAGCTAACAAGCTCTTTCCTTGTGTCTGCACCCCCGACAGCAACTACACATCAAAACCACAAGTTACCATGAGTTTCCAGATGGTACTTGTTTGAAATCTCAGGGACGCATTATCAGTTCCCACCTCTGAAGACGTACCATGCATTTGCCAATGACACAAAACACTCAAAGGCATGCTGAAAATACCAACTTTGCAGATTGCAAATGTCTTTCAAAACAATCCCACTCATGTCTTATCAACAGTATCAGGATGTAAAATATAAAAGGATCAGCTTGATTGCAACATGACTTCTGTTTTCTCATTAAGTTTCTGAGATACTCTGGACATAACAAATTACTTCATTCTCAATTAATGAAAACACAACTATTTGGTTCACCCTCTATATATGTTATCTAAAGTTCCAAAAGGCTGCTTATCAAATCAGGTAATGTAGACAAACCTTCATGAAAAAAACAATTCTTCCATCATGCCTCTTGCTCTGATTTAAACGACAAATATGCGAATTAACATATCCATTAACATTTTCATTATTGAGCTAATAGTGCAAGTAAGCTTTCTTGAGTTTCTGTTTTTTAAGAAATTGAGTATTTTTAGCAAATTTTCTTGAGCAGACAGACATCTCAACAGCAGCCACTGCTGGACTACAAACAGATTTTATAAAGCCTTCCAGATCAGGATGCTGTGTCTGCTATCAAAGGATATTTCTCACTGTCCAGGACCAAAACAGAGGTGCACAGGGACTTTTCCACTGAATACGTCAAATAAGTAGGAACTGAGCATGCTTAAACACACAAGATCTAGCCAGTTAAAACCCAGTAGTGCACTACTGGATTCAAAATACAACACGTTAAATCATTGCCTCTCCTCATTTCAGTATAACAGACAAATAATTCAATTTTATGTACTCATGCCTACTTTCAGAACTGAAAGTTTTCTAAAAAAATACTGGATTATTTCCAGTCACCTTTGAAAACCCATTCCCAAAAAAGAAGTCCTCTTTTCAGCTGTTTAGGGGGTATCAGGCAGTTACTGGGACAAACTGCTAAGCTATCAGTGGATGTCCATTCAATCTGTTCATGACCTGGAACTTTGCCTTACCACTCCTTCCCAACAACAAACTCCTTCAAAATATATTTCGTTTGCTGAAGTTTACCAAGGCCAGCAGAACAGCTTATGGCTTCTGCCACCATCACTGAAACTAAATAAAGGGTGACTTTGAGATCACTGAGAAAATGAAACTGGAACTTGAAAAATTACAAGAGGCAAACACCTGAACTAACACAAATATATTTATAAATAGTGCAGACAAAAGAATCTGTATTTCAGAGCATGCCCATCAACAGAATACTTCAGGCCTGGCATGAGGGTACAGAACACCAGACAACATAGAAGAAAAAGTACATGAAAGAATAAATTTAGCTTCAAAATATTGATGATGGTAAACTTTACTTACCACTTCTACTCCACAACCATCAGTAGCACTTACTCTTATTTATATTGGAATTTTGAAGTGAGTAATCCATTCCCTAAGTACTTTTTGTCTCTGCTCTAGACACAGCACAGGCTACAGTCTGGGTCTCAGATGATCCTTGGAGTAAGCCACCTTTTTCTCACACTTTCTACACACTCATGTCAGACCAGCAGGATACCCCAGCTACACTGCTGGCTGCAGCCCAGGGCCTGTACTGCAGCACCCAGACACACAGAGCTGGCTAGGAAGGCTTCAGCCCATCCAACCTTAGCATCATGTAAGCTCCACAAAGTAAAGAACAGGAGAGTTAAACATACTTTAAAGATTTACCTTTTAACAATGTAAAAAAATCCAATTTGATTATAACTTCTATTTTCACTCTTTCTGCAATGTCCAGCTGGTTTTTTGGCTTCTGCACCCAGCACAGACAACAGGAGTTGACAAATTACTTTGGTATTTTGTTCATTTTACACTAATTCATTAGATTTCCCATGCATTAAGGCACCTGAGGGTAACTTGAAATTGCAAAATTATTTATGTTTAAAAAGGCCAAACCTAGAAATGTTTCTTTTGAAAAGCAGCAGATTTCCTTTTGGAACTTTAAAATTGCAATATCTGTAAGACATTTCAGTATTCCCCCCATATGAATGAGAGCTTTCCCAAGCCCATAGCCATTGAACAACTCATACTTGTTCCAATCAGGGAAGGGACTGATCATTTCCACATCTTACCTGCTTGCTATCTTTGTTGATCAGAGAAAAAAATACATACTTCAGTTCAACTCTGGGTACAGTTTTCTGTGCCATAACCTGCTGCATTTTAGTCTACATTCCTGAGAAATGTTCCACTTGTCTTGTCAAACAGCTCCCAGACAGACATTTTAAAGGAAAGGTACTCCTCTTACAACTACACAATTGTGGCCATGTTCTAAAGGAAGCTTATTCCAGCATGATATGACCTTAATGGGCTACTCTTTTCTCATGGCTCTTTTTTGATATAAAATAGACAAAGCTCACTCTGCACATGGAGTATATACCAAAGGTGGAAAATTTAGGCTGAATTTTTAGCTCATTCCTTCAAAATAAAGACTTCACTACTTTGAGAAAAGTGGATCATGCAACTATTTCTTGAACAAAACAAGACCTTAAAACAAGAGAGGATAAATCTCACTGCTAACTAAGAGGTGTGCTGGCAGAAAGCCTAAGCACTGCCAATGGCTGTTCAGCACAGTAACACCTCAAGGTACTAAAATTACCCTGGGCAGCAGCAGATGCAGGTGCCATAGCAGGGTGCTCTAAGATGGGCACTTCACCCTGCTCTTGAGCACAAGCAAAATCTCAAGACATTCCAAGAGTCAACTGCTCCTTTCACTTCACTGAAGATTTAATGATCAGTGCAAATAATTTCAATATGCAAAGTAGTGACGAGTGATTTATCAGTCTCTTGGGAAAAGTCCCATTACATTAGGAACAAGGTCAAGGAGCCTGTTTCAGCCAGGCTATGCTACAACAACACACAAATAACTCCAACTCATTCTGGTGATTAATGCGGGTAGAATTTGTTTTGTTGACAGAATTTGGAAAAATCCCAGAAACTCCTCCTCCTCTGAGTCTTAAGCCTGCTTGATATTCCAGAAATAGCACACACAGTACGACTCAGTGCTTTTCTGTCCCTACATACAGCTTCATACGCAAAACACGGGTTATTCAAATGAGCAAATACAGGCTGATTGCTCCTGTCTCAGTCACTCAAAATCCAAAGCCAAGCAAGAACAAAACATCTTGCACAACACCGTGCAACTGAAGCTTCAAAGCATGCTGCAAATATTAACTGATTTACCTTCAACAGCCACATATTAAATATGCACCCTTCCCTACACCAATTCATTTCCATCTTATAAATGCAGACAAGTAGTTTCAGAGTTTCCATAACTTGATCGAGCCACACAGGATGTTTATGCAAACAGCCCAAGATCCTAGCCAAGTTGTCCCTGCTTTCAGGCCTGTCCCTGAAAACAAAGCAACTGCCTAGATTCACATGCACCAACTATTTCAGTCTACATCCTTTAGATAGGTGATATCCAATAAATTTTTGACAAGTTTAAAGGCAATCACAAAACCCAACCTTTCAGTAATATGGGTTGCACAGCAAATCAACAGAAAACACTGAACAGCAAATCAAATTGACTCCTTTCTATGAGACAAGGTAAAAAATTTAAAATCCCTCTCTTCCCCACAAAAAACCTAACACAAACAGATTACAATAGCTCTAACTCCGCATGTGTGCTCAAGCATAGCTCTTGGAGATGTGTTACCAGCTGTCTCAGAGTATCTACTGAAGTCTAACTATGGCTTTAGAAGGATGACAGCTGACGGGTGAGCTCCAAAAGAATCTCCAGATTGGACAGGGCTCACTGAAAAACAACTGCATTCTCATTTTTGATACAACACTTCAGAAATTTCCACTAGCTTTATCTGTAGTCTCAGAATTAGACTTACTTGGTAAAAATTATTAAACAGGATTCAGTTGTTTTGCAGATCAGAGTTTCTAAAAAATGAAATTTAAATGAAACTGCTGATGTTGAGACTGGCAAGACACAAACAGTCAGAAATGTCATCTAAACTATTGATTTGAAAATATCACATACTGTGATGTTTAAGGTACAAAAAAAACCCACTGCAGCCAAGCATAAGCAGGTATTTCACATGATGATAGCAAAGACATGGGCAAATGAAAAACAAAAAGTCTATGTTTTCCACTATGAATCATATGATTCCATATGAATTTGCTGTAAACAGCAATAAGTAGTTCAGCATCAAGAAGGATTGACTGGAATCTGCCCCAGGAATATAATTTTAATCTCCTTCAGGTGTAACGCTCTTGACAAATCTCATTTATACAAATGCTTCTATCTACAGAGCTAATGGAACATTAATGGCTCTTCCTCATCATGTCTGTGGGATAGAACAAAGAAAATATAAATTGAGTGTTATTCAGTCCCGTCATACATATACAACCTGTTGGGCTAAGGAACAGAAAAGACAAACCAAGGGCCTTTAAAAAATGCACTCACATCACTTTAATTACCTACCCAAAGGAGCCTCTTGCACTTCTAGTCTCTGTAAAAAACAAGTAAATCCAACAACAGGAAACTCAAAGCAGAAGAAAACAGAACAGAAAACAACAGAAACTCAAAGAAGTAGAAGATTCTCAAGCACAACACAATTCCCAAGCAAATGGGAAAAAAAAATCTTTGTTTCATTTCCAGTGTAATTCAAAATGGATCTTAGGTAATTAACATTATTCATTTATGGTTTCATTTAAAGCATAAAGAGAGCAGCTTTACTCCACAGATTTCATATTTTTTCAGTACATCTAATTCTGTACAAGTTGGCCCATGGCACTGAAATTCCACATTTCCACAACTTTCTAATCTCCATTCATTTTCACAACAGCCAGGATTAGAACTTTGCTATACTCTGCAAAATAAACCTAAATTTTATTCCTGTATCTGTTTCACAATCTTTTTTCTCTAAATTCTGTCTGCATTAAGTTGTACCTAGAAGCCATTTATTGATTTCAAATGCCTTGCTTCCACTTATTTCCCGTGATACCTAATGCCACAGGGAATATGGATTTAGGTTTTATCTATCACTTTTAAAAGAGTTAAAATTATAAGCTATTTGAGCCAGATATGTCTAAACACTTATTAAATTGTAGCTTCCGGCTATTTATTGACTTTTTCAGAACTACCTTCACACCTCATCTATTTTCTACTTTATCAGTTTTCTGAAAAGCAGGAGATATGGGCTTAAGGTACCATACCCAGCAGCCAGATAAGCCTCTGCTGTGGCTAATTCCCAACCATCATCCCCAGTTCAGACTATCAGCAAAATTTAGTGCTTGTGAAAGCGCCAGACTAAGCACAGCAGAAATTAAAGCTCACTCTTTACACACACAAGCAGTAAATGCAGCCCAGCACTCAGCAGTGCAAGCTTCTTCACAAAATCCCACCACCAAGTTTGGAATAAGCTTCATCTGGAAACATTTAGGTCAAAGCAGCAGATCTACTCCTATGTGCACTGAGCCAGAATAGTAAGGAAGTTTGTTCATGGCAGAGGAGTAAAGATGCACTGGGAAAGAAAAGCAAAGACAGCATAGCCAGGTGTGCAAATGTGTATCCCAGCCCTTCCTGCCCTTTCTCCATGCCCTGACTCACGCAGAGCAGACACACCAGCCCATGCAGCTGCTACAGAGCCATGCCTTGAAGAGGCTGAATAGTCCTGCACCAATACTGAGATACCCATTACAGCCTCACACATTATTTCTCTACTGTGTCTCCTGTCAATCTTGACTGCAGGTTTGATATCCTTGTTAGAGACATTTTTGTTAGATTACTATCATTTGTACAAAAAAAAGTGCCAGAAAATATTCTTCCAGAACTAATAAGACTGCATGCAATAAGTCAAGCCTATTTTAAAACTTTCAGAAGCACTTACAAGTGCCAGAAGTTAAAACATGCCAGTTTTGCACAGAAAAATGTAGTTTTATGGCCTCAGAGTGGTTCGATTTCATCAAGCACAAACCAGACACGTATTATTTGATGTAACAGCAGCTCCCAAAAATAAAAAGAACATTTTGACAAACAAAAGAGGGTGGGTGAGGATCTGTTTTTTCTTCCTTTTTGGACGCCACATCTCAAGATTTCAAGGACTGTCACGAGAAGTGATGTTGGTGTATTACAGCAGGGAGAGCTGCACTTTCAGAGTGCACAGTGCTGTCTAACAGTTCTCCATTTCCTTCAAGGAAAAGGCAGAAGATTTGCTGGAAGAGCTCCACAGGTCAGTGACAGAAGGAATCAAAATTTTTTGGGTTATCTTCTTCCTGCCCCAGGCTCCACACTGGGAATATCTTCCTTAGGCTGGATTTACCTGTCTTTCCTTGAAGGCAAGGTAAAGAGTAACAACAGAAAACCTACATTTCATTACACAGCTCAACGTATTGAAGAAGGTATTTTGACCTTTCTCCGTTCTGGAAATTGAAGATACTTCACTTTCTTACTTTTAAGACTTCAAGGCCTTTAGTTATCCACAATTTAATTTATATTTGCTGATGTGAGCGGGATCTTTATGCAAACTTCTCTTTTTTGTCAGTGATTGAAGCTTAATCTGGTGTCTTCCATGATCACTGTCTTTCTTTGCATATTTTTATCTTATGAATTTACCTCTTCCTTGCTTTCAAAGATGAATTTTACAAAATAGCATATCAAGTTCCTACAAATCACATAACACATCCCACTCTGGCACATTATCTGCCCATGTGCTTGATACTGACATTATTTTTCAGAAAGCTTTTGGTGAACTCTAGTGGTAAAGTTTAAAAAAAAAAGGTCAAAAAACAAAAGCAAACTTCTTTTTTTTTAATATATACTTTGCAGAAGTAAAAATGCTTATGGTTGTAAACTCCCTTGGCTAAAGGGTTATGGTCACTTCCAGCAGGAAAAGACATTAGCTGTTTCTTGTCCCTCACCTTTAGTTCTTTAATCATTTTAGAAGAGAAAAATCCAACAGTAATTAATCAGAAGCTGCCAGACATAAAGGCAAGTGGTACAGTGGCAACAGATACCAGGGGGCCATGACTACATGGAAAGCCTGGACTGCCTACCTTCAGTCCATAAAGTTACTGATTTGTAACCAATGGTATTGGTTTGTAATTAGTCTTTATTTATTTCAACTGGCCTTGAAACCATAACCCTGAAAACCAGTACCACCTCCAAGTGCATTAACAGACCCTTTTAGGTAAGGAGAGTTTAAAAAAAGTCATCTGTGAGCGCCACCCTGCCAGGATGCATCCAGCAAGATAAAGGAACACAAGTATTAGCTCAGCTTTAGGGCCATCAGCACAGCTGGGTAGGATCCAAGTTGAAATACAGCTGTTAATCCAGCCTATGAACACAGCATGGCTCACACAGCAGAGTCCCAGCAACAGACAACACGGAATCATCAAGGTCTCCCACAAGCACAGGCAGAGCAGATGGCTTCTTGTCTTTGAAATCACTTCATCTCCATTTCAGGTTCATCCACACATTCAACTTTTATAAAGTACAGAAGTTAGCTGCCACAAAGTACTTAAACCTTTGCACTTTAGTAAAGATCCCACTTTAAGGTCTTCCAACTAAAACAGAACTCAAAAGTATTTACTACTGTTCTAAAACCAGGAAAATAAATATACCCTGAGAAAACCACATTAAGTTCACATTTTCACACTGTTCTCTTCCTCAGTCTCACCAGGTTTTTGCTAGCATCCCTTTAAAGTTCTGTCAACATAGGTATTTAGCCAACAAGGCTGCAATTTAGATTGAATTTAAACTTCAAATACTTAAGCTCTATAAAGCTAAGTTACTTTAATGTTTTATACATAAGACAGTATACAGCACCCTGCCTACTGCTCCAACAGCCCTTATTCCCTTACTAAAAATCAATTATCGCCATGAAGTAACAAGTACTTTACAGCACCTCCTTGTAACTGTGGGAAAAAAAAAAGGCAATACATTCTTTTAAAGGTTAAGTGCAGAGAACAAAAGGTATGTACTTGATGTACACAAAAATTAAAATTAAATGTCTTCCAAATGCCAGAGATGAGAATACAACATCCTTTAGTTTGATTTAAATCAGATTCATAAGAATACTGTCATGTGAAAATCCTCTAGTTACTGTCATATTCCATCTGACTCCAGGAAACACTGTGATGCTTTCCAACAGAGAAAATGTTAAGAGAACATTTCTACTCTCCTGTATGAGGAATCACAGGGGCCAGAATGAGCTACATGCAGAGTATGGACAATTGACTAATACTCACATAAAAAGAAGTGGTTTAATAGTAGCTTGAAAGTGTTAACCACAGTATTCCATCAAGAGATGTTAACAGTCATTTTTAATAATTTATTTCACAAACCAAACAGCATTAGCACTGACCTGCACAGTTAAAAAGGATGCCATGAGGGGGAGAGAGGGCTTTTACATGTAATGGTAGTGGTGAAGAGGCTAACAGTCATTTTTAATAATTTATTTCACAAACCAAACAGCATTAGCACTGACCTGCACAGTTAAAAAGGATGCCATGAGGGGGAGAGAGGGCTTTTACATGTAATGGTAGTGGTGAAGAGGCAACTGTAATGGAGAGGGAACAAAGGCAGTATACAGACTGACAGAAAAAATCATGAAATAAAAACACTAAAAGCACTACCACTCCAGTACAATTTCCAACTGTATTTTTTCACATTTGAAAGCAAAGTATTTGTTACATCCTGGATATAATCTGCCAATTTGCTTGTTAAAAATGACAGACATTTTATCACCAAAAAAAGGAAATAAATTTTTAAAAAACAGTAAAGTAAGTTTGTTTGTTGTTTCCACCAAGTCTGGATTTTAAAAAAAGAAAAAAAAAATCTGTACTCAAACTTACATTAATATATTCAGAAAACAAACACCGCAGCACTTCATAGAATTATTCAGGTTGGGAAAAAACTCTAAGATCTTAGAGGTCTTAGTACTGCCACATCCATCACTAAACCATGTCCCTTAACACCACACCTACTGGCCTTTTAAATACCTCTAGGGATGGTGACTTAATCACTTCCCCAGGCAGCCTGGTCCTGTGCTTGACAGCCCTTTCTGTGAAGAAATTTTTCCTAATATCTAATCTAACCTGCCCCTGGTGCAACTTGAGACTGTTTCATCTTGTCCTGTTGCTACTTGCCTGGGAGAAGAGACTGAGCCCCAGCTCCCTACACCCTCCTTTCAGGTGGTTGCAGAGAGTGATAAGGTTCCCCCTGAGCCTCCACTTCTCCAGACTAAACAACTCCAGCTCCCTCAGCTGCTCCTCATCAGACTTGTGCTCCAGACCCTTCCCCAGCTCCATTCCCCTTCTCTGGACATGCTCCAGCACCTCAATGTCTTTCTTGTGGGTGAGGAACTCAAAACTGGATACATAACTTGAGGCACAGCCTCACCAGTGCTGAGTACAGGGGACAATCACTGCCCTGGTCCTGCTGACCACACTATTGCTGTCACAGGCCAGCATGCCAGTGGCCTTTTGGCCACCTGGGCACACACTGGCTCATGTTTAGCCACTGTTGACCACCACCCCCAGGTCCTTTTCTGCTGGGCAGCTTTCCAGTCACTCTGCCCCCAGCCTGTAGTGCTGCCTGGGTTTGTTGTGACTGAAGTGCATGCAGGACATGGCACTTTGCCTGTTGAACTTCATACAACTTGCCTCAGCCCATCGATCCGGCCTGTCCAGGTGCCTCACCAGAGCCTTCCTACCCTCCAGCAGATGGACACTCCCGGACAGCTTGGTCCTCAAACTGACTGAGGACACACTTGATCCACTTGTTTAGATCACTGATAAAGGTATTTAACAGGACTGGCCCCAACACTGAGCCCTGGGGAACAGCACTTGTGACCAGCCACAGCAAGATCAGACTGCCTGCATTACCACTCTCTGGGCAGAGAGCTTTTAATCCAGCAAACAGAGCATTCATCTAAAGCATGAGCAGCCAGCTTCTCCAGGAGAATGCTATGGGAGACAGTGTCCAAGGCTTTACTTGCAGTCCAGAAGGACAACATCCACAGCCTTTCCCTCACCCTCTGTGGGGGTCACTTGGTCAGAGAAGGTGAGTACCACTGACAGCTCTTTCAGTACCCTCAGACGGATCCCACCCAACCCAACAGATTTATACCTACACAGCACAGCAGGTCACTGACCACTTCCCCTTGGATTATGGGGGCTTTATTCTGCTCTCTCTCCCTATTTTCCCTCTCAGGAGGCTGGGGACACTGAGATAACTGGTCTGACTGTTAAAGAGTAAGAAAAGAAAGCATTAAGTATCTCAGCCTTCTCCTCATCCTTTATTTGTTTACAGGCTTTATTTGTTACAAGCTTTTAGTAGTTATTAATCATCACTGGGTCCTGCAAGCACACACAGTATATTTTCCATTAATCATCTGGCACTTCATACACAATGTTGGAAGTGGCTTTGAACAGATGTATTTTGCCAATACTTCCCAGTTGTAAACATGACAAAGCATCAACTTCATTGCAGAGCTTCTTGCACTTGCCACACCCAAAGCTCCTTTATCAGGCCCCCCACCTGCAACCCAGGTGTCTTCAGTGTCCACACCCCCAACAACCCATCCATGCCAGGACTCCCATCATCTCAGTACAAAAACCAACTTTCAGCTCCAAGAACATCAGCAGACACTGACAACTTTTGTCCAAGTTCCACAAGAGCCCTGAGATAAGCCCCAAACCTTTGCAGCTCTCAGACTGCCCCAAAGGGAGTGACTTCAGTTCTTCTGGACTCTCCAGCCCACTGCATCCTGCCCTGCCTGTACCCCCAGGCAGCAGGTAAAACCACCAGCTGCACTCAAATACAGAAGCTCCACACAGCCTGGTATTCTTCATGCTGAGTAATGTATTTCTGTCACATTCAGTGTAATCCTTAAATTCAGAATTGGTATGGGATCATCAAAATAATTATTAAAATTGCTGTATTTGATTTTAAATTGTACACATAGTCCAAACTCCCCAAGAAACATGAACTCTTACACACAAAGTACAATTACGTCCTCAGATCAAAGCCAACACTCAAGATAACAGGTGTAATTTCCTCAAAAATGTCTGGCACTAAAGGACATTAATTATTCACAACTTAGCCAGTGTTATTAAGTAGAAACAAGATCGATCTACAGTAGAGGGATTGAAGAAACTATTTTTTGAACACTGTAAAAAAACCCAAAACCTTAAAATCAAATGTTTGCAGCTTCTAATACCACCAGGGTTCTTGTAAGGTCCTCTTTTTTTTCCTGAGCTTACTTGAGATCCAGCATTACATTTACTTTCAAAAGCAATATTCACCACTTATGACAAAGAGATTATTAGCCCCTTTTCAAAACTTTGACTGTCTTATCTTTCTGTCCCCCACTACTTTTTTACAGTATCAATATATAGTTAACATTTTTCCTTAAAGAAAAAAAAAAGGTAAAGCCTTACTTAAGTGCCATAAAATAAACAGCTAACTCCCTTTCCTTACACTTTTTAATTTGTTTCAGCATTTATTGAAGTCCTAACTGAGGACATTTAATGAAGATCTATATTCTTTCAGGTAGGCTGTAACTTCAGTAAATTCTTGCAAGGCTTAAACTATTCAAAAGGTTAAGGCACAGAGTAAAAAGGTACAGAATCAGCCATCATTAAGCTCAGGGTTGAAGATTTAAATTAAGTAGGGGCAATAACTGTGCATCAAAAATACATGAAAGGTGGCACCAACAGCTTCTGAATTTTCACAGGGCCTCTGAGATTAGGAAGGAAGCAGACTCAGGTTAACACCATGTTTAGGAATCACACAGTAAAGGCACAAAAGGGTGCATTTTTTCAACATATCCACAACAAAACCCATGCAAAATTAACGACTGGAAAAAGTGCCAGTAGCATATATAAACAGGTATGTTTACTGACCCATCCATTGAAACAGATGGTTAGTGAAATAAATAATTAAGTGGTAGAATTTAATTGCTTAAAACCATTTACAAAAGCAAGTAAAAGCCACACAAAACATTCTCATTCCACTGGCTCACAGGAGTATTCTGAGAAGTATGAAGAACTGAGAATTTGCTAGAAAACAAACTCATAAAACCTCTGTCAAAGGCAGATATTCTATATATTCCACCCTTGACTTCACAGGAAGATTTCAGTTTCAACATAAGCATTTAAGAGGTCTCTATTGTACTACAGAAGCAAATTTGATATACACTATTAGGATGACTGGCTTAAAGAGGAAAACATACTACACCTGTTTCAAGCAGGTGATATTTAACACCTGTACCTCTGAAAAAGTGGACATTATTGCTTTAAAAAGTCACTACTCATTTTACTTTTACTTCATTTTAATAATACACTGCAAATAATATGATAATGAAGTCTTCATGTTGCTTTTGTTTCCTTGTTTGCCAATTGTATATCCAGTGTCTTTTTTACCATTCATGAAAATATTAAAAGGAATCTTACTAGCAGAAGTAATCCTAGCTGGTAATTATATTTGTTGCCCACACATGCAAAAAACCAGTATATGTACAAATAATCAGCACGTGTCAGTCTAGAGGTAAACTACAATGAGCTATAAGGTTGCTTGGGTTTTTTAATCTCTTCAAAGAAACTGCCTTTGCATTGAAAAGAAAAATTCTATATGATCCTTAAATCCTTTATTTTTATTCATTTATTACCATGAGAGACAGTCATTAACCAGAATGTTGTCTTCAGTGCATTTTGTATTATTTTCTGATGCATTAAATAAAGTCTGAATACACATGTATCTTCTGTTTCTCAATACATTCATTTTGTTCAAAGTGTATCCAAACATGCCATGTCAGGATCAGTGTCCCCAGCCCCACAACACAAAGCACTACCAGAAATACTTTGCAGAGCTACAACAAGTATTTGGGCAACCAGAGGAGTCTTGCAAGAAATGTATTCTCACTGCAATTAAGAACTAATGATGAAAAACTGAAAGAGGTAGCATTTAAATTATACCAGACTGGCAGTGAATTTGACCTGAATGACAAATAAATAAATGTTTATTTACAAAAACAACCATGCCATTCAGGGTATAGTAAGGTCTACAAGCAAATGGAAAACTGGTTTTTTGCCCACCAGACCTCTCAGGAAATTGAACTAACACAAACTAATACAAAGCATATGGGTTTTGGAAATATAAGTACCACCTTACTAGAGGGATTATTTCATAGAGAAATGACAAAGTATGAATTACTTCCCTCAGGAAGAAAGCAAGTTTCTGACAAACCTTTAAGAACTAAGGACCCTTAGCAACCCAAAGGGGTAGCAGACTCATCCAATAATGCCTACAACTTTATTTCGTCAGCACCCTGAGCTACCCAGCACACAGCAGTATTTCCAGACATTTAACAGGGAGACACTGACCAGCAATGCCCACCCAACAGCATATTGCACACACCTGAAAAGCCAAAACAGCCACCGTGCTACACCTTGTAATCACCCAAGTGAGACAATTCATCAGCTTTGGAAGCCAGATCAGCTACCACACATCCCACAGAAAAGCAAGCCTCTGTGCCTCCCCACAAGAGAATTTCAAATCAGCATTTATTAAGGGAAATAAGCTAAACTCTCTTTTTCCCCCAAAGAGAACCAACCTTTTTATCATCCCTTATCATTGGCCTCACCATAAATTCCACTGCCCTTTTTTTTTCAGGAATATGTGACTGAGCAGCTGTTCTCAACCTTTATTTACCTTTGAAGTCAGCTGTTTTTATTTCAGACCTTATGTCTGTACATGCAAAAGCACATCTACTTCTTCAATTCTTCTGTAATAAAATAGAATCTGCCTTACCCATAAATGTTGTACAGGTTATAAAGACTTTCATGGGGTGTATCTTCCAAATCTTGTGTTAGCACTTTCAAAGGTAATTAACCACCTTGGAATGAAAATAACAACAGGAACAGCCACCAAGACTCCTCACAAAAGATGTAGTCCAATCTGGTGGGATACTCACCAAATCATAAAGCATCCCAGAAAGATACAGTGGCCTTTAAACATTTACAAAATATGATTAGATTAAAACTAGCATTTAGCTACTGTTACCTGAAAACAATGAATTCTCTCAGACACAATCTTGAAACCATATTCCTATTCTCCTACAGCTTTTCTGTCATATGAAATTAGTATTATGAGATCCTAGAATGTTGCTGAGCTTTGAGTATATAGTTCTGATAATTAATGAACCAGTTCACAAATGTCAAGAACAGGTTGCTATTTGCTCCACATAATTTGTCTCCTGCCTTCCAAATACCTGACATTACATCAGTTTATAATACATCGTGGAAGATTATGTCACAAGTCAAGTACACACAAGCTGTGAAACACATTACAATTCAACAGGATATTGCTTCTTACAACATAAATTGATTCTTGAATCCTAAAAAAATCCTGTTCTGCCCTCAACAAACTCAAGAGCTGACGGACATATGACAATGAATGTATTCTTGGGTTTAAATGGAAAGATTTCCAAGTCACATATACTGACCTTGTGTCAAGTAAATGCACGCTGACTATACAATGAACTACAAAAATTGATTTGAAGCAAACTATATTGAACACTAAAATTCAAGTTGCTTTTCACCAGATAAATACTCGTCTGTCTTCTTTCTTTCTTTTCCATACTAATCATATACACAAAGTGCATTCCTGCTTTAGACCTCTACCAAAAAACCCAGGATAGGCTTATCACACAAAAAATAAATCAAAACATAAAACAGGTAGTTAAGAGCCTCCCTGCTGACTGCTATTTTTTTTGTGGGAAAAGCACACAAATACACACAATACTTGGGCAGGGTTACAGTTATCTTGATGCAGCAGAAACACATCCTCCAATCTGAGTTCTGTACAAGGAAGCAGTGCATGGAAGACACAAAAAAAGAGGTTCTCCCATAGCTAAAAATCAACAGAAAGTTGGGTTTGAAAAGGACCTGTGGAGGTCATCTGGTCCAAATCCTTTGATCCAGAAGGGTCACCCACAGCCAACTGCCCAGAACAATGTCCAGATGGCTTTTAAGTATCTACAGGCATGGAGACTACACCACCACCCTGGGCAGCCTGTGCACCTTCACAGTAAAAAAGTGTCTCCTGGTGCTCAGAAGGAACCTGCTGTGTCACTGCCTGCCCACTGGCTCCTGGCCTGTCACTGGGCACCACTGAAGAGAGTCTGGCTCCAATCTCATTGCACTCTTCCTTAAGGCATTTAATACACATTGATGGGATTCCCCTGAGCCTTCTCTTCCCCATGTTGAATAATCCCAGCTCTCTCAGCTTCTCGTCATAGGAGAGATGCTCCAGTCCCTTAATCATCTTCATGGTCCTTCAATGGACTGTCTCCATTATGTTCGTGTCTCTCTGCTGGGGAGCCCAGAACTGGACACAGCACTCTGGGTGTGCCCTCACCAGTGCTGGGGAGAGGGGAGGATCCACTTAAGAAGCTATACATTTTGAAATCAGGTTCATTATACCTGCACAATTCTTTCAAGTACATATCTACAGCATAAAAAATGCCTTAACAGCTACAGCAATAATTAAAACGCAGTTACAATCATATACCTATAATGAAAAATGGAACTGCTACTTAGTCCCAGGAGCAAATGTTAAACACCACAGAAAAAAGCAATCTCAATTACAGAGCCCTGACTGAAAGAGGTAACTTCTACTGAGACAGCTTTCAAGGGTACTGTTACCCTCTTCGTACAGTCTGGATATCCAAGTTGTTTGTAAAACTGATCCCAGGCAGCCCAGTGTTTCAAAAGAAACTAGCCATTAGCTAAACAAAACACAACATAAGTTGTCCCTCCTCTGGCACCAAAGTCCTCCATGAAAAACCAGATACTCTTAAGTGGATTGAGGTGTTTCCAATGATCACAAAGCCACATTCAGCCACGGAAGGTAACAGGAGACAATTAATTTTATCTTTTTCACTCTCCAGGAGAGATGAGCTGTAATGCTAAAATACACAATACAGGTTTGGTCTACATGGTAATAAATTTAGAAACCCTGCTCAGATTCTCTTCCAGAAGATTTAAAATTTTACACAGTGCAGAGGATAAAAGCAAGCAGTAATACCTTCTAAAAAGTCAGATAATGATTTTTAATTTGTAGGACAGTATTCAGAGGAGAAAGAATATGAGGCAGATTGGAACAGGGTCTTCATCCATGACTTTCTCTTGACACTTTGCAGCACTGGAGAATGAGCTCAAAAACACCAAGATGACAGCACATGTAAGGAAGCACAAACCAGCTCCCAAAACACTGCCTGACTACAGGTGTGGTGTCCAGAGGCTTCAACCACAAAGTGTTCAGGCATCTGAGGTGTAGGAATTTAAACCAAGGTATATCCCAAAGAATATCCTCCCCTATAAAAGGCAGAGTTTTGTACTTCCCTAATCCTACTGTTACCAAATTTTGCCTCCTATGACGCCATTCTACATGTCTCTATTTAAATACACTGTGCAAATGCAACTGTCACAAACTGCACAAATAATTCAATGAAGTGCCTAGAACCCAGCCCTTTTGGTTGTGGTACTCCTCCCATGCTCACAGAACGGCAACCAAAGCAGCCTGGTCACTTAGCCTAGTTACTAACAGGAGTCAGTTGAGGAAATCAGCAAAAACAGAACAAAATAAGGCTCTCATGACTTTTGGTCAGCTTTCTCATTCACTGCTGCTATTATTTTTAGCACAATCAAGATAATGAAACATTTTTAAACCTCCTTTTTAATAACATCTCTTACACATACTGCCCTTCACAAAAAATGGCTATCAATCTGTACAAGAGTAATTCTCAGTAGTTAAAAAAATGCATTTTTACTACAGACATGAAAAGCATTTCTGGAATCATTAAGAATGACTTTCAGACACAAAAGTTAAAGAACACTTCTTGGAGAAAATGCATATTTATCTGCTTTGTAATAAGTTTCAAAACACATTTCCCCTTCAAGGTACACCGATAGACTACATAATATACTTTCTCCTGCATAATCAGATCTACTTTGAATTTCTGATGTTCGTACAGTGTTGACATCAACCAATGTAATGAAAGTCATTATTTTTTCCTGTTAATCGCTTAAATAGGGAAAATAAATTAATATTTTAAGATCACCATGAGGATGTGAAAAAAGAAAAGTTATTTTCTTTTAACTTAAGTCTTACGAATTCCAAGTATGTATTCAAAGACAAAATATGCAAACCACAGGCAAAGCTCAGGCTTTCAAACACAGCTTATTGTTCTGCCTAGTGCAGTGTGTAAAGCTAAAGAAACATGCAGCCATCAGCAACAGCAGTAAATCACTGTACAAAACCATTTCATTCCTTACAGAAATTCTTTGGTCCTCTCTCCTACCAACAGGCCAGTTCTGGCCCACACACACAATTTACATTTAATTTAGACACTGAATAGATTTGGGGCACAGCTCTACAAAGCTTCTCTTAAGTAGCAGCCCAAGCTCTAGCAGCTTTCCTGTTTCTCATACCACCCTTTCAGGGGAATGATAACAGCTATAAAGATTAGCTGGATATTTGACCTGGGGTAAAAAAAATGCACGAGGCCAAAGGAGAGCCTCTGTTGGTAGTGAAGTGTGGGATGCAGCACATCTGCCCAGCTGGGCAGGCAGGGGAACACAACAGCAGCTGCATATGTAGGTATGGGCACTGGAACCTATGAAAATGGTTTGAACAGTTAGTTGATTGTCCTACATGAATATGCTAATAGGCAAATTAGTTACTGTTTAGGAAGACTACTTGATATTACCAAAGTAATAAAGTTACCACAATTTAGAATTTACTGAAAGCAAATCAAGCTCAAAAAGAACTAGTCACACGCACGTGGCTAGATTATTTTGACATGCAGAGGTAGGATTTTTACACATATACTGTGGAACTACAGAGCACCACAGAGTAAAATTTGTTAGTGACTTGACAGTCAGGCTTCAAGTACAATTATTTTCCACCAGTCTTTGAAAAAGTGTAGGATTGTAGTAAGTTTTCAAAGATATGAGTAATATCAGTTCAAGCCTGTAGATCTGAAAGAACAATGAATATTGATTATACTTCAAAAGGAAGCCAAAATTAAGTAGGAAATATTCTGAACAGAAATGGCAATTTATTGTCAAGAACAAATGGACAGCTCACGCTATCAATCATGAACGTGGCAATGAATCAATGCTTCTGCAGCAAATGAATGGAAGAACCAAGGGAGAAAAAAAAAACTACAACAAAACACACACACGCAAACAACACAACAATCCCCTCTATCTATTTTTCTGCATCTTCTATGAAGAACAAGCTTCAAATCTGTGTCCTTGGTAAGCTACAAATGCAATAAAATCTGGAAACGTGCACCCAGAACAGGCATGTGCTCCTGAAAGGTATTACTGATAGAAACACTTCACTTAGGTTGCCCTTTTAAATCTTGTGTTTGCTACAAAATGCTAAGTAACACCAGATTTTTTTTTCAAGTGCCTTCCACCCAGTAATAGGTCATGCATAAAAAGAGTTAATGCCCTGAATTCTCTGTAAAGCTTATTTCACTCAACAGAAAGCAAATCATATGCAAATTTCCTAACTGCAAGTATAGTGTGGGGCTAATAAGCACATGAATGCCTCACTGTGCAAAATCCATGCAAATACCTGCAAAAGTTTTTAACCTGGGAATATTCAATATTCAAAATGCATGCAAATACCTATGAAAGATTTTAACCTGGGAACGCTGCCTGTCAGACTCCCTCTCTGTGTTTTGTGCACATTGTAATATTTTTCATAACCATAACATCCGCACTCCTGATAATACAAAATACCAACTCAAGTGATTAGGCAAATTCCAAAAGAAACCACTTTGAGAAACATCAAACAATAAAGGAGGTCATATTTATATAACACACAGACTGTTTGCATATGAACACAAGTTTGCACGGGTTGAGTCAAACTGAAACATTCATTAAGGATGCTTCCTCCATGAGGACATACTAATGCTGGATTAAGAGAGGTTTGTTACACTGTTTTCAATGAATACAATTTTTCTCCAAATGAAGCACATGTAGCACCACCTCCTAAACTCCTTTTAAACAATGCAATTTGGGTACACAGTGCAGTAAGAAATATATCAGTACAAAACAGTGCAAGATTAAAAATATTCCTAAAATGCCACGCAAACCTCAAATTAGGAGACATCAGGTAGCATTGCAGATTTACTGAGATATCATATTAGCTAATTTTCTCAAATGCCATGATTTTTTTTAGGTAAATTAACTCTATTTATAGTTTTTTATCAGGCAGTAGCATCAGAGTCCCCATATGTTAACAAATATGAAAAAAATGTTTCTGTTTTAGGCAATTACAAATTTATAACTGAGACTTCTTCAGCAAATACTGAAAAAGAAGTCTGGAATGATACTGAAGCAGAAGTGTAATGAACCGCAACACACAGTAATATAGTCTCACCAAATCAGAAATAATCACCATAAGATTAAGAAAGTGGTGGACTTTTGAAATTATGGACTTCTATTAACTAGCTTTCAGTAACAGAAAAAAAGAATTTTGAATTAGAATTACAGACTTGGATTTTACTGTTTTTCCCTTAGACTTACTGTTCCTCATTTTCATCCTCTACTTCAGAGGAATAATGCAACTGGCTACCAGTGTTATTAAAAAGTCAAAAAGACAGCACATGCATGTTTAACATCTAACAGAACAAGCCAAACAGACTGAATAAAGCTTAAAATGTGTGAAGTGATGAAAACTTTAAAATCGAAACAGTTTGCATATGAATCATTTAGACCAGTTTTTACAGATTAATACTGAAGTCATGCATTTTCTATTAAGTGTCTCTTACACATTTCAAATTCCCTTCACATTTGGCTTGTTCCATTATATGTCTGCCATTTCTGACTTTTGTTTTGCCACGATGTGCTATGCAGGCAACACGATGCAGTGATAATGTGGGCTGGAAGTGTATCACTGTTCTTAAAATTATTACTTTCTTTTAGTCACTGGTGTAAAGACCATGAAAGCCAGGGTCAGCTATAGCACTGTGAAGTTTCAGTGCTCAGGCTAATATCAGCCCTGCAAAAGTGCACTGGACTGTAAGGTTTGAAATAAAAGCTGCTATTTAACTGTCCTGTAACCAATGGCACAAAACTCTCCTGCTTTCTGTGCCAGCCTTCACTGAATTTTGCTCAAGTGCTATTGTTAGAAGGCTGTATCTGAATGCTTTTTTGACTGGGGAACAGGCATGAGATGTATAAGGAAAAACAATTTTCAAGAACACCTACATCTCTGCCTGATATTCACATCATAGCAATAGATCTGCATCTCCATCAACACTGCAATGCATTGAGGTGATGCATCAAGCAAGCTTAGTTTAGCCCTCAGAGGGCTTTCCTCTGAAAAACAGACATACAGAACTAAAATTTATTCCAGTCAGTGATTCTTTTGCCAAAAAGAACAGTATGTCTTGTTCTTCTTACCATTCCAGTAACCTGGCCTTGCACAAACTGAGCAGCCCAGAAGCCAAACACCAGCACAAGAGCCATTCCTGCTGGCCAAGTACAGCAGGTGATGCCATAAGGTTAAGTCAGAACTCCTTCTTGAAGGACAAATGACTCACTAAGCCCACTAACCAGACTTCTCTTCAGCTCCTTTTACTTTACAAGAAGGTATCAGTCAAGCATCAAAGCAGGCTTTCTCACTACTGTACTGATCTGCCTGTATTGCCCAAGACCTTTGAAACAGCAACAAACCAGCCTAGATATGAATAAGCAGGAGACTGAAATCTATGAATATGAGGAGATATTTTTATCCACTAAATGAGCATTTGTGGACGACTAAGGTAAAGAGAATAGTTTCCATTCTAACAGCATGAATAGAAGCCTTTTTCTTTATGCTAGTGACTTGCCAAGTGGAAACTATAACCCGCATCTCTTATTAAGGATTTGGAATAAATCCAACATCTGTTGTAACTTAACGTCAAAAGGCAATCTCAAACCTGCACTTGAAACTTTTCAAACTTGCTACGTGCCCTCTTCCATGATAACTGATTTACTGAAGGTGCCATCTCACCCTCAATGCTATTTACAAAGAAGAACTTATATAGAAAAGTAGATGATTGGCAGGAAAGCTGTACATCAACAGCCAGTGTGCCATTACAGTTTAAGCCAGTGTTTTAAATGTTTGATGCAGGAAAATCTGCAGGCACATTACTGTAGCTCATTTTCCAATGCCATGTCACTGACTTCCAGTAACTCCAGCAAACTTCTGAGCACAAGAACCACCTTGTTGATGGGCCGGCAGGATAAGCCACTCAAATTAATTTCTATCAAGTGTGTACCAGCAAATTGTTTACCTCATGGCACTCTAAGTTTAATTTCCTTTTACTCAAAAAAAAAAATCATCTATTTAGGTTTCAAATTGTTTGATTTTTCAAATTCAGTGGTAACATATTTCAAACACATCAATACTGAAGTTCAACAGAAAATCATTCTTCCATTTGAAAAAATATAGGAAGTGAAACACTTAAAATTTCATTAAATATCAATTCACAAAAAAAGTGGAAAAGATCCTTACAGTGTTATGAACTATACTTTTAATGGTTTTCAAATAAACTTTTTTTTCCCTTTTATATATGACTCAATATAAAATGTTTAAGAAATTCTCATCAAATGTCAGTGAAAATGTTTCAAGTTACTATTTTATTTTCAAGAAAAATATCATTTTTCTGCATCATTCCTAACTGGAACTGCAAAGCTCACTATCTCTCATTTCCATCTTAGTGTTCTAGTCATTTCAGACTAGCAGCTTGTTGAAGCTGAAATATAGTCCAAAATACATTAAAAACTTAAATTAACACTTCATTGAAGAAGAACAGATATTTCCCTCTTCCGCTGAAAGCCTCCCTTTTTCTTCCAACCAAATTGTAACATTTGACACAAAGGAATATTTCAGTCAGAACAAAAAATGCTAAAAATTAAATCTGTTTTTCTTTAACAAATTTTAATCATAAACAGTAGCTTCTGACAAAGTAACATAAAGTAACATGCTGAAGTTGCTGCCACCACATGAATAGTAGCAAATTCTTAACTATTACAGTCTTTCAACAACGCTAGCCACAAAACATGTCACCACTTCAACACTTGCAAAGATTAAATGTTATCTTTAGGATGACTTTGCTGCTTTGAAGCAGCTTTGAATATCAGCTTGGTTTGAAAAATAAGACAGCGAGGCTTCAAGGTTAAGCACAGTTACGTAAAGCTACTTGCTTTCTATTTTACCGTAGTCAAGAAGCACAACTTTAACTTCAAACTCATGTCATAAAATAATAGCCTGCTCTGAATTCCAGTCTCTAAGTAAGTTATAACCTCTACCAAAATCCTTCTTTGCTAATCACAAAATGCACTTCTTTCTATACTTAAGTAGTTGTGCAGCTTTAAGATAGACTTTTGCAGATTCTAAAACTTCACATTTTCACATGTTAAGAACAATTGCTAAGTCTTTTTCTTTACCAATTAGTTAATGGTTAACTTTTCCTTTGTCATTTATGTAAATCTGTATTCTGGATGGAAACCAAAGGACTCAAAAACACAGTAGCAAGCATGGAAAAGCCTCCACTTCCTTCACATGAGCAGTTCTAAGAGAAGAATCTGCTCAGTTGGTGCCACCGTCTTTTATTCCTTAAGCTTTTGGCCCACTGTTAAGAACTTACCTATAAAACATTTAGAAACTCTACCCAGCATGAGGGGTTTTGTGCTAGATAGCACTGTCCCATTTCTCTACACTAGACTACATGTCATTTTGAAATCACTTCTGTACCAAACAGAGACTGCACTTAGGAGAATGCTACTTTAAATTTTACTCTATAATATTTTCATTCAAAGAGGTATTGGCACAGATACAAAGGATACTATGAGAGAGATATGTAAATCCTTTTCTCTAGCAGGCTTTGGGATCAGGCAGTGGCAACATACATCTTTATTTCACACACAGTCACATTTTAGGAATACAAAAGCCAAAAACTTTAGTCCAACACCCATGTAATGAAGGAAGACAGAAAAAGCAGTACAGTATGAAACAAAGCTTTGTGTACAGGTCATAAATGTTAAATTTTAAGAACAGCTTTAACATCCTCCTGTCAGGCAAATGCCAGCTATATTTATGAAAGTCACAAACATCCTTCTGACACTGTGCAAGTACTTACTCTTCGTGAAGAAAATAAATTTTCTTACAAATTTTCACACCTACTTAATATTATTGCTGTTTGTAAAAACCCAGTGATTTCATAAAATAGGCATGCTTTTTGTTCTCTGCACTGAAAGCTGCACACATTACAAGAATATTATCTGAAAAATCCTTACAACCTCTTCCATATACTCTTTGGACAGTTGGCTGATGCAAAATAATAGTATAGGATAAGCACTTTTTGCTTAGCAATTTCCTCACTGCTGACATGCTGGCCACTCTCTTTGTCTAGCAGCCTGGCAAAAGGGCACACAGGCTCTTTCACAAGAAGGTGTCAGAAACATAAGAGCAAGTGAGTTATGAAAGAAGCTGCTTCTAGTCCCATAGGTAATGATACCTCACCTAATTTATGAGGTATGAATTCATTCCTCAATCTTTGGCCCTGAAGATACTTCCAGTAATGAATTTCAGGAGCTAACCTTACAGCACTTACAAAAGCACTGTATTTTAAAATTTAGCTTTTTGTGGTCTTAGCTAAGCTGCCTGTCACAACAGTAGCAACACAGTAGTGTAACAAGTCATATCCCTTCCAATATTTCTCACCCAGTATGAGCTGAAACTCTCGTTTTTGCGCATTTTCTCACTGATCATTCTCTACATCAAACCTCATTTTCACAGCTCCTTTAATTAGCTGTGTCTGTCCAGTAACTCAGAAAACACTGCTCATACCACTTTAATCATAGGCACTGCTTTAAATCAAGGGGAAAAAGCATTCACAGAACCACAAAAGCAACACAAAAGAATTGGTCATTTCTCACCAAGAGTGAGCCACATGCCATAACAGAGAAGAGCAAAGTGCAATCAAACTGAAAATTAAAATGACTACAGACACATCACCATACTGATAGAAGTGATTTTTTTTTGTTACTATTATCCTTTTAAAGAGAAGGAAAAACTTGCTTGTTAGCTTTAGCAATCCTGGTCCTTTTGACTTGACACTAGTAGGAAAAATAATCCCCAACTTTCAAGACAGCTTTGCACTTTTTCTTTCATTATCTTTTAAATCAGATACTTTCGACACAAAACTAAGCCTTTTCAGACTCTCTCGATAAAAGAAAAGCTTCAGCTTGCTCCTCCTGTCTCTCTTACATGTCTCACCAATTTTCTATGTTGTTCCTCCCCATAAGTTTCTTTGAAGCAATCCCAAACGTTGTATATGCAACTTCTGTCTGAATAAATTAAAGAAATCATTGAGACAAAGAATAGTTTAAAAAAAAACCAAACAAAAAACCAAATCAGAACTAGAACTTTAATCTCCTGAGACTTTATCTAAAATAAATTTCATAACATTATTGTATACAACTATTCGTTCCTCAATCTCTGCTGGAAATCTCAGTGTTCACAGAAAGCCAGTGGATCACATGTGATTATTTATCATTTTTCCCCCTCTCTTTTTTCCTTTTTACTCTGCACCCTGGGAAGTAATGACATCTAAGCCATTTTTGGTGGATGACTATTTCAGTGCTCTGTCAGAGAGGCTCTGCATGGGCAAGGCAGCAGCTCAGGTGTACAGTCCTGAAGGCCACTTTGCCCAAAGAGGTGAGAATTCAAGCTGGTCTGCACAGGCCAACACACACAGGAAAGCCTTTACAGGCATACAAACACCAGCCACTCTGAGCACAGAGCCAAGGGACACAAGCAGGAAATGCTGTTTCCTCACAGCCCTCTCAGTCTGGCTCACTGTGACCCCAAGTCCAGTCGAGGTGGGGGAGCATGGTGATACAGAGGGAACAATGGAGTTGCCCGAAAAATAGAGATCTTTAATAGTGAAAATAACAAACACAGACCGCATGATCTGAGGGGCCACATCCAAAGACCAAGGGGCATGGTGAACTTAACAATATATGGGGGATCTGAGGGCAGCAGTTCAATCCCAGACACAGAACAGGAACATGATCTTATATGTGACAGATCCCAGATCAACTGAGAACCAGAACCAGAAACACAGCCTATTATGGGATGTTTCTGTTAGCATACTAACTTCCATCCTTTCAGTATCCTGCCTCCCATAGTCTCAGGCTGAAGCCTTCTGAGGCTAAACCACTGCTCATCCCAGCCAGTTCAGCTGCCAAATAACCCCTCTCTGCTGCTCAATGCAAACACCACGTATGTAACTGAATGCACAGAATGTGAGGGATTAAGAGAGACCTGCCCCACAGAAGTAGCCCAAGGCAGGCTGCATGTTCCTGGGGAGCAGCGTGCCCAACGCCAGCTTTTCATCTCACAGCAACTCCGGCGTGTGCCTTTCCTCCAATACAAAGCAGTGCAATTCAGCAGCTGGCCGTCACAGATGGCAGGCAGGGGGGCCAACTATCCTCTTGTTATTACTACTTTGTATTTGGATGCCTTAACTATGAAGAGGAGACATATTTTTACTCTGTTACCTCAGGGCTTATCAATCCAAAAGAAAACAAATCAAGTTAAACTCAGTTGTGCTTAGGAGAACTTTGAAGAGAAATCTTGCAGATTTAAAATAACTGTTCTGTCTAATAACAAAAGAACTGGTGAGTAATAGTAAACAAAGGGCATCTCTTTAAAACAGAATAAAAAGTGATTTTTTTTTAAAGATTCACAAAATTATTTGTTTAGAATTTCAAAGCTTTAATATAGAAATATAAAACTGCTTTGTGCCAATCTCTGGACAGAGAGCATCTCACAGTCTCCTACTGTCAAAAGCTAATGTTCAAAATTTCTGAGACTATTACCTACAATGAGGCAATGTAAAATTACAGAGGCAATGAAAGCCTCTGTCATTTTACTTCACATAAAACCCAAAACCATTAGTCCATTAGCAAGCAGATTTTCAGTAATTTATTAAGATTTATTTGATTAAACGTTAAAAAATGTGTTCAAAACTCAAACAAAATAAATAGCAAATGCTTTCAGAACTGGAAACTATGAGAATGGAATTTTCATAACAACAATCATCATCTGATTTTAGAGCCATTCATTGTTTAGCTATTCAAAAAAAAAATTCAGACAACATGTACTAAAAATAAACTCTCCAAAACAGCAAATTGCCCCCATGCTGCTTCGTCATTTAAGCAATCACATTTTTCAAATAAGGAAGTTAATTTATTATACATTTATAAAAAATACATTTAATTCTTTGCAAGGCACTCCTAAAGACAGACTCCCCACTAAGCTGCTGAACTCATTAACTGGAAAGAAGCAAATCCTGTGGCGTAATCTAAGGTGTGGGGCATAAATTATAAGGAATGTGCAATTTCAGAAGACACTTATATTCTACATAAATACACAAGTAAACACTCTAAAACTGAAGTTTCCTCACTTAACCAGTGCTCAGCTCTTAAAAAAAAACTACCAGTCCTAGGAAGAGCTCAAATCCAAACCTATCAGCAATGATTCCACTAAGAGCAGGTTTAGGTAGGTTTTTGGTTGTTTGCTTTAAATCTGAGCTCATACTCAACAGAAGAAAAAAACTGAAGCAGATGTCTTCAAGAGCTAGAAATAAAAGTGTGCAAGATGTGTACATACCTTACTCTTCAAAACACTCTTATTTAAGTTCCTGCAAGCTTAGCTCTCTGCAATCTACATCTTTGTGATCAAAAGAAAAAAAAACTCATTAGATTTTTAAAATACTGGGGTTTTTCCTGCCCTTTATTTAGCATTCAGGGAGTTAATGAAAAGACGAACACGTTTAATTACAGTTGTTACCACCTCTGCCTTGCCAGCATGGCTGGTGACCTTAGGAGAGTCCAAGTCAATACCCAAAAACTCATTCAGCTTAAAAAGTGCTGGCCTTAGGAGCTCAGCAGAGGCTACAGGGGTTATAGGTTGTGAGACTGGATGTCTGATGGATATTAAACCATGGAGCTGTGACACCACGAAGGCCCTGTGGCAAGGTGAGTGTGTAGGAGACGCAAGTCTGCCGTGCTGTGTCGTGCATCACAATATTCTGTCTGGTGCTATCATTAACACTTCTGCACTACTTTCTAATTTCAAGTTATACAATTGACTTTCAAAAGACACTTGCATGTCATCTGTCTTAAAAACAAGGTGCTGAATAATCTAGTCAAAAGGACTAGAAGGGAATTCACACAGAATCAAACTGACTTCTCCCCCACTGATGATGTACTGTCAACTACTTAAAGCACTTTTAAATCATTATGCAAGCACTTTTCAGAATTAAATTACAAGTGTGACATATGGCATGAAATGAAGGAACCAGACCACAATGCTGTCACTGCTGTTAAAATCCTGTATCATTCAAAACGTGAACAAATTAGTTATGCCACACTTTTTCAGAATTGGTACATTCTGAAACAGCAGTATCAAAGCTACAGCTTTTGGCATCATGCAGCTCAGTTTATGGTTCCTGTACTCTGGCAGAACTGTGCTGGTGCAAGAGCTGGTGAGGCTGAGCACTGGGGCACTCCGAGCTACACAAACCAGACATCAGGTCCTGCTCTCCCAATTCCCTAATGACAGCCACTCCTATTTCCACTGTCTCCTCCTGTTCCATAATTGCAACACACGCACTGTCCATGTACAGAGTCTGCCAGCCTCTCCTACATGGTGGTGGCTCTCCTTCTCCCCAGAAACACCCCCTAAACAGTCCACTAACAATTAACCCCCACTACAGAGCTGCCCCTATTTTCAGCTCTGAACTGCAGCTACCAAACTCACCCTCCTGATCCTGCAGAAGGAACTTTTCTTGTACACATAAAATAAAATTTCTAGTCAAACATTGCTAAATTTTATTTTAGGGAACTGCCACTGTGGCAGACTGTGGATAAAGGATTGTGTTATCCATACTGCTGTTTAATTAAGATGCACCAAAAAAACACATCCACATGCACACACTAAGATAAATGTTTTGCAGATTACCTCCAATGTGTTCCAAAGCTCTTCTATAATTCCCAAGTTAAATACAAGCAAATGGGAAAAGCTGCTTTGCACCTTAAAATCAACAGCAAAACTGCTTCCATGAGTTTTTATGAAGGTCATGAGACCTTATGTGCCATGTTGATGTATCTGCCTCAGAGAACACAGAAGCAAAGACCTATATTGTAGAACAAAAATAAGAGTTGAAAGATATATTCTTTGTATTCCAAGAAAGCTGAAGATACAGGACCAATGTGTAAAAATAAGTAATCCTTCCTAGCTTTCCGGTGCCTGACACACCGATGGGTGGCCTGTAAGGATGGAGAGCAGTGAAGTGCAGCCCCAGCACTGGGCAGTGGCTGTGAGCTGCCTGCTCCCCTGAATGCTCCCCTGCTCTCACCAGCAGCCCACACCCCCTTCCCATTTGCACAGGACACCAGAGATGTGCTACCACAAGGAAGGGATCCGTGTGCCCATCACCTCTTGCTTCCCAGACACCAGCAGCAGAAGTCAGGTGGCCATGATTTGGAACAGCAGTGAAGGAAGGTATCTGACTGCACGTTTTTGTTATTTGATCACCTTTGTTGCTTCTCTTACCAAAGTTTTCAACACGCTACTTATGTCAGCATACCGTAATTGAGCAACTTAAACCAATTTTGAAACTGATCACAATTCAAGACAAGAGAACTTTTCATTTTGATAATGATTACTTCTTTTAATACTTTTCTGTCTATAAAGGCTTCTTTAGTCTTGTTAAAGAAACCAATGAATTACATTTTTGTGATATCTTTCATACAATGATTTTTAAAGCCAGCACAAATAAAAGATTACTTGAAAGAGGAAAGAACATGAAAAAGAAAAGCTATCCAAAATACTATTTCTTCATCAGTCTGCATTCCCATCTATTAGTCCACCTCTCCACTGCACAAACCAGGGAAGGACATGTGGTCTTTCCCCACACACAATTCATCTTTTAGACAGCTTACATTGTCAGAATATTGCAGGTATACAGCAGGTTGACAGACTCCACTCATCTGGCAATTACTTCCAATGGAAAATAAATTACTTTGTTGTAAAAGCAAAAACCACACTCTTCAAGTTCTAATTAGTTTTATTAGTTGAAGCAGCAAATCTCAGAACAACTGCAGAAACTGCAAAAGAGCAAACAGAAAGCTGAACTCAATGTTGAAACTATTTAAAGGTCTCCAGCACATTAAATAATGCCTGGAAAGGTTAACTTTATTTCTTCAAGTGAGAAAAAGCAGACAGGAGCTTGAGTGCAGGTTTTGGCTACATAGCTTCCAATATTTGGCTTCAAAACATGAAAAGAATACAACATAATTAGGACAGATGTGTTTACAAAGAAACAAGCATCTAACATATGCTGTTGCAGGTAAGACAGACTTTCAAAACCACCGCAAAAACTTAGAAGTCCATAGCAGATCAGAATAAAGAAAAATAAAACCCTGCATCTGACCCACAATGTTCTCCTCTGGTAATCTTTTTAATGCAGCAGACCAGAGATAAGGACAGATTTGAAATATTGTTCTCATGATTATATGACACAGAATCCTTTGTTTCATAATGGAGTTTGCAGTAAGCCCAAATGAAATTATAGCAAAAGAAAGTATTAATAAACATATGTTGTAGATGACACAGGAACAGTGTACAAAATAACTTCACAGTTAGTTTAGCTCGCAATTGCTTTCTATCACTCAATCTAATTGTAAAAGAATTATTAAAGTGTCATTAATTAAACCACCAATTTATTCATAATTATGCACATGTAGTTAAGCAGAATCTCAATAATTTAAAGCACTTAGATTTTTTTTTTTATATCCTAAGGAGAGTAGGTTATTTGTAGCATACCAGATGTTTGCTGACAAGGAAAAAAATACACTAAATCAGCATTTTAAGCAACATGTAAAAATATACCCTCATAATTCATCTTGTTCAGATGACGAACAGGTACCCACTTAAATTCTCCAGGTCACATTTTCTACCTCTGATAAAACTTTACTCTTTCTACAGGGATACATCAGCAGGGAGCTATTTCCTACACAACCCCTACAACAAAAGACAAACTCTTAGTATCTTCTTCTTCTTCTTGCAAGATCCAAGAAAAACCTAGCAAGTGTCCCATTAATTTCAGTCGAAGTTCTGTGGGGAGAGCCTTACATATGAAACTCTTGCTAAGTATGATATTCTACCAAGATGAGAATCAATGAAATTATAACTAAGCCCTAACAATAAAAGGTGAAGATCTCCAAAGCATGAAGGTAAAAGGCTGTCAGGAAAAGAAGAAAACCTTCACAAACGAACAAGAGTATAAAAGAAACATCAACTGGTTTAATAAAGACAAAGTGCTGCATTCAGCCTTGAAAATTTATTTTTTAGAAGTACTTTATGCTCACTTTGAGTTCTTTCTCATCCCTCAATAGTATTTCACACATAATCAATAACTGAGCCTGAACTGAGACGAAGAAAAAAAAAAATGAAGCCACTCTTCCAAACAGTACATCAATTCTAAAGTTTTGATCATAGTTTGATCAAAGGAAATGGTAGCAGAATCACATTCTCCTTACTGAGACTTGGGCAGTTTCATTAAAAAAGTGATAAAGACAGTAGCACTTAGGTAAGTAAAGAATTCAACTTTGTAAAAACTACCTAAAGATGAATTAGAAAACACTTTCCATGAGATAAAGGAAAATCATGTAAAATTCTTCTCTGTCTTCCCTCGCTTCCTGTAAGTGCAAGAAAACCAGCCTCCCTCCTCTGTGAGAGAGAGAAAGACACCTCATGATATCCTAGTAACCCAAGTGCAGACCCACAGACTGAAAATATAAACAACAAAGACCCACAACTCAGAAGACTTCATACAAAAAGGAAAAAGAAGTCTTTTCCCCTTCCCAACGTCTTCCTCCTTATCTAGAAGCTTCTGAAGCTTACAGTATTTTGTAGAATCACACAGTAACCTATGGAGATCCTCCAGTCCAACTTCCATCCTCAGCCACAGGAGCAACTGGAGCAGGTTGCTCAGGGCTGTGGTCAGTTGGGCTTTAAATGTCTTCATGGATGGAGACTCTACACATCAAGAGACATGTTACAGTATTTGATCAAAATCACTATCAAAAAAAAGAATTATTTTCTGATGTTTAAATGGAATTTCTTGTTTTTCAGTTCATGCACATTGCCTTTTGTCCCATCACTGGACACCACGGGTGCAAATCTTAGCACAGCTGGGCACCATTTACTTGCACGTGCAGTAGGGACATCAGTCAAGCCCTGCACAGAAAGGTCTGGGAGCATTCATCAGAGAATGCAGCAGATATATTTAAAACAGGGCAATTATAAACCTGCTGCCAGATCCCAAAGTTGGGAAAATAAAACATTTATGCTGTTACTGGCTCAGTTATAGGCAAAAGAAATCTTCAGATCTTATATAGTCACCAGAAAGTAAATGGACCTGCAGGTCAGCCCTGCTCAAACTTCTCTCAGATTTGAAAATTTCCTTCTTTCTCATACAAATTTGAGACAAACTCCAGGTTCCAGCCTGTCCCAAACCTCTGCACTTCAAATTCCAGGCTTGAACCCCTTACAGAGGGTAATAGTTCATAGCAGCTACTCCACCCCAAAGGAGTAATACCACATACCCGGCTGGCCAACATCCACCCAGGCTAAGTCTCCCCAAATGTGGCATATCCCATTCCAGCAGTTAGCAAGGCCAAAGTATTGGCACCCTTTCAGTCTTCACACATCATCACCGACTGAAAGAAATCATTACCTTCTCCATGTAGCTACTGGAGAGGAGAGTTTGTGTGATGGAAAGGGAGATAGTCCTGGATAAGTAGCAAGCAGCTCATCATATTCTCCTTTCCTCAGAACAATATTCCATGTGTGGTTTTCCCAAAGAGTTCATCCCTACTAGGTCTTACACATGACTGGAGGAATCTTAGTAGCAAAAGCCTCATATTAACCACAAAAAATTCCAAATTGTGCATATGTTTCCCGTAAATACTGTGGTAAGCAGACTGAAACTGACAAGTGAAAAGTTTAACTTTTTGCACTTTTAATGCAAAACCACTCCCCCTTTGCCATTACTTCTGTCACCATAGAACCAGACACGTGAGTGACCCCAGCTCAGAAATTTAAACTGGAACTAGCTACTTAGAGAGGCCTTAGTTACAGATGCCTGACTTAGTCCAGAGCTAAGGCTCTTTGATGCATGCAGCATTGTCTACACTGCAGGTGGACTGGCAGCCACCTGCACCCCACCCTGCTGTAATGAGCAACCACTGTGTGACTGACAAGAGGCTCAGGAAACCCCCTCCCTAATTCCAGAGGCAGTCTCTTTCTATTTCACATCTTTCTAAAGGTCTAAGATGTAGACATCAAATTGAGATACATGAGAGACACCTGTGGCCAGGTGAGTAGTCACCAATCAGCTTGTCCTCTGACTGTTCATATGGGCATGCTTATTCTGCCACCTGGCTATTTCTTCCCCAAAAAATCAAACACTTATTAACATTGCTGGTCATTCTTCAAATCTTTATCCATTTTTGCTGATTAAGCACTAATACAAACCGCTAGTGAACGTTTCCAAAACACAAAAGTGTCAGCATTTTGTACTAATATTTGGATTAACCATGAAACTCATCCATAATTTCTGTTTGTAGAAGTCCCAATAAATCAGAAGAAAGCTTCAGAAGTTAGTCCAAAGGCAAACTCATGCTAATAAGCTACATCTGGAGTTTCAGATTAAATACATCACTCCTCTGCTTAACAGACTTTTACTCTATGATCCCTGACTTTCTAAGGCTCTTATCAACCCAAATCCAAATCATAAATATGCCTCCCTGAACCGGGCCTGCCTTTTTTTGTGGTACCTCTGTTTACACAGCTTATCCCTTATCACACTGCCAACACTGGGAACCACAGCAGATGGTCCCCTCAGACACAACTCTAACAGGTTTTCTCCACTCCCCCATTCCACTTACTTTTTTGTGCAAACAACTGATAAGGAAGGCTGCTGCAATGATTTACTGATATCTGAAGTTGAAAATTGACAAAATGCAAACTGCTTTTGTTCACCCCCACCACCCCCCATGAACTGCTTAACCTCTTAACTACTAAGCAACACAGACAAAGAGTATTAATAATTGTACAAACCATACAGTCTGCTGGATTTGCATTTCAAACACAAGCAGTATTGATGAATTTAAAGATCATTACTACATAACTTTAAAAGTTATGCCAGATACAACAAGCAGCCTACTATTAGTAAAGGAGAAAATACGAGGCAGTCTCCTTCACTACTAAAATCCACTGGTTTGGAAATGCCCTGAAATTATGTACAAAACCATTTCCAACAGTCTACTGAAAACAGGCTCTCAAGCAGAATTTAGAATAGAGACTGGATATTTCATTTGTTATTTACTTTCATCTAAAAACCCAGAACAACCTGAAGCTCAGTGACACAAAAATGATAATGCTCTCGATATTGCTATTAGAAAGACAAAGATGCTTAAATCTAAGCTCCACATAAATTCTATTAAACAAGCCAGGCTCTTACTACTGGAGAACATGAATTTGCAAAACCACTGTAGCAAAATGTTGCAAAAAAACAAAACCTGGAGGTCTGCAAGAGCATCTCAACTAACCATCTATGAAGAAGCATCTGCAAGGAGACAGTAATGAACCAGACAGACCCAGAGGGCTTTCTTAAATGTAGGTCATGCCTGTCAGACCATAGCAAAAGACACAGTAACATTTGCTGAAGAGAACCCTGAGTTATTACTGCACTACTTTGTAGGCAAACATTATTAGTTACATATTTGCAATGATCACTATCTAATGCTTAAGAGGAACAAGAAGGAAAATCTACATAAATTTAACAGCTGTACTTAATTTAAGAGTAAGAGCCATAAAGCATTCCCTATAATATTTCACACTTTACATGCTTCTCTCTTCATAAAGTGGTAACATAGAAGAAAAATTTCTGTTGAAATGCACTGTTTGTTTTACACCAGGGATTGGGAGACCAGCACAGGAATAGGCCAAAAGGTGGTTTAGAAAAAGCAATTTTTGCTGATTTATGTCATATTAAGATGAAGACTTAAATTACCTAATTACTGAAATGACATAATTAAAACCTTTAGAATTATTACTCTTGATATCTGCAGTGTTCTCTTTCCTTGATTGATGTTTTCAGTGTGTGATTCTGTACTCTGTGTTTTGTTAGAACAGAATCCCATAGAAGAAGACTGCATAATAACTTAAGATGTGGATACAAACATAAGAATATCAGACAGAATAATGGAAGTACATCTACCAATAGCCTGATCCCTGGCTGGGTTTTCTTGCCTTTTTTTACTTACACAAGTAACACAGAAAAAAAAAAAAAAACAAAAGAATTTAAGAAAAAATCCTGACAACTAAGAGAGTCAGCAGATTAGAAATGCAGTTACTTTTCACCTGAAAATCAAAAAAGTACACAGCTAAAGAATCAGTATTTCAAAGTGTAATACAATGAAACCAACATTACTCAAAAACACATGGCTCTGCAATCACACATATGCATCTCCTGCTGTAAAATCAAGGACACAAAGCAGTATTTATTTCTTTCTAGAGGCCAGTAAGACAAGAAGTGAGGAATCTCTTTTTGCCCTGCAGATAGTTTAAAAACAGATTCCCAGTCAACTAGGAAACAGGAAAAACTGCTGTAAGATTCACCATAGATGAATCTTTCTGGAAGCAAGTATCGGGTGAACCCATAAAGACTATAAATAGGACACATAAAAGACTGGAACTGAAAATTTAACCAGTAAATCTCCACACTCAAATTCTACAATTAGATAGTAAAACTTGAATTCCAGCTAGAAAGATATCTAATGCAGGAAAAATTAAGTACAAAAAAAATCTGTTTGCTCATTCTTTGTTCAGCTAGCAGTTGTCAATCATGAGTCCAAAAGAAGAAGAAAGATCCTTCATTGGCAGCAAAACTTCCCACTCAGAGCTCACTTATCACAGGTTATCAGTGTTTACTTTTCTCCTGTGAATATACCAAGAGGACATTTACCAGCAAAAACCAGTATCAGGATAACACCTCTTTCAGATTCAAACACAATCCATGTGCAGATGCAATTACGCTAACACAAACATTTTATATATGTGAATAATTCAAAATGAATTGAGGTGTTTTTGGGGGGATGCGATGGTCTATTTTCACAAATTTATGTTCTTGATAAATTTCAGATTTTAAAACCTTGTCTGTTTCTCTGAACTACTTAGAGCTGAACACTGCTCTACAGGTAACAGCTTTGGACATACGTTCATTATAGTCTCAACATAAGTAAAATAGATAATGTACCAATAGCCTTTGGAACATGACCTCCAGTAATCATCAGGGTTACTTATTAATTTTTAACAAACAAAAAGAAAAGGATCACTGGGAAGACTTCCTGTTGTCATGCTACTGTAAAAAGCAATTGATGCAGCAGTATATCAATCAGTTTTCTTGCCAATAATTGTCATTTCTGCAGACACATGCATGAACCTCAGTTTTGAAACATTTTTAAGTTTTGTGCTGACTGAGAAGTACTTAAGTGCTAGAACTTTACTTGACTTACAATCAAACAAAAATTAGTATCAAAATGTTTGTGTTGTCAGAGCTGCAGCTCTCTTTTAAATATATGAGTTTAAACAATTTTGCAGTAGTGTGATCAGGGATAGAATGAATGGCAATATTTAGACTAATTACCTTCCAGGAGGTTTAAGAATATACATATTAAGGGAAGGGATGCTGTGGTCACAATCAAATCTCTAAAAGGCCACAATACTGTTCAGTGGAGAATGTTTCTTCTGAGAAAGAAGTTTGCTGTCTGACCACAAAATCTACAATGATTTAGACCTTCCCAAAACAAAATAAAAATTTCTAAGACTAATTGCATGTATATATGCAACTAGAAGGCAAATTAGATCAATTTTTCAAGATGTATGAAAAAAACCCACAGAGCGCACACTGAACTATGCAGAACCTGAAAACTGCCACTGAAACATTTTAAAATCTTTTAATAAATACTGTTCACAAATAGGAAAAAAACAAGTTCACATAATTAACTTGTACAGTATTATCACAAATTTTACCTGTACATACTGTAAATAAAGAATAAAAATAGCACATGCATTTCCATTTAAACTTGCCTGAAGATAATTTTGAATGCACTCTGGCTGAACTTCAAGTATTCAGATTTTAAACATTAATTTACTTTGACTATGTGCATGTCAAAATGAAAGATTGCTGTCTGGATCCAGACATGCAGTATTAATACTGAACACGTGCATTCATTTCAGGTCAGCAGACATTCCAACTCTACTTCAGCAGGTGGTAGGAATAGCACTCTAATTAAAATCTATATTAAAAAGTTCACAATCGGCTACCTACTCTGAATAGCTCCCACACAGAAACATCACTGCAGCTGAAGGACTTAAGACTACCTTCCCTCAAAATCTGAATTTGCTCTCACATAAACCACCTTTCTGAACAATGTCTACTTTTTCAACCTACCAACAGATTTTTCAAGACAGCCCACTTAAAATTTCAGCACCAATTTAAGATACTAAGTAAGGTACCAAAACATTTCTTCAAAATAATCTCACATTTAAATATCAAAGCAATGAGAAAGTGATAAACAAAGTTCATTGCCCATTAGATATTTGTCTCTGATCACTTCAGAAAATTACTGCCCTTCCTAAGTAATACAACTGAGAACAGTGTAAACAAAGTCAAGGCAATCTCAGCCTGGAAAAGAAAAATTTAGTCACATTTTTTAGGGTAAATATCTACCTGTTTGGGGTTTGGTTTTTCCCGAATTTAACATTTTTATGTTACACTTTCAGGGTTGAGGCTTTTAGTTGTAGTCGATATATACTATCCCGAAGCCCAGAAATATCCTGACATTTAACAATGCACAAAGTTCTTCAGTTACAGTGTTTCTTACAACCAATACAGAGCACTAACTGCACAAAACATACACAGTCCACTCACTCCTTGTACCTCACTTCTGCTGCTGAATGAGGGGATGGTATGACCACCACAGGGCTGAATGCAAGTACTTGAAATTTTATGGCAACCACAGCAAATGAACTGGATAGGGAGATACCAAAAAACCAGAAATGGAACGTGTAAACCAAAGTTTGTTCCTCAAGTGTAACTGATAATTGCATTAAATACCTTCCAGGAAAAGAGTGGTATCATTCTTCTAACTCAGAAGACAAATAAGTCCTTTTTCTTCTTCAGATTTGGAAGCAACTAAGGATAAAGTGAAGAACTATTCTATTACTGATAGCAAAACCAGAATCTTTCTTTTTAATTACCATTCCCATAGAGGGACTTAAACTTCCACAGGGAGCATCAAGATGATGACAATCCCAAAAGTATACTCTTTCTTTCAGAAACCACTTGTTTTTCTGCACTCATACTGATGCCCCACAAAATAAGACTTCAAGTGTGGCCTAATCCCTTCTCTCTTGAAAACCAACTATAGCATATACCCCTACACCTCCTTCACCTCTTTACTGGCAATAAGATCAAACTGATACACCCAGTATCAGCCAAGGACAAATTTAAATAATGTTGTATCCCACACAATTTACAGTATTTAATGAGACTCCCATGTGGAAGTGATTCACGTTTGAATTGCATGTGCCAGTCAAACAATATTGGATGGCACCTGGATAGCAGGTGCCACTTTAGATCTATAAATTCAAGTATTATAAACAACAGTGACACAAGCTTAAGCTTCTTCTACAACAGCTGGTCATCATTAGAAGCCTGTGAAGTTTTCTGCACTCAGAGAAAGGGGTCTTTGCAAGTGTAAGAAGAAATAAAGGAGCATGTTCCTTCCCTGGGTACAGTATCTTGTTTTTCTCATGTGTGAAACCATCCATTATACTTCCTTTCAACCCAACCAGCCCAGATGCTTAGAATGTTAGTTTGTCTTGTGCCAAGTAAAAAACATATAAAAGTATATTTGACCTGCTTCTTTCTCCTAAACAGAATCTTATTATACCCCTCTATTTAAAATATTTCTGGTTCCTAGTGAGAAACATCCATTGCCAAACAGCAAGAAAACCTATATATAATAGTTAATTATTAATGTTGCATTGAACTTTTGCGACAAAACAGCACATTTCAGTTTGACTATTTATTTACAAAACAAAACATTATGTAACCCCTAACATACAAGGACATACCAAGAATATTTAACGTATCATATTAGGGGAAAACTTTAATAGTCTTATTCATGTCACAGACACAAAAAGAAATCATATGTGAATTTTGACATCATGGATAGAATTCAGCAAAACACAGTGCTGGTTTACCAGACAAGCATGTTCACAGCTCCATCACAGAATGTTAGACTGGTGTCATTGCACCAAGTGGGTCCTCCACCTTCTGTCTTGTTTCTTTTAGCCTATAGGATACTGCTCAGTGTATAAACATAGGATATATATACAGAACTGGACTGAATCTGTTTCTTTTCAGACAGAAATAGCATTCTAAGAACAGGCAGCAAGGCAGTCCAATAAGCAGATACACAGACAGATCTGCAACTGTTTACAGGATGTGTCAAGGAACTATGTACCTGCTTCTCTGCTTTAATGGTGATGTATGGATCCACAAATAAAATTATCACACAAGGCACACCACAAGGGCATAGCAATTACACTTGCCAAAGCAGAACTGAAACAAGGATCATTTCTATCAACTTTTTCATGGCTAACTAAGTATGTTGTAGAAATTCTGAACTTAAAACACAAAACCTTGAGCTCACACAAATAATAAAATATCAACTAACAAGAAATAAGAAACTTGAAAGTTGAACTGAACTTGAAATTGTATTGTCAGCCTGACCACATTACTTTCATGGTAACTTATTAACACACTTCACATGCTTACCTCTACACATAAAAACTCGGCTGAACTGTAAAGCTGACTAAACATTGAAAGGATTTATGCAATTGAGAGAAGATAAGGTTAAAACAAAATACTTGGTCTTACTGCATTAATAACTAGGTATTCATATAATTTCAAACTATGCATCTCTCTTAAGTGTCTTGCCTGAGTTAGGACCAGAACTCCCTATACAATCAAAGGAAAAAAGCCAACACACTCGAATTCCTTACCTCCAGGGGGTGCTTCAAGAAAGCAAGTATATTTTCACTTAGCTAATCAGACCTAACTTAGAAAGCCAAACTATGGGATGTACAGTAAAAACCATTTCTGAACACCAATTTTGATAGATATTTGAGCATTCCCAAGGTAGTCCTTTGTTTATCATCACTTTAAAGTAGCAGCTAAAACGTACATTTAAATAAGGATATAAAGTCCCATTTCAACAGTTTTTTGCTTGGGGGCTTTTTGCTAAAGAAGACTTTTTGTTGTTTATTCCAGATTGACGTTTTCAAAGACACTACTGTATTTTCAAGGTGTAACTATGAAAACATTTGTGAAACAATGCTACAGAAATCAATGCTGAAAAAATAGGAAAATTTTTAGAGGTTAAAAAAGACATGCTTTCATATATAGAAAGCTATACAAGTAGTTCCATTTAAAACACATCTTAAATCCACCTCATTCATCAGGCTTTAAATCCTTCATTTTAGGAATCTGTTCCTTGAGGATACGGTTTGCAACATAGATGGCACATGTGTTTTCAATACTGGAATGTGTCTAAAGTAACTGGGCACAAGTGGGTATCAAATACCGCAGTTTGTTTCGCGAGTCGCACGCTCCTTGATGTTAGCAAGACATTAACTAGTTCCACACTTTCCACACATCAAAGTTATTCTTGACTTAGTTCCTGGTACCTGAAGTACATGTTAATGGGAGTGGAATTGCATTTACAAAAAGCCAGACTGTAGTAGTGAAAATGAAAAAAAAACAGCTATGAAAGCTTAGAACAAGGTTTTGCAGGGGTGAGAAGCTGATTAGTAGGCGTTTCTGTGCCTCAGGTCTCATAGAAACAACAAACCCAACCCTAGTCTAGAGAGATTTTCAAATTTTTTTCCTTTGTATATGTAGCAAAATTTAGAAAAAATGTTTACAGTTTGCATTAATTTTCCTTTTTCGTGTGTCCACCAACAGTAAGTTTGAAAAACGCAGACCCCTTCAATCACCTTCTTGAATTGCAATTTGGGCACTGGTCTCTAAAAAAAAAAATAAATTATGGTCCTTCGGCACGTTGTTCTCTCAAACAAGTAAGAACCTATAAATCAGTTCATACAAAAACATTCTTTTCCTTATAAAATCATTTTCCTGCAGAACCAAATTAACTGAGATACGGGAAGAAAGATCTCAACTGGAATCAACTACATGTTATTAATTCATCCTAGAAGCTCCCTTACTGCTTCAAACCAAAGGCTGTGAAAACCTGCAAAATAAGAAAGAGAATTATGTTAAACTAATTCTTACACATTTTAGACTGAAACTGAACTATCTCAGAAGCACTGCACCATGATCAGGGATCAGCAGCTATGGATGTATTTTCTGCAGTTATGCATTGTTTTCTAAACTGAGGAAACTTTCACCTAAGACAACAGATCTTCTTTGGTGTTCCACTGTTTAAAGATAAAAACTTCTAACTTTTGCCATCCAACCACATACCACAAACTAATCCAGATCACCATGACTTCAATGTCTTAAGTGACATATGGCTAGAACTACTTTTCATTTCATTCTGGTATACAGTACTCCTAAGACCACTTCTTCAATACAAATTAGCTTCCCTCAAAAACTGTGAAAAAAATGGTTCTAATTAAGTTTTTGCTGCTAAAGAAAAGCAAAGCACTTTTTTTTTTTGCTGCTCAGTATTACCTTAGAATCTTTCTATAAGAGAAGCTGTTCTGCTAATATTTTTTTCTTTTTTTTTTTTTTTCCAAACCTAAGTGTTATGCCAAGTATCACATTTGCTTTTTAGTATGTGCTAGGTAGCACACCTGGAACTTCAAGTACAAATTTATCAACTGATTTCAGTTAGTGCCAGGAAGGTGAGTCAAACTAGAAATGTTGTATACACAAAATGCAAATAATCATTGATACACCAGCAGTGGTGTGATCCAAGACAGCAACCAGCAAGATCTCAGGAAGTCAATGAAGAATATACTTTAACAAATAAATCCATGTAATCATTACTGTAAGAAACAACTACAGCATTCACCACCTTTATCTGTTCCCCCTTCCCAAAAAAACCAAGTAAAACACACTTAACAATGAAAAAAAATTAAAAAATTCATGCATGCACACAGAAAACATGCAGTCTGGTAACACAAATGCCATTTTTGCACTTCACAGACCATTTGGAGTTTGGTTGGGGTTTTTTTAATGATACATATAACAAGCTGCAGCTGAAGCAAACTTTCTTCTTTTGCTGGAAGAATCCACATCTTTAAGAGATGCAAACTTTCCTGGAGTACGTACCTGAGACCCATGAAAATCTGCCTTGCCAAAATTTCTAAAATGTTTTTAAGCATGACAGTAAAGGAAACGGACTGCTTAGCACATTGTACCTCCCGCACAGTGCAAACCTCTTGCTAACGCCGATCATTATGAAAAAACCTCACGCCCTCCTGATTGGACACACAAAACCCCGGCTGCATCACGTTGCAAGCGTCTTAGTACCACACCCAGAAAGCTTTATTTGGATATGATCTCTTCCATCAATGAGCAGCTACTTGCTTACAATTATATAGCACACTCTGAAATCAAAAGTCCAATTTTAGGCTAGGAAAATGTTCAAACAATTTTAAACTTTCCCAGCTAAGATTCTGAAAATAAAGAAAATTAAAAGTTCATAAACTAGCATGAACAGACATGAATGATGACCAATTAATAAAAATCATACAAATCCTCTAAATATTTTTATACTAATCACTGCTTCATTTTCTTTACAACCATATTTGAAGTGACAGTGGATCTCATTTTTTTGGAATAATCTTCTAGGATATTTACACAAGCCTAATGTATGCAATGCTCCTGCATTATTAATAATTTCTGTGGGAAAGAAATGAAAATTTTACCTCACTTGCTAGGGTTTCCTCTGAACTTTTGAGTCCTTTCAAGAAATGCAAAGCAAGGCCCTGAGCCAGGAGATCATTTGTAGTGGGATCAATTAAGTGACTAAATTGAAAATAAAATTCAGCAAAACGGCATTTTTAACCTAAATGTAAATTTAAACTGTTCTCAAGAAGAGATTTCAGCACCAATTTCGGTGCCAGCGCGGTCACACAGCGCCATCTAGCAGTGACTCACAGGACGGCAGTTACTGTGACACCGAGTTTGACATTTTTTATAAACAAGTTTGTAAAGTCCTCACTCATTTAAAGAAATTCAAAGAAACCAGAGAAGTGACCCGTACAATTGCTATAAGCAAACCTTAAACTGAAGCTTTAGAGACTGAATCTACACCAACCGCTGCAATTCTCTTCCCATTGACCAAACTCTGGCCTCATAAAAGGGAGACGGTGTTAAAAACATCTTAGATTGCTTATTACTTCTGCAAAAATCTTTCTAAAAATGATCTGGAAAAGCTAAGTAAGCGTTAGTAGAACTCTTGCTGTAATGAAGCCCTGTAACTCCAGTTCTTATTGCAAGTCTGACATCAAACTCTGATCTAATGTTCCTCCGACGTGTTACCTTCACATAAAGTAAGTGGCCAAGATTTCTCTGCTTGTCAGGACTAAAACTGTTGAAACATCTCAAGTTACAGAGGCCAATAAATTCAAGGTTTCTAACATAGTGGGTGAGGGGAAGGATCTTTTAAGGCCCCAACAAATGGCATCAAGATGGATTCTTTACCAGATCAAGTTGCTCAAAATACTTGCAGAAATCTATCATGGCATAAAACACTAAAACAAAGCATTCCAAGTTTAAAGCTCTAGTTTCACAGGCATGTATTTTAACTCAGCACAAGCAAGCCTTAGTGCTAAATGAAAGACAAGCCATCTCTTGTAAAGCCATCTCTTGCCCAGTCAGTCCAGGTAATGATCTGCCTTCTTTCTTTCTCAATGTCTCAAGGCATATGCACAGACACTTACAAAGATTTGCACTGAATCAAACCAGGGAACTAATAGGATTTTACACTAAAATAGCTACAAAAAAAAAAGAAAAAGAAAATAAAAGAAAAAAAAAGGTGCCAGAGTATTTTTGAAACTACAATGGGAAAAATAAAAGCAACTAAAAGAAGTGTGATGAAAATCCTTGGCTTAGCAATTCAGAGCCAGTATTACTAAGAGCAGTTATTATGAACAAGTGGTGGCCCTAAATGAGCTGTGAAAGCAAATCCTTAAAAAACCCACTGTGAATACCTATAAATTAGCAACATTCACTTCAGACACACTAAAAAACAAAAGCAGAGAAGCAAGCCATTCTGACTAGGATAGTAGACAAGCCAGCACCAAGACTTCAACTTCCCCATCCTCAACACTTTTATTCCAAAAACTGATTCCCGAATGTATGTTTCTATGGAAATGTATTTCAGTATTTCTCACCTTATACAAGAAACAGTAAGTCAATTATTACAGAGTTATTCTCTAACAGAGTTTGATCAAGATTTCAGCTGTCCTGGGACCTAAATTTAAAGGTTTCATAAACTGTATTTTGAGTAAGGCAACAAAGAACCTCCCTCCTCCACATTTATCAAAATTGGACATGCTACATAAACATACTAATGTACTTGATGATTGATGCAAATAAATAAACTGGATAATGTCCAGAGGAATGGAACAAGAAAGGTCAGAGCTCTAGAGAACACGATCCATGAGAGAAGCTTTTAGGAATTAGATCTACTTAGCCTAAACACAAGTTGCCTATAGAGAGAAGGTATAATTACATTCAAATATGTGAAAGGTTGCCATGCAGAAGAAAAGAATCAGATGTTCTCCACACCCACTAAAGAACATATAGGCAGCTAAAGGCTTAACTGTGCTAAAAGGTATAGGTCACACACTTGGAAACACTTTTCAACCAGGAAGGTAGTTAATCATCCAAAAGGGGTTATGAATTCTCCGTCACTGCATGTTTACAACACCCAGCTAAAATAAAAGCTGCTGAATGGCCCAGCCCTGGGAAGGAGAGCTCACCACACCAGGTACCTTTTGGCCTATGATCTTTAACAGGGTGCACCAGTCTAAGAGGAGGTTCTGTCACTCATGAATACAGACTAACAACCGACTCCCTGCAGGTGGTGAGGGAAAACAGTTCCACTTAAAATTCCTCTCCCAGTTCTCCTCTGCATCAGTTTACACCCCAGAAGTCAACCCCTCTTCCTGCACCTGGCAATCTGCAGGACTGCCTGCAGCAGGTGAGCAGCATCAGACTGAGGTGCTAATAAACTATGAGAATTCCTCCTCAAGTCACCAAAGAGCAAAGTTCACAGCTCCCTCCATTTCAATGTAATTCTGACTCAGTAAAGAGAGGAACTACTGACAACACTGAAAAGCAGCATCTGTAAAAGAGCTGGCAGTCACCTACAGAAGGCAACACTTTTTCTTGCTCTGCTGTGTTTTTTTATTTGGAAAATCGTGAAGAGACTCAAAGACAATTCTGAACACAAGTTTTCCAACAAGCCATTTTTAACAAAAAGGAACAAGTGTAATAGCAAAAAATTTTGTCAAGAAAATTTCCTTCCTCTCATAAGTTTCCTGGACTTTGGGGTTTTATGATAATTAAGACCGAGAAAACCCTTTAACAATCAGATTTTTCTACCGTAACAGAAGATTCTGGTAGTGCTTTTCTTATTCTACTCTAGTGTTACAAAGAATATCTGCAATCATCAGCAATATATAAAGGTGACTGTCTTACAACTGAACACGTTAATTTTTTTATTTTCTAGGAAGACTTCCAAATCATATTCACTCGATATTCTCCTTCCATCACTACCAATTACAAGACTCAAATTTCTATTTAAGTAACTACTGGATTCTCAAATTTACCGTCATCTGATGCTCTACATCTTTACAATCACAAAAGAAAATTAACATTTCCAAAGGGAAATTAATTTTTCAAAGCATGATAAAGACAAGCAGAAAAGTGGCGACCCATGAACAAACAACAGAATCTCAAAAGTCAACTATCACTTGGGGAATCAATTACAAACAAGCACACTTCTACCCTTAAAACCTAGCCAACAAAAGCTGAGGGTCCAAAACGCCTAATAAAATCTGCAGTCAAGTGTTCTGTCTTCTATTAAACTGCAAGCCAAAAAAATCACTTCTCTATACACCAGTGCCTTGTACAAATCAACAGCAATTCAGTTTTGGCACAATTAACTCAAAGTCTATTTATAGTTATCCAAGACAAAATTCCTGCTTAGCTTCTTTCTGTAAGCAAATTCCAAAGCCAGGGATTTGAGACAAGACAAAAGCTAATGTCTTCTGCTTAAATAGCCTGTTCCTCAGCCCCAGCACTTAATCTGCTAACTCCAACTGGTAGCATACAAACGCTACAGGATTCACAGCAGCAAATTCAACACTGATGGATGTGCATGTCTGTAGGCCCATCATGCCCTGGCATGAGTGTTGGAAAGACTGCACCAGCTCAGTCAGCTTAAGGTCTCCATGGGTGCTGTGTGGCTATAACAGCTGTCCCACTTTCCTCAAGTGGTTGAAAATAGCAAAAAAATCACAAGAACTGGATTGGACAAGGCCGAAGTTTCCTATGAACAGCAGAAACAAGTTATGACATTATAAAACATCCTAACACACAGTTTTGTGATGCAATAAAGTCATTTCTCTGCACATCCTGAGATGCAGAGCAGCCTTACCACTTCTCTCACAGCGAGAGGGCTTGCTATCTATCTAGTACTGCTGAGATCAAATAATTACTCAGTTTCTGTGAAACATTATGAGCTTCTACATAACTTGCTTGATTTCAAATTACGTTTTGGAGTACAGCAATGCCAGAAAAGAGCAGGACTGAATGGTTATTCCATGAACACAACGAGGAGGATACAGGTCACATAGGAGTCTGCTCCAGCTTTGCTTCAGATGGCAGCACAATGTCATTTTACTATCACAGAGTTCCCTCCCTGCTAACTTAAGGATCTCCTGGGGCACAGTTCTACAGCCCCAAGAGGTACAAGGGACAGACTGTCCTTTGGCAACTTGTTTGTCTCCACTATTTCAAATATTATTCACAATAAAAAATTTTACAAAACTATATTTGAAATATTTAGATGGAAAAAAGCAAGAAAATTATACAACTCAGAGGTTCCTGAAGATAAGCTCAAGAAAATTTTATGCAGTCAACATGAAAGAATTTTAAAAAAAATGTAAGTACTTCGACAAACCTCAAGTTAAACACACAAAATACACAAGCTAAGTACCCAACTAGGCCTTACCCACAGTCAGCTTAGGATGTTAATTCACAACAGGTAGCATTTTCCCTCAAAAAAACCATTAAACCACATCCTATATATTGTTTAGAATTTGCTAGAACAAACAAAAAAGCCAGCTTTGGAAACTTAGGATAGCACCACACTAGTGACAACAGTTACCAAATGCCCCTGACAAGCTGTTAGGCATCCAAACAAATACTGATGTCCAACCTGAACATCATCTGCCTTTACACTCACAGTTTTATTTATCCTCTAGTTATGCATTTCAACAAGTAGTGTTTGTTCAGTAGTCCTTACAGTTTTCAGTGTCTTGGTGAAATACACATCATAAGACAGTGTACATAAGATTATTAAAATTAAACAATTTTTTAACCATTCCTCAAGAAAACAATGTTGATCATTATAAGCAAACTCTTCAAATAATGTTTCAAAGTCCATATATAAAAGCAACCCAGCCTACTCAGACCAGCAAACAAAGCAAAAAGTGCTTCCAAATTGAACAGTTCTTCAAAAAGGTGCATTTAGGCAATTACACTTCATGAATCTCATCTCCTTAGCAGAGACTCTCCAGAAAGGAAACTGTGTTCAACACAAAACATAACTGAAGCTAGAAAGTGGTAACTCTCGAGACAAAACAGAAGTACAAAACATACAAAACCTTCCTAATCAACAGCAAAGCTGCCAACAAACCGGCATGAGATCAGAATGCCAGCAAATAGCTCAAATCAAAGCAGGTTTAGTCAAATGCGTATGGCTGCACTCCAAAGGCGCCCAATGCTGCAGCCCCTCCGTTCAGCGGCTCCGAGTCCAGCCGGGTGGGAAGGTTGCGGAGCCCTCCCGGCCGGCGGGAGGCGGCCCGGCCGCTCTCTCTCCTTAGGCGCTGCTGCTCCCTCTCGGCTGCTCCCGGCACGGCACCGCCGCCACAAGGCTCCCGCACAGCCCCACAGCAGAGCCCGCGGCTCTGATCTCTCAAACCTTCTCCAGCTGAAAAAAGCCTCAACTACTTCATACATTGCCTTATCCCAACTGTGTGTGTGCGTGACCACTGTATAAATATTCTTTTAGAAAGAAAGCAGAAGGGTAATGTCCAAACTCGCTCACACAGCCAAGTGGGCCTGGGGAGACACAGAGCTGTTTTGTTGTTTTTTTTAAAGGGCATAAATGAAAAGCATAGATGAGCTAAAACAGCAGCAGACACACCCCAGGGGTTGGGATGGGAATCAGGAGAGAGAAAAAATTGCTATGTTTCACATGTAGCTACTTTGATACTTTGCTACTCCTTCACCCAGTGACAGGACCTGTTTTAACACCTGAGAGCCACGGAATCACTTACCAGGCTTACATGAACATAACCAAAGCCAGCCATGAAGAAGGAAAAAAAATTACACTCTGATAGTCCTTTTCTCTCTCTTTTTTTTTTTTTTCCTTGTCTTTATTTGTTCCCACCAATGAGGAAAAGCACCAAAACCGATTTGTATCTATTACCTGTTTTAGTGGATTTGTACTGTCTCCAGCCAGCCTCCATAATCACACGGCAGTCTTATGCCCTCAGGCATAACAGAGGGAGAACAACACAGACTATCGTTCTGTATTTGGAGACACAGAACAGTCTGAGTTGTGCTACATTCAAAATTCTAAAAAGCACCAAGCCAGAAAGCAACTCACCCAGGCTTGCCTTGCTCCCCAGAGTAACTTACAGCAACTCACATACAGAGGCATCCACATTGCAACTGACAAAAAAGCATTCCCAAGATATATTAAAAGCATCTTAATGAAAAGCTGAGACCATGGCAAGTTCAGAGAACTATGTCGTCATTGGCAGCTAAACTTCATCCTTTCTAGCAAATGACATTGTAGTCAAACTGAAGCAAGAGCCAGCAGTGAACATTAACCCTCCACCACTACTCCCCAGCCACCCAAGGTAACAAGCACGTTCCTTTCAAGTGCTCCTACAAATGTTCCTGATCAAAATATAACCCTGCTCCTACCTCTGAGAGTACATGGTGAAAGAAATCTCTTCAGGTTATTAAAAAATGGTCTATTCTCCCATTAGCCTTTATAAATCTACTATAAATTTTCCTTAAGCATGAAGAACCATGCGACATATGAAACTGATGTCTCTGTAGAACACCTTACAAAGCTCCTCATCATCTGGGTGTTTATGCTCAACTCACTTCCTCACTGCTATTTATGCTTCACTTGCTAATTGCTTAACCATCTACTACTGGGACATTCCACATAGGAGGATGGATGTTACCAGGAGCTGAAATTTACCTTTCATGGTTCAATCCTTTTCAAATTCATTCTTCTGGATTACATGAAATTCAGCATTGCCAGAACTAAACTCCACTGCACAACCACCAGAGCATGCAGCCAATGCTTTGTCACTAGAATTAACCCTGAACACGTCATGCATGCTTAAATTTACCTATGTGAGCTCTCTACAAGTGTCTCTGAAGATTACATGCACATACAATTTATTAGGCTCTTCAGCATGCTCCCAACTTTTCAGTTGCCTGCCCTATGATGGTAAAATAAAAACACTGAAAAAAAATAAGCCACTCACAGATGAATAGATGATTTTAAAGAGGATAAAGAAGGACAGTACACGCTTGTCATATCAAGTGCTAATGGCAGTGATGCAATTATGAGGAGAAAACAGACTTTAATTCTTATCTAGCTCCCCCATAAACAGAGGACACATTTCCCAGTTTGAGAACTTGGAGTTCTATCCTGTAACGGAGGCAACATCCTCAAAGCTGGACTCCCCACTTAACAGAAAGTTGCCCAACAGGAATAAGAAGTTGATGCTGAGGAAGCCGAGGAAGGAAAAAGTGACCACAAAGAGGTCGTAGATCTTGCACTGTGCTACAAGTCAGAAGTGATAAGTAACAGAAGTCTAGCCACACACGGGTTAGGAAGTTTTACAGGGAACACTGGAGCAGTAATACACAGCTGCCAAAACCACAATTATACGTTAGTTTATGGAGACTTAGGGAACATGCAGTGCTGCAGATGACTCACAGCATGATGCTGTATGAACTCTACACTGCAAGAAACCATCCCAACAATATCCAGACTCATTGTCCCCCTCACTGGCTTGTAGGACACTTCTGGATGCACTGGAAATATCTACTCCTTCCAAAGAACTGTGAAATCTTGATCGTCTACAGTTGTGCAACTCCATCTGCTACATCCCATGAGCCTCACCTGTTTTCTTCCCCATTATGTCCCATTTCACCCTCTCTGCTCATCCTCCTAACCATCTCACCATAAAAGTTTCAGATTTTAAAAAGAAGAAAACTTCCACATCCCAAGTATTCCCATATTAACTGCATGCCAGAGCACACTTTTCAAGCCTGAGCACTAAGAATCCACACACAGAACAAACTTATGCCAAGCAGCAACTCCAATCTTCTAGTAGCAGGAACCTGCATCACTGGAACTGTAAGGCAATTATCTCAAGACAACAGGTACAGAAATAAGTTGCTTTACTGCCTTGTTCAGTATCAACATCCAAAAGTTTTGCATCCAGATTAAAAGTCAGCTTGAATCTGGAAGAGAAAGCTGAGGCAGAACAAGTATGCTGGTAAGGTTATCAAGCAACATAAAAATCACACAGGGCTGTGACTCTACAAGTTATAGACAATGGGGGAAATTCTTCAGTGAGGGTACAGAACACCAGAATTTACATCTCTGTTCACTTTTCTCCATCACTCAGCTGCTTCAGAGACAGTTTCACGACTGCAGTGTTGTAGAGAAAACAGAAACACCTCTCATCAACAGAAAAGCAGTGTGGGGTATTTTGTGTTTTTAAGCACACACCCCACATCCCCTTTGCCTATAAATTATCTTTTTTTGCTAAACTGGAACTACATTCACAACCATTTGAAAAGTACAAATTCAAACACAAGGACTAACCTTGAATTCTCTGAATGATAAGGCACTTAATGAAGTGCCCTACAATGATCTGTCTTTTAGCTTAATAAAGAACACTGTAAATCCCTCACAATGAGGATGTCTCACCCCAAAAATTACAAAGTAGTCACTACCATTTTACACGATACTTATGAAGGAACAGATAAGCATTACCAGCAGGATGAAGTGCAAAAAATGGAAAGACCAACTGCTGATTCTGAGAGACTAAAAGCACACAATGGAAACCAGCAGAGATGTTAGTCAAAATACTTCATCAACCACTATGTAAGCTGCAGAGAGTTTATTTTAATAATACAGTAACCTATTGAAGAGATCTCTACTTTAAAACAATAAAATCAAATCTAATATTAAAATTTTATTGTGTAGTACAAAAGTACTTTTAAAACAACACTTGAAATTCTGAAGTGATTCACAACCCATGAATCAATACCTGAAGAGTCTTAGTAATTTTCTTTATTTTGCACTTGGGTGAATAAAATTCATGCTGCAGCATGCTTTGCTGTGTCTGTATGGGGATGACCAAAGTCTACACAAGCATGGCTTATGCAACGTGATGAACGAGACAGTGCCTTTGAATGCTGAAGTCCATTTTAGATTGTAGCACCCAATCTGCTTTTCAACAGCAGACTCTCTCCTTCTACACCTGTCTTCTTTTCAACATGAGGTCTTAAGGAGATAATTTTTTTCTTCTTTGTCTTCTTCCTTCTTTCTTCTACTCAAATGTGTTGTTTAAGCAGATGGAGAGTCTTAATGACACCTCAGTTATCCACTGGTAAGCAAAACTGACAAGTGTTTAGAAAATTAACAAGCAGAAGAGGCAAAACCCCCCAGATAATTTCTTTAACAGGACTTCAAAATATTGTTTGATATTTGCTTTAGAGAAATACATAAATTCTCTGCACAAGGAGTTACAGAGCTGTAAGACATGTAACTTGGACTATAAACACTAAGACTCAGTAAGAACTGGCAAGTCTCACTGATACAAGTCCTGCCAACTAAACACAAAAATGGAGTGAGCTCTACACAGCAACTTTCCATCCAACACACTTACAGAAGAAATTTCTGAAACAGTGAATAGGATGTCTGAACTAATTTTAGATTAGTCTAAAACTGCACAAGTAAAGCTAAAGGCCAGTAACACAACCCACTTTCTAAGTGCTACATCAAAGGCCAGCCCACTGAATTAGCAGAAACAATTCTTGTTCGTAGAACCCCACACTAGAGGAGTATGTTCTGTGCTAGTATTTATTTCTAAAATCCACAAAAGTGTAGTGCAAATAAACTGTGACTGGTTTTAGTCTCACTGAATGTTTAATAACAGTTTTTGCTTTGTCTTTATTAAAAAAAAAGGTTAGTGTTCATTTTTCTGGTATTTCTAAGTTACTAGCAATGCCTTTCCTGCCCCCAGCATGTTTTACAATGGCTGAGGAGGGAATGCTTTGGACCTGGAACAGCCCTGAGCCAGAAGCAATCTGTAAGAAATAACAAGCATACTTAATGTCTTCATCCATCAAAATACATTCAAAGCTGGGCCAAAACCCATTAATTTCACTGAACTAGAAACATATAGATGTCAACATATGTGAACACAACCACCCACTTCAGAAGTCAAAGCATTCTGTGTCTGGCTATACATGTGCAGTTCCACTTTTCAGAGAGAAAGCACAGCTACATGGCAAACATACTGAACTCGCTTCCCAAACAAAACCTTGCTCACAATATTTGAAAGCTCCCAGCTCGCCCACTTCCTGTTTTTCACAGCAGGCATTACTCGTCTGTACCAGAGAGTCTCTTCCTCCAGGGCGTATCTCTCAGGGAGCACTCCAGCAGGTCTGCAGGCATGTCTAAACTACACAGCAAGTCATGCTGCCAAGAAACCAAAACCAGTTTTAGAACCAGTAAAGCCACCATCAGCTACACCGTTTTCAGAACATGAGCAAGTACCCATGGTACAGCCCTACACTGATAGAGGCTGCTCCACACATTTCTGTGTGGCTCAGGCTCACAAAGGAGCTTTGTGTTCCCACAGGATGGTATGCAAGATTTGCTCAGAATGCTGCCCACCTTCACACTGTAAAAACAGACACAAAAATAGGTTCAGCTCTTCTGCTGGTTTCCTTTTGCCTATTTTTAAGCTGATGCAGTCCCTGACTTTTAATCACCATTGCTGTTACTGCAGTATCTGTATATTGCTGATTCACACTCTGGTCTGTCCCCAGACAGAGGCAATCTTTGCTGTGAAAAGCACAGCCCTCAGTTTTCACCTTTGGATACTGACACTCCTGGAAGCAACAAAGGGTGCTTGTACAGAAAGAACATTTTTGAAATACATGAAAAGCAAGGAGGGCATTATATCCATGTTCACTTTCAGATGAGTCTACTTGAAAGGCAGCTTGCATTGTTCCAACTTCCAGTTAGCAAGAGGAGTCTGTCTGATGCTGCTTTTCTTCCTTCTAAGTTTTTTTTCCAATATTGCAATTAGACAAAGACACTAGAAGCAGTGCTTGACTCCTTCATTTACTCCTTCATTTCCTTCCTTTACTCCTGCAAGTAAAGCTCACATCTAATTTTCTAAAGCCAGAACTTTATTCCAGCATCTTTTCAGTAAGTGTTGTCTCAAAAGCATAGGAACATGTAGGAAATAGGTTAATCCAAACACATTTACTTAAGTAATAGCTGTCCAAGACATTGTCTGTTGTCACAATCTTTCATCTTGGTGAGTATTTCTATCTTTTACCCAGGGTCATAACAGTTTTACGTGAAACTAACAAATTCTAGCCATACAGGGAATGATTTCCAAAACAGCTCTTACAAAACATTTTCTTCTTATTTTTTGCACACCCTAAACAGTATTAAGTTTAATTTCAAGAAATGTTTGACATTTGGATCATGTTAAGCAACAGTTACTATTACTGAGTAGCTGCTTCACTGTATAGGACAAAAAGATTAAATCCCTATTTGACATTCAATCTGAACTTCCCAGATGACTTCATATAAAAAAAGCCAAACATGCCTTTTTAAGAACAACATATTGACAGGAATCACTTAATTTCAAAAAGAAGAACCTACACTGCATAATTTCTGCCTATCACCTAGCATTGAGGCTTCTTTGTTTGTTCCATCTAATGTATGTACATACATCAACATAAACTAAATCAAGACTTAGATTTAATAATGACTAGAAACTAAAGCTCAATTTCATGTACAACTACCAAAATGACCCTAGGACTCCTCTCCCAGCAACTGCAACTTTTAAGACTTTTTTAGTTCTCAGATTCAGATCCTAGATGTAGACTTAGTTCTATTCTAATGTTGTAAACCATCAATTTTCTGAAAAGATAAGGTATCAAAAATTTAAGGTTGTTCCTTCCTTCACTGCACTCCCATCTTTCCTACATCTCTCCCAGTAACATTCCAAGAGCACAGAACAGCCATCTGAATCTGAAGTCAAAAGTAGCTTCTGGAATAATATGCTTCAGAACAATTAAGGTAAAGAGGAATTAAATTTAAGAAAGCCACAATGAGAACATATCTGCAATCTTATACAAACAGTTGCCACAAATGAGGTATTTTGGAGCAGCACCCCACTTTTCTGTGGAAAGGGCATACCTACTCTGGAGTTGTACTACTTATTTAATAACCACCTGGGGTCCCTAAAGTAGTTCAGCACTTGAATAATTCAGTGTCTTATTTCTACATAAGAAAGAACAGCAATAAAGGAAAATGAGATGCAACTGTTTAATGGTATCATGACATGTTCAAGAAAACAAACAGCCATTCTGTGAAATCAGGATTGTTTTTAGAAAAACATCAGGACAGACAACTTTGTAGTCTTTCAGTATACAAGTTTAGGTGCAAGACACACCTGAACTTAAATTAATTAATAAAATTTAAGCTTCTATTTTGACTAGTCAAAAGCTACACAAAAGTATTCAGATAATACTTATCTGTTGAAACGTGGTATTAATCCAACTTTTCAACTTTTTTGTCAGCATTTTTTGCATTAAGGAGATGAAATGTGGTCAGCGTAACCACAAGTTTGAGTATTTTTTGGATTGGGTAGGCGGAACAAGATGATGGGAAGATTTTAAAAGTACTTGGAAGGGAAGGAGAAATAGCATTCTCAGCTCTTTGGAACCTACAAGGTACAATCCTGTATCATCCCACCTCTATCCTACTCATCATCTCTCCTGAAACAAAAGATCATTCACCTGCAGTAGACCACCTCTGCTCCAGTGCAAACACACACATCACCAGGTGAAAACACACTGCCTCTCTCCTTCTTCCCCTAAGGTTCCACCAATTAGTTAAAAACCAGGAATTAATGTATTTCCCATCCACTCTTATGAAAACTTTTCAATTGTGTCTCAAGTAAAATGTCCAAAAAAGGCACTGAATGACATCTATCTGATGTCTGCCCTGTCAAGAATATCTAACCATTCTGAAAGCATTAGTCCTGTAATCATTCTGCTTAATGCCAGGGAAGCACTTTACCTCCTCACCTTCAGATAGGACAGGGATCAGAGGGGGATTTTTAAAAGCATAATTAAGACTGAAAACATTTGATGACAGCTTGACAGCTCTGAACATTCACCCCAGAAAAACTGAATTACAGGGCTCACTCGTACTGTTACCTGTAATTTTGTATCCATATGCAGCCAGCTGTCCAGCCATGTATTCACCATCTGAATTATTGTGAGAACATCCCCATGTACGAATCCAGATTTTCTGAACACCAGGAATAATGCTGTAAAGTAAAAACAAATGAGAAATGCAAGTTAAATGGTGAACAAGCTTCCCTTTAAGCCCACCACTGAACCAACTGAATGAACTGTAATTCTTTAAACATAAAATAAGCAAGGCAAACAGTAACAACTCCAAAACAGCTGAGGAAGAACAGTAATTATGTCATTTTAGTGTAATGGGCATTAGGTCTTGCTGGGATAGAGTAACAAAAACCCATGTAGGGCTGTGTTTTGCGTTTGTGACTGCAACAGTGTTAACACATCGGTGTTTCAGCTGTCACTGAACAGTGCTTGCTTTTTTTCCCACTGTGCTCCATCCCACCACAAGCAGGCTGCAGATGGACAACAGGTTGGGAGGAACATGGACAGAACAGCTGACCAACAGGATAATTCATTCCAGATGACATCATGTTCAGCAATAAAAGCTGTGGGTCTGGTCTTTCCAAAATAACCATTGTTCTGAGACTGGTTGGGTACCAGTCTGCTTGTGGGAGGTGGCGAATGGCTGCTTTTGCATCACTTGGGGTTTTTCCCTGCTCCTTCCTTCACTTTATCTGTCTTCATCTCAACCCACAAGTTTTCTCACTTCTACTCTTCCAGTTCTCTCCCTTGTGGTAGAGTCAATCCACCACAACTAGCAAAAAAAGAGACAGAAAAGAGTTTTAGCATGGAGAAGGTGCAGGAGCTGTAGGACAACAAGAGATTCAGTACATTGCAGTTATGTTAAAGTAACAACAAAAACCCCAACAAAAAACACAAATAAACACCAAAAAAAAAATCCCAAACTTAAACTCCCCAACTTAGTCAAAATTCCCATATCATGTAACAGACAACCTTCAAGTGACAGCACTGAAATTAGGCCACAAGCCAGCTGTATAAATTAACTTAGTGGCCAAAAGCTCCATGAACAGCAGAAAGCCCCATCCCAACCTTTCTGGGCTCCAGAAGCAGCATGGCAGCCATGCAGTGCAGAGCCAGCACATACAAGGCTCCAAAAACCAACAAAAAGTTCTGTAAGAAGCTCTCATTGAAATTCCTGGGATAACTGCCAATGAGCTAAAGATGCCAGTACAAGAACACTACACATCCTGGAACACAATACTGCGCCCTGCCTACGGCTTTTTTTCCCTTCCCCCTCCCCGCTTCTTTTTTAACAGACACTTCCCCTAGCTAAAAATAGAAATTTGTTGATGGAACATTAATGATCATTAACTGTAAACACAGGGTATTTAGACTTCCTGCTGTCTAAACAACACATGTTCAATGTGCTTTCTTGGGTACAAAACACTAAAACACAGCCTGCTAGAGAATACACAGTACCTGAAGGCTTTGGGGCATGAAGTACTCGTGTCAAGTATCTACAGAGCAGCAGTTCAGCTGTCCATACACTCCTGGCAGACTGGGACCAAGGCACTTTCAGGGGCATGAGGATAAAGATGCATTGTTATGCTTATAAAATCTCTTCTGAATGCCAGTGAAAACCCAGAATTTTATTTCTCCACAGGAAATTAAATTTCCATACATGATTTATTTTCATCTTTATGATCTAGGGAAATTGTATCCACCAACTTGAAACTAGCATGTGAGAAAAGAAAAAAAAAAGAAAAAACCTAGATCTCAGACCTGCACTAGAAACTATAATCAATAACTGAGTTGACCTATACTCTAATCAATAACACTGCAGCAGAAAGTTGATTGTGTTCTTATGGAAATCACAAGTAGGAACAATGCAAAGATGCATTTTGTGCTTATTGCATACTCTTTCCACTGAAATAAAACAGCAAGTTCAAAAGAAGCTTCACCATGTCACTTGCAGGATGTACACACAAGAAGTACAGCCTTTGCAAATCCCAGGATGCAGAAAACAGGTTGAAAGACTGAAGCAAGGATGATGTACTCTTCATGAAAGGAGACTGGGAATAAACAGTTCAGCACACTGAGCATACACAAGTCCTTGGGCCCTGACAGGATGCACCCACAGGAGAGACAGGGACATACTGGAGACAGTCCAACAAAGGGCCGTAAAGATCATGAAGGGACTGGAACATGCCTCATAACAGGAACAACTCAGAGTGCTGGGACTTCCTGCCTGAAGAAGAGAAAGCTCAGTGTGATCTCAAAGTATATAAATACCTGAAGGGAAAGTGCAAAGAAGGAAGAGCCAGGACTTTTTTCAGAGGTGCCCAGTGACAGGACCAGAAGCAACAGGAACAAACTAAAATGTGGGAGGTTCCCTCTGAGCACCAGGAAACACATTTTTCACTCTAAGAATGACCAAGAACTGGCATGGGTTACTCAGGGAGACTGCAGAATCTCCACGTCCTGGAGATACTCAAAAACTACCAAGTCACAATCCTGCCAACTGGCTCTCTGTGGCAGTGCTCAAGCAGTGGGTTTGCTAAAGATGACCTTCCAACTCCAGCCCTTTTGCAAATCTCAGGATTTCGTTCCTATTTCTCATTTCAGATGTCAAAAGGCTACTCCAGAACCACATTTTGAAGAGATCAGATTGTATTTAGATAATTAAGACAAAACAACAATTTTTCAGAAATCTTTTACACATAAAAGCATAACAGAAATCATTTTCCCAGTCTGATTATTCCATTCATCAACATTGCACCAAAAACTGATTTCTACAGACTATCTGTCTAGGAAAAGAAATTTGCTTAGGATTTATTATTTATTCTCTAAGGCCTATTTCACTCATTTTTATCTTGTACACAGATTTTACATGAAGATGTAACACAAACCTACCTATTTCTGAAAGCTGGCAAGCACATAGGGGATACAAGAGAAGCACCAACACAGGGCTGATGTAAGACTTCACCTGTCACTTGGGGGCTCATCATCTGCCTGAAGGTGTTTTTGGGAGCTGCGTTTTCGCACTTTGGGGAACACATTCCTTCTCACAAAGTGCCGATCGCGCGGCTTCGCATCCTCCGCTGACACGATGTCCTCGATGTCCTCCAGCACCGACTCACAGGCTGCAGGCATCTTCGGGGGCGGGGGAGAACACTGGCATTAGGAAAGAATACAAAACCAAGGCACATTTCTGACAAAGAAAAGTCAGGTATATCTGTAGGCACACGTGCAATACATCACACATATAAGGGACACTGAGCACATAAAAACAATCCACTACCAGAGACATTTCCTGAACGTCCTCTTGCCCCTATACCCCAAACACAGGCAGGGAGAAAGTCATGAACCATACAGATTTGTAAGGGCTTACTTATAAATCATATGGACCTTGTCATCACAGAATCACAGAATGTGTAGGTTGGAAGAGACCTTCAAGATCATCAAGTCCAACCCAGCCCTAACCCTTAAT
>JBBMKD010000102.1:60824960-60855957 GCA_037834095.1 Argya squamiceps
TCCAACCGTTCCAGGTCTCTCTGCAGAGCCATCCTATCTTCCAAGCGGTCGACACACACTCCCAGCTTAGTGTCGTCATTTCCTAATTCAAAACCCCTTCATCTGCTCTGACACAACACATCCAAGATACAGGTATTTTTAATCATGTCAGCATCAAAATAAAATAGTGAGCTCATGTTATGTGATGGATGTACTTGCATTCACATCATCCAGAAGAATGAAAGGCACAGAACCCAAGTGACTGCTACAGAGGCCATTCTGGCTCTTATTTGTGTGTGGACACTATCCAAACACGTTCTCACAGTCCTTCTGAAAACAAACCAAACTATTCCTAGAATTCCTGATCCCACAGGCCTTTCATCTGAATTAGTTCATTCACTGGGACAGTAAATTTTTGTTTTCACATACAGAATGTTAAACAATTGTATCTAGCTAATAAAAATTAAATATACTATAATCTGGCTACAATAATATATTAAAATATTGCAAATATCTAATTATATTTTCCACAAGAAACTAAATATATATGCATATGTACCTCCCAGCATATGTGAAAATCCAGATTAGTTTTCAGGAATCAAAAAAAAAAGCTATTTGCTAGAAAAGTCTACGAAAAGAATTACTGTGTTAACTACACACCACACTGTGCTGTAACTCCCACTCAGAATAAAGTCTGAAGTACCACTGGAAACTCAGGTGTTTCACATAAACCAACAGTTTACTAAGGAAACCATACAAGGGTATTTCACAATTTACAGGGGAAATACAACACTTTCCTAACTGAAATGAAAACCAAGGCTTCAATTCCTTTAAAATTAGACTTCAGGAACCGAAGATTTGCTACTGGCATAAAAACACTTCCAGATGTTGCAAGGGAATTACTTAAGAACATAAGAAGTTAAACATCTGTGCGTGTTCCCAGCATGTGTCTTTCAGTCAATTTCACAAAATATACTTCAAAATAAAACTCCATGTGAGTTGAACCATCACATCTGCATTTAATTTAAAAAGGAACAGAATGGTGTCACAAAGAGGATATATATGCTCTAGCTACTCAGGCAATTAGGATTCTTCTAAATTAAAAACACCAAGATCTATACAATTATGCAGCAAAATGTGAACAAAAATAAACATTTGTGAAAAGTCCAGTAATAAAGAATATGAGGAAAAGGTGACATCTCTTACACTAATTTATACCACTGGGAGTATGTACAAATAGGTAAAGTTATCACATCAATATCTGGAAGGGAATAAAAAAATTTGATTTGTTGTTTTTTTCTCTCTTATAGAAAAATATCCAATGTAATGGAGCAGCTGGAAAAACAAGTAAGCTTAGCCTGTTTCAGAGACCCATGGAAGAAAGAACACAGCCCAACTAAAATTCCTACCTTTTCAAGCAAGGTCTAAATCCTCCTGGACAGTCAACCTGGGATGTGGGGAGGTAGGGAGGAGGAAAAGGAAAAAAGACATGCATAAACAAGCAGAACTAGCAGACAGAAAACCATGAATTCACGTTATTGTCCAACAACCATTCACCCTCCCTTTGCAGAAATACATTCCTTGCCCAGTTTGACCTCACGTGGGCCAGGCACACACACTGGCTGGCTGGCAAGCTGCAAGAGTTCCCATGTTTTCCCTGTCTCCTGAGCAGGAGCACTGTTCTTTTTATCCTTCTTCTGTGGAGTCTTTTTTTTATTAAAGTCAGATATATTTAAGTTATCTCAGATTTCCTCCAGATTTTGTCTTCATTCAGCTTCATTCAGTTTAAAATTTTGAATGAAAGAAGGGAGAAAGATTAACAGTTCAAGTCATTCACAATTTTTTAAAAATTAAAACACTGTGAAGTCATTTTAAAGCAGATTAGTTGATATCTGCACTAGTTCCATATGCATGCATGAGATCTCCTTCACAAGAAAAAAAAAAAAAAAAGAAAGAAAGATTCCTGCAGCTATTCTGGTAGATTGACTGAAATAAGAAGCAATAACAAAAATAGAAGTTAATGTATTCTTCTCATACAGCCAAGCTGCACCTACAGAACTCGACATTTTTCTTAAAAAGATGTTAGCAAGCAAATAAAAAAATAGAGTTGTTTTAATATGTTGTCACAAACAAAACTTCCCTTGGGCCAGTCTGGTCTGGTCACCCCTCCTCACTCTCCTGGCACATACCAAAATCTTTCTTTCCTTTTGAAAACCATTTCTTCAGGATCATAAGACACTGTGCACTCCTGGAATGGTGATGATGTGGATCAAGACTCCCCTGTACTCTGTCCAAGAAGGATGTGCCCTGAGATGTTAAACTTTAGGTGGAGAACACTGTGGGCTAATAATAAAAAATCATAATCACTGGGGTAGATAATCTGGGAGGACAGGGAGGCAGAGAGGCTGCTGGGCTTCAGAGAAGGAGGATTTCCATCCAGGTGTTAGAGGACCGCCTTTCCAGCTATTTACCAAAGCACCGGGATTTTATCCCCAGCCTCACACAGAGCAGAAAAAATCTGCAGCGTTAATCCACAGCGAGACAAGAGTTTGAAGTATACGTCTATTTGCGTGTGTGTGTATGTACACATCACAAAACGATGGAATTGTCAGCGCTGGGAAGGGACATCCAGCGATCATCCAGCCCTGCCAGGGCTAACCTGGAGCAGGTTACACGGGAATGTGTCCACGTGGGTTTTGAATGTCTCCAGAGAAGACACCACAACCTCCCTGGGCAGCCAGTGCTCTGCCACCCTCAATGTAAAGTTCTTCTTCCTGTTAAAGTGAAACTTCCTGCGTTTTAGTTTAGGGCCGCTGCTCCTCGTCCTGCCACTGGGCACCTGAAGAGCCTGGCACCCGCCTCTGAGATATTTATACGCATCAATGAGACCTCCTCTCAGTATTCTGTTCTCCAGACCAAACCGCCCCAGTTCCCGCAGTCTCTCCTCACGTACATAAATACGCAAACAACACACATATTTATAAACACACACACCAGTGCGGCCCAGGGCCGAGGGGCAGCCGGGCCGCCGCCTGGACCACGCACAGCCCGGAGCCCGGCTGGGATCGGCCCCCCTTCCCGGCTTCCAACCCGCCGAGGGTACCCCATCCCCGAGCTGCCTCCCGGCCGCCGACCCCTCCGGAGATTCCCGCCAGGACGTTCGTCTCCTCCTCCCGACGTTAACGCGCAGCACTGGGAAGGCCCCACAGGGGACGGGAACATCGCGCGGGTGGGAGAAGAGGAACTCGGCCAGACCGTCAGAGGCAGGCACGGGAGGGAAGGATGGGACGGGAAAGGAGGGGAGCGGAGGGAAGGGAAAGGGGCCAGGGCCCAGCGCGACCCCGACACTCACCCGCGCCTCACCCGGGCTCCGCCATCGCGCCCCGCCCCGAGGCCCGCGCGCGCAGCGGCGCAGGACGGCGGCCGGCGGGGGCCAGAACTGCTCGGTGCCGTCACTTCGCCACTGAGAGCGCGGTCTGCCGGAGCCTGGGAGACTCACCTCCGTTTTAAACTAGCAATCCCAGCAACACCTATCCAGTTAAAGCGCTTGCGATGCTGATGTATCTGATCCAAATGGGCGATGAGTTACTCAATCCTCTTCTGGCCACAATGCGCTTTCTTTATTATTATTTTTTCATCGTTAATTTCCTCAAAATACAATGCTAGCAGCAACTTTGCTAAATAGTATAAACGATATTGGTTAAAATGTTTAGTATCAGATGGCTGAAGTTTCTGGCACTGTTTTCCTCCAAACTTTTCTGATTGATATTTAGCAAAACACCAGTGTGGTTATTGGATGGCTGAATTTAAAGCTCTGAGCAGATTAAGCGTGCAGTGTCCTTGGTGATCAAAGTGTTGTAGAGAGTGAGCATATTATTATTGCTTTGGCTTTGTCATACACGGTTAACCTAAAACGATTATTTTTTTTGTAACTTTAACATATTCTATTTTGAGGTAGTCAGCTTTGGAATGTGAAAGTCACAATTTCCGGTAGTTGCATTTCAAACATTAGGTTTCTCTCCTTAGAAGGAGCCTTTGGAATCAGTTTATTCTTAAAAAAGCAGATTATAGTCTCCCTGGAACTGCAGGGAAAGTGAATGAAAACCCTGGGTGTATTCCATAATAGGTCTGTTGGTCTATTCACAGATAAAATGTGACAACTTCTGGTTACAAATATCATTTCCCTCTCCTTTTTCTTACAAACTTGTGCTTATTTTATATAATGCTTATCTGACAATGCTCACAGGAAGGAAAAAAAAAAGGAAAAAAAGAAAATATGGACAAAGGAACAGAAGAGATTTAAAGAAGAGAACTGGGATGGAAAGAAACAAGCACTTCACTTAAATCAGTCTTTAAGAACAAATCATTCTGAGCAGAACTGAGCACTATTAATATCGCCCTGGTCTCATGATAGAGTCATTGTTACAGTTGAAGATATATTTGCCTTCCTCTTTGGTCTTTGTTGAAGCATGCAAGTACTTTCCAGAGATGCTCTCAGCGAGACACTGTGTGATGTAATTTGTTTCCTTTGTGGCATTTTTAGCCCAGGAGAGAATGGAGGAAAGTATTTCAAAATGGGTGGCCACGTTGATCGATTTCAGACCTCCTCCTATGGAGTAAGAAGTCCTTACCAGGTCAGTAGTAATGGTAACTATATCCCCAGTCAGCACTTTAACTGCTGCCTGATAAGGTTAGACATTCTTTTCCTTCCTTCTTTTCAGTTTCCCATGTTCAAAGTATTTCACATGCAGTCCTTGAATTCATCTTCTCTGTTCTGGGAGCACTGCACTGCACTCCCTCACAGCTCTCCCCACCAGCCAAGTGTTTCTGCTCTGGTTAAACCCAACTGGGCACACATCAGTGCTGGTTTACAGCTGACTGAAAGAGCAAAGCACAGCCTGCCAGACATAACCAAAAATCTCCAGATGGCCAACACTGACAAGCACTACTCATTAAGGGGAGGCAGTGATCTCCAAGAGCAGCTCCCAGGCAGGGGTAACCCATGAGTCCCATACCTAGTGACATAAATAGGCCACACTGATCAGTTCCAGCACGATCCAGCAGAGCTTTTAGTTTGTCCAGCTGCCAAGAATTCATAGTATCAAGAGGTCCTTGTGCCAGCACAGTCCTGTTGAGTCCGAGGATGTAGCCACAAATTGGAAGGCACCCTCCCAGTGCTGTGGAAGCTCACAAACCTAAACTGCTTTGTAACGTATTCACAGTAACAAATGAAGCTGAGCACAGACAGCAGATAGCACAGCAGAAAAAAAAGGGAGCAGATATTTCCCTACCATCTCCCGATCACAGGAAAGAAGTTTCTCCATATCTACCTGGGAAAACTGCTTTTTATCTGACAGTGGCTGGGAGTACAACTTGCAGTGCTGGCCTTCCCTGGGCTGGCAGCATACATGCTCCAGTTCCTTGAGTGCCCAAAGAGGAGCTTTAGATTACATCCTTTCCAAACCACCTGCAGACCTTACTTCCTACTCTTCAGGGCTGGTAGACTTAATGACACCAGCCTTGGGCTGGGTTACCAACTGAAGTCATAGGTTTTGCAGGAGAAGGCAGTTGGAAAAATACAAAAACCCCTGGGAAAATAAAATCCAAATCTCAGTTTCAGGTCCTGGTTAGCAGAAGATACATCCTTAGTGGGTTTAGAGCATTTCAACAAGCATCCTTAAGGGAAGGAAAACAGCCAGGGAGGTGAGGACTCAATTTTTATATGGGAACCTTATTCTCCAATAACTAACATCAGTCCTAGGTGGAAATGGGTGGGAAGGTATTCAGAAAAAAATGAGGAGTCCTAAAAGAGACAAAAGAAATTAGACCTTTTTTCCCCTACTCTTGAAATTGAGGAGAATCTGGCTGGTCATTTGTGAGCAAATTCAGCACCACTCAGAACTGGTAATAACCCATTTTTTCCTGTTATCTATGACACTTTCTTCCTGTCAAGTTTTAGAAATAAAATAGTGAGTAAAGAAACTCCCAGACTTAATAAGGCCAAGCATTCTTCTGATCATTGCTTAGCTGTAGGATAATATCCAGGCAGATCTTACTTCAGCAAGAAAAGCAGAATGGGGAGATGATGGATTCTACTTGTTGCTGCTTTGGTTAATATCACTCCACTGACTTTGCTCATGGTTCACTTAGTGTTGAGAATTGTTGGCTGCAGGAACACTAATGGTATTGTGCATTAACTGTGTTTCATACAGGGGAAAAAAACCCCATATACTAAATTTGGTGCTTTTAATCATACAGCTGTTTCATGTTACAGAAAGTACCTCACATACCTTCCAATCTTTCTACAACAAAAATGTTCATGTCTGCATCAAGATCAAGGTGCAATTTATTCTTTCAGGTATAAGAGAAAAGGAATATAGTGACTGTTTCTTGTCATTTGTAGGTGGATGAGTTCTTAGGTTCAAGAGCATGAACCTCCCTTTTTTTTTTTTTCCCAAACTCCTATCCTGTGTGTAAAGGAATAAATAGTTGCCTATCATTCAGGCCACGTTGACAGATTTTTGCAAAACCTTTTCCATCTGCTGGCAGCCAAGGAATGCAGCACATACAGGCCCCAATAAAACCTCCCTAGAACTAATACTTACTTGTACACTGAATGTTGAGGTACACTATGCTAGCCCAGAGGAGCAGGAATAAGTATTTTAACTGGTTGACTTTTTTTATCCTGCACCTCAGCACATCCCAAGTTTGCAAAGCAGACACAGAAAACAGAAGGAAGGAGAGGGGAAAATTACATGAAAACTAGTAATCAGTAGCAGATTCTAGGGGCAAATAAAAAAGTGCTTATGGTAACTGGAGAATAGAGAAACTGAGACCAGGCCAGGGAGGTACAGCAGATATTTATTGCCACCTCTGCTTCGAAGGGAGATCAGAGAACACAGTCATCTAGCCCTCCTTTATTATTTATCAAGAATATAGAGGACCTTTGTAATCTTCCTTTCAGTACTGCTGTGGGCAGATGTTTGAATATGTACAGGTGCACAGAGAAAGCAATACCCTTCTCCTAGAGTGTAGGAAGTTGACAAGACACAAATGACTTGCTCAAAGGTACAACACTTAAGCAGTCAACCATATTACTGTGATTTTATTATCCTGATTTTTATTCCCTTTTTTCACAGCTGGTGGATGGTTGGGTATCTAAAAAGGTGCAGCACTAATACCAGCAAAGAAGTAAAAGTTTGTAAATATAGGTCTGCTGCAAGGGACTGTTGGAAGTGACTCACAAAAACACAACTTCTTTCCAAACCTACTTTTAGGAAACTTCTGGAGAATTATCAACAGGTAGGTTAAGCAGATCCTCAACGACTGCTTTCACGTGATTTAATCCTACAATAACACCAGTTCTATGAAGCTTGCAAGAAGTCTGTTCCTAATTCATATGAGAGGAGAGGGAATAAATAAAAATAAACTTGTATTATTGCAACCTCTGGATCACCTGCTGTGTCTCTTAACATGTGTCTTTTATTCTTGTTTCACTCTGGCTTAAAAAACCCCACTGAACTTATTGTTGGCATCATAAAAAAATGGGATTGAAACTATCCGGTGTCAAATGAGTGTTTGCACTAATAATGAAAACAGTCACAGGTTTCAAGAAACAGTATTACAGGCACCAAGAGTATGAAAAATGTAAATAGATGTATACAAATCTAAAGTCTTTAAAAAACTTCATTTTTATTGATTCATTACCATACAAAATTTATTCAAATTACATCCATTTGAAGTGGTAAGATCACAGCTAGAGAACATGTCAGCCTTTAATAAATCTATTTACAAAACTCACCATAAAAGCTTTTTTTGTTGTTTTTTCCTTTTTTTTTTTTACAGTATTTTACAGAGGTTTGTTTTGTTTTTTTTTTTAAACTAGCATACAATGCAAAGCTAAGTTAGATTAGTATTTTGCCCACACACATTGGGACAAGTGTTTTATTTGTACAAAAAAGATGGTCTGCATTAGTCTTCATTTTCTCTTCCCTCGCAAAAGTGCCCCTTTGTCTCGCAAAACTTCATGCTCACACAACTTTTACTTTCCTCTTTCACAAGACGAAAACTTTAAATACTACAATTTTATTTACAGATCCACATCTAAAAAAACTCTTAAAAAATTACAAACCAGATAGAAAATATTCTGGCAGTGTTTACAAATTAATTCTATTGTACAAAACTGCTAGATAACTAAAGTGTGAGTTGAGAACATATATCAAATTAAATACAACTGCTGAATGATCTATGCAAACATTTGTACATATAAACACACACTTAACACTGTTTAACAGTTCTTTATGTGTTGCCCTTTATACATTTGTTATATTCCAAAACCCACACAGTCATACAGTTTCCTTATTAGTACTGTGACTTCTTGCCTTTTCGTGTGTGAGCTTTCATAGCAGCAACTCAATGGTACCAGAAAACCTGCATACATAATATTCTACTACAGTACAAATAGTACTAATTTTCTGAGTATGTCAGATAAGCACAACAGTAATGCAAACAAAAAAGATTATATGGGCATCATCTAATCAACATTACATTAATTTAGCCCATGGCAAAATATTTTACACTCAAGGAAAAAAAAAATTATTTAAGACTTCTTAGAATTCCTCTGACGTTCAAAAAATAAATATTGGTACTATACTATACTAGCAAAGATCTTCAAAAAATAAATGCAATTCAGTTGATGTGGTACTTACAGTTATGTACTTTGGAAAAAAATTAGTTCCATTTTGCTGGCAAAGAGAATTATAAAAAGCTGTAAGCAGAGGAAGCTAACCCACTGAGATAAATATGATATATTGAACAAAGCTTGGCAAAAGTGTTTTCCATAGAGGGAAAAACCCACAGTGCATCTCTAGTAGGCACTTAACATGAAGCCCCATTTAGTACCACAAAAATTCTTGTACCAGTTCTAATGCACACTGGGGGCAGTAAAATCGAACTGTGCATCTTCGTTCTAGTTTAAAAAAAAACAACCAACAAAAACTACTTTCACACACACACACACACACACAAGCATTTTTAAAAATCTGCAATTACTACGAGAAGTGGCAGAACTTTATACTTTTCAATATCTGCAATGTACACCACATTTACAGTGTATTTTCTTTTCATTAAAAGCTTTTAAGGACATAAGTATTTGACCTCATAATGAGACATATACACAGCTCAAAATGAGCATTATGACAGCAATTTGAACATTCCCACAAGTAGCTGAAGAATCCCATTCCACTCTTTTGCATTACTTCATATTTACGTTCACTGCATGTACAATCCATGTGGTGACACTCAAAAGACATGCATTCTCTGCAGAAGGCACGACCTGAAATACTATTACAAAATTGTTATTTAGGACTAAAGCAGTTCATGAAGCCCTTCTCCGTAAGCCCACTTGTCACAGCAAGCAGAGACTGGGGGAGTGTGAAGACAAAACATCTACGGTCACCTGCTTGCACCTGCTGACTCGCAAGGCACTGGAGCTCGGGGTCAAGGAGAAGGCCCTGCTGTAAAAGCCTTCCCTTGTTTCTTATAGTATTATATGGAGTATTCAATTAAAATATCAGCACTGTTCAGGAGCCTAGTTTACTCAATAATGCTATTTTATGGTAAATAGAGGACAACTCTGAATGACGGCAGGTTTTTTGATTCCATTAAAAACATAGTTTAGATATGGACAGCACTTAAGACAATCAGCTGTATATAAATTCATCCATCAGTGAAGGAAGTTTTTCTAAATCATAAGCATCAAAAAGGTCACTGATGCCTTCCTCATCCCCAAGGCTCAGCAAATAATCTTCCTGAAGCAGAGGAGGCAGCAAATTCACAAATGGTCCTTCAAAGTTTGAGGGAATTTGGTCCTCGGTCTGCTGTAGAAGGTTGGCTGGAGAAGCCAATGGAGAGATTGTTGCCATATTTACTGAGCAGTCACCTTGTCCTGAGTTAGCAGAAGCCACTTCTGTGACAAGAGGGAGAGAAAAAAAATTTTAAAAAAGATGACACATTTAATCTCAGTAGAAATATCAGACACACATCAAACAAAGTAACCACTGCATAAAGGGCCTTTCATAACGTATCATTTCAACAATAAGAAAATGGCCTCCATATAATTTCTAGCTTGTTTTTGACATGTTCCAAAGGGCTTCTCAAAAATTATCATGTTGCTATCATCTCTGACTTTTCTATTAAAAAGTTATCTAACAAGACTTAAACAGCTAGAGGGGGAAATACATCAAACATAGTGAGATGCCCATTTTTCAGTGGAGTTCACAGTCAAAACTGAGACTAGGTACCAGATGTCATCAGTGAAAAATATACAGAGACTTCTGCCTCTTGTGTGGAGATGGATCTTTACTGCTACTGTTTTATTTGAAAATTTAAAAGGACAAAATTGTTTCTTTCTTCAGTATTACATACACTTTGTTTAAAGTAAGTTTCCTGTTTGGATATCGTATGTAATCAATGATGCAAAGAAAAACTTATATCCAACTATACAAACCAGAAATACACAGTGAAAAATTGATACCTTAGCTTTTCACTTCTTAGAAAAATAAAGCCAAAGAAAACCAGCTGGAAATCCAAAATTCAAACTCAAACCTTGAATGCGAGCTTGAAGAAAGGCCATTAGTATTGCAAAGAAATAATTTTACCTTTGGAAATGGTTTTGGAAATATTTCCATTGTGGTCCTGACTATAGGTTTTCATTGGACTGAGGGCATCGTTTTCCTCTGGGCACAGATAAACTTCAATGGGTCCTTGAGTACTAGATAAATGTATCAATGCACTCTGCTAACAAAACAAACATCAGAATGGCGTCACACCAATGAACACAACAGAACTTTGATGATACTGAGTAAATTCTTACTAGGTTGTGAGCGTTTGAGTACAGTTTTACTAATCAAAAGAACCTGAAAAGAACACCAAACCTTTTTTTTTTCGAGATGTGAAAGGTTTGGCTGATGTGTCTTGCAGACTAGAACATAAAAACGTTTCCCACTGTAATGCACAAATCTCAAAATCCCACCATTTTTGTGTGTCACATCATAAAAAGGGAGGCATAAAGGATTGAACTCCGAGTTTTCTTATAACCAAAATAACCTGGAGCATTCTGATGGAATGGAACAGTGGGATGCAAGTACCAGGTTTTATTACTATTCATAACAATAATATTGGATGCATTGGTATAAATGTTTCTGCTTGAAAAAGATGCCAAAACATCTTTCCCACTCTCCCAACAGCCTTCAGCACCTACTCAACTGAACACAAGTATCTATATGTAAGGTCACCTGTTAATCAGGCAACATTTCCAAATAACAAAAAAACCCCAAACCAGATGCCATTTTCTTCACCCAAACTACTTATGTAACTCCTTTTGCCCCCTCAAGGCAGTGATTTTGATGGTGGTTCTGAATAGGAACTGCTAATTTATTGCAAGAAGTTACATTTTTCCTAATGTTCACACACTGATGCAATAAACCAACATGGCCCCGGCACAGAAAACCTGCAAAGCTGCTCTTTGCATTATGATGGAAAACCATAAATTACTCTGGTTATAAATAAGCTTGCTGCTGCTGCATTGCATCAATAGTTTTCTAAAAAGCAAAAATATAGGCATTAGGTACCTTTTTGCAGACTTGTTTAAAATACTTCCTTTTGTGCCCTTTGACAAAATGTTCCTCTTATTATTTGGGTTCTGACAGTTACATAACATAATAGACAGCATTTACAAATACAGAGAACAGCAACTGAATGGGGTATGTCAGGGAAGAGAAAACAGTGAAGAGTACTTAGGGCAATGCTACCGATAATTAGGAAAAAAAGGAGATGGGAAGAGCAGGAGTTGAAGAAGGAAGGTACTATTGAGTGACTGAGGTATGCAAAAAAACCCCACTGAAATGTAATTGCATGTGACAGAAAGAAATAGGACCTTACTGCCTGAAGCTGAAAATTAAATAAGGTGGGTATAGAGGATAAGGGAGGTCTAAGCACCAGTTTTAATGACTGTGTGCATCTCTCTCTGCCTGCCTGATTTTGCTGAATTAAAAAATCAAAGCATAATGCCCAGGGGAAAGAAACAGGAAAGCAAACAACAATAACAGTATATATTTATGAATACTGATAAAAGATACCCTTTTGCAGCAAAATGATTTATTCTTCCTGCCAAAACCTGCAACAAGGTTCAAAGGGGAAAGTAAGGACAAAGGCAAAGAAAAGAAAAAAAGAAGGATGGAAACCATAATGGGTCTATGCAAGCAAAGAACAATCTTAGGGAGAAAAAAGAGTGACAAGGAATCCAGAGTCTGTTCCTGCCCAGTCCCAGCTCAGCAGGTAGAGCTGAGCTCACTGGCCCAGTGTAGGGACGAAGGATTAATGCACAGGTATGAACAAAATATTAGCAGTGTTTGTGGCATTAGCCCCATCCTCTAGTTGGGGCTTCAGTGAAGAAATCAGGTATATTTTTTGAATCTCTAAACCAGTTCCTGTAAATTATTCCCATTTACCCAACATACTTGGATCTCTCTTCACAAGTGAGAATTAAAGTAAGTGCAAATGAAGCAAAGATGGTGATGAAAGAAGGAAGGGCAAGAATGTGTTCTAGGAGTAAAATACAAATTTTTACAATAACTGTAATGTTTCAGAAAATAAATTCTTACATGAAAACATGTTTCAATAAACTAGGATATCAGTTATGTGAGTCATCAAGATGCTTTAAGGCATTGAATTATCCATTAACTTTTTAACTAAAATAAGAAAGCTGAATTTCTTGTGAAAGATTTTACATTGTTACAAACCAAGGAAATTTCAATTGTGAAGGAAGTTTTTCTTTACATAAAGCATAACAAAAGAAAATATCTGTAAATAGTGTAGATTACTCTGAAGAAATCTGAAAGTGAGTGAAAAGGAACAAAAAATGATTGTTCTGTGTAAACTGATTTTTAAAGTTTCCCCTTCCTTTTCTACAGAAACATCCCTAAAATTTGTAAGAACACAGGACTGTGTACCTGGACAGACATTACAGTAAGGCTCAGGAGACGCTTCATCTGTAAAAGAAATACATATAATCTGGCAGAAAATGCCAGGTTCTCCTTACCTCCACTGGGTCAGGCACTTCAAGTCTTGTTTCTGGAGGAGCTTTCACAACTATAACAGTTTGGTCTTTAAGGCCACTAATTTTTCGAATATCTTGATATGTCACATAAGCTAATGTAATCATGGTTAAGGAATTTTCCATCCCAGGTTACCATACACTCAGACTATTTGAAGAGGCAGAAGTCTTTGAATCGTTTTTCCATTTTCTCATGCAACACAGCTCTTAGCCCAAGGTTTTCTGTTCTCTACACTGTGATTGCCACAAAACCCTGTGAGAACCTCCCTTTGATATAACAGCTGGGGACACCACTCAGTGAACAAAAGGAGTTCTCTGTGTTGAGTGCTCCTCTCCTCCTCTATATGCAGGAAACTACATAAGCTAAGGCTCAACAACCTGAAATTACTCACAGACTCCATGAAGCAAAAATTTTTATGCACTTGCTATCAAAATGCAGAGAGCTGAAAAATCACTGAAAAAGTGCATAGGAATTTACAGATGCATGCTATAGAAATGCATACACAGTGTCATTGAATCACAGAATTCCTTTGGACTGGAAAGGACCTTAAAAGATCATTTCGTTCCAACCCCTCTGACATGGGCAGGGACACCTTTCACTAGACCAGGCTGCCCAGATCCCCATCCACCCTGGTCTGGAGCAATTCCAGGGATGGGGCACCCACAGCTTCTCTGGGCAACCTGCTACAGTGCCTCACCATTCTCATAGTAAATTTCTGTCTAATATTTCACCTAAACCCATTTTCTTTCACTTTAAAGCCATTTCCCCTTGTTCCGTCACTACATGTCCTTATAAAAACTCCATCTCCAGCTCTCCCACAGGCCCCTCTCAGGTACTGGAACGTGCTATGGAGTCTCCCTGGAGTCTTCTACCAGCTGACAAAAATCCTAATTTCAGTTTAAACTTGAGGGATTTTGCAAACATAAATATATAATACATAGAACATACATAAAATATATAAAAATATATAAACATTCATGCAACATTCATATATTTACATATTAATTTATATAATAGAAAATTATTTTAAAGCCTGTTTAAGCAGCTACTTTAAACCTCTAGAGTGCAGAATGTCAATTTCTGCATAAGCACAGAAAAAAATATGAATATTTTGCTGTTCAACATGTATTTGTCAAAATGCCAGTGTTTTGGGGGTTACTACATGGTGAAACCTCACGTACTGATCTGTGTTTGACACTGAGGTGTCAAAGTGCTTTTGGCTGTGAAAAGAACTGTGAAATGGCCATGATCACATGCATACAGTTCCAGCTCTTTAGTTTTGTCATCTGTGAGGTACCTGGCATAATGTTTATGCCAGAGAAATAAAAAGCCTGACTCATTATACTTTTTGGTGGTATGAACATCTGCTGTTACTGACCAGTACAGTAAGACAGACAGCCCAAGCTCCAATACATCTTGCATCTACCTTGAATCAAACAGGTCAAGAGGCAAAGTGACAGGCAAAGTGACATCTTTCACCCAAATGGCTTTTATCAAGGCTTTTAACATGTGTTAAGTAAGGATTGCAAAGGCAGGGTTTGTCCCCACAGGATTCAGTGCTACAAAAACTGAGAATTGTCATGTTCAGTTTTGTCTTGTTTATGTCTATTCACGGATTATGCTCTTAGCTGAAGGCAGTGCTGATCCTACCTCCCATGCCACTTGGTGATCTTTGATTACATCAAAATCTCTATGAAATCCAGTCAAAAGACAATATAGTTCATGTAGTTCAAGTACTTTTTACCGGTACTCCCAGACTTATTTCCTGTCCTTCTTCAGAGGATTAATCCACTTGATTAGATGTTATTTAAACACTACTTATTATATATAATAATGAGTTTTCACATCAGCATTTAATAAAATGCTTTCTTGTGTTGCTAATAGGTGGGAATCTAAGGAAAATGACTACTGGTTATTTACAAAGGGTATTAACAGCCAAAATAAGTCATATGAACCTTATGCAATTTAGTAGTGCTATTATATTAAATAATTCAGCCTAAGGTATTTTGAGAGCTCATAAAAGTTTTATCTATATTTTATTATAGATTGTCTAACCAAAGTAATCTGAAACTTTGTTGCAAGTTTCAAACTAAACCAAATCCCAACCTGATTTTCCTCTCTGTGCCTGTAATTTATATACGTATCAGTTTAAAATGAAATTAATTTTTAAAAAGTAATGACTAAACAAGTCTGTTACCTTATCAGACTTTTTCTTCATGCCTTTATAATTTCTGAACACATAAAACTGTGGTTTGCTCTAGGCTTGAAAAAAACGCAGGGCTATTGGATATTGTCACTCATTAATCAGTAAAGGTTCTTCTCTATGTGAATACAAATGTTAACAGTCTCCTTTCATGTATTACCTTTTCTGTTTTTTCTTTTCACATTCCAAAAGCATTAGAGGTTCAAGCTGCTTAAGCAGCTTTTATATCAAACTACATTAAAACCTTTTCAACTTCTTGAAGCTCCTGATGCTTTCTGTCTATAACATCACACGGAGAAAGTCTCCTAGTATTACAGGGCACAGCAAGGAGGCTGAGCACCTTTGAGGTTTTTGGGGAAAAGGATATCTCTGATTCTCTGAGTCCTCCGTTAGCAGCTTGAGGTCCAGGGTGCAGCTTTGGATTAGCTCATCCAGTTTCTTCTCTTCCTGAGTCAGTTCAGTCACCTCCTTGGTGAGGCCCTGGCGCTGCGCCAGCATCCCCCCGTCCTCTGACAGGCTGCAGCCCCTGCAGACAGAGAAGGAAGACACATGGGCAGCTTCTGCAAAATCTGACCCTACACCATGATAAAGGGGAGAGACAGGATTTCACACTGCAGATCAACTTCTTAGTCCTTTCTTTCTCCCTAAACCCACCCCTAGCTAGTCAACGTAAACTACGCTTTCCAGAAAAAGCACCTTTTTATCACCACAACACATTTTGGAACTGCCACTGAGATGTAAGAGTTGAATATTTCTAACTACTTCCAAAATCTTGTTTCTAACCACAGTTTAAAAAAACCCAAGGAAGGCAGTAGGTAGAGACACATACCTAAAACTTATTCCACATGCAGAAGTAAATTAATTAATCCAGTTTTCAAACAAAATGCTGGTTTCTAATTTCCCTGACAAATGGTTTTATAAACTTTTCTTAACAGAAAAATAGGACTTTATCCTGTTGGAAAGCATTTTGGATGATTGCTTGGAGCAAAGTGCTAGAATGAAATGTGGGAGAAAAAAACACTGCTGCCCTGTGATAGTGAAATCAGCCAGCAGGGATGGAAAAGGATAATGAATACTTACATCCACTGAATGTTGTTTTTGGATTTTTTCTTAATGAGATGGATGCCTTCCAGTACATTGGTGATATCGTAAATCCTCCTTTTTTGCACCTTGAGGACCTCTGCTGCTCTGTTCAAATCTAGGACCCCATCAGGAGATTGGCTCAGCAACTGAATGAACTTCTTTGTAAGAAGGCCAAGGGATGTATCATACCGAGTCTTTTCTGAAGGAGACTTTGGAGCTTGGAAGGAAAAGGAGTAAGAAAGTTAAATCAGGGGTTTTTTTTATTTTGGTCCTGAAAGCAACAACCAAAAATGAAATTATATATATTACAGTTGCTACTTTCATTTTTACTGAAGAAATCTCTCATACCTCTGCATTAACTTACCACTACGTATTTGTATTTCAAGATGTACTTTTCCAAGAGTCACAGGTACATGAGCAAATATATACATTTTTTAAAATGCAAATATTTCCAGTAGTCTGACAGATACATATAGCAATATCCTGCTTAGGCTTTTACTATGTGAATTCATAATAGTATTTTCAGTATCTATTTATCCTGGCAGCAAACGCCAAAAATCCCCAGTGACTCTCCTTCATCAGACTGATAGCCAGCTTTCATCAGGGTTTGATATTCCCCTCATGTGAGATAAGTGTTTCATATGCAATTAAGCAGGACTTAGGTGTACTTCAGTGGGTGAACACAACAACAGATTCCATCAGTGCCAGACTCCACAGCTTGAGAAAACTCAAGTGAATTAGAGGAGATTGATGTAAAATACAATTTATAATCATCATTGCTCTATAACCAAACAATGCTCAAACTGGGGGAGACTATCCATATTTTCTAAATTAGAAGTCAGCAAATGGCTTGGACCAATTCATGGTTTCCATGCACAAATGCAGCATCTATATACTTAACAGATGGGCTTTTAAAAGTTTAAATATTTGGATCAGAGTGACTTCGAATTCTAAATGTTCAAGGCCTTTCTGTCAAGGGAAATGAGCCAGCCATTATTACAAGTCTGCTGGGCTGGTACATCTCAAACCCTTCATTTGCTTCCAGTATTATGCAGCATGGAACTTGCGCTGTTTGGTGGTCTTTTCCATGTTTTCAAGGGTCAGGTCATACATTAAACTGCAGAAGTCAGTCAAAACTGAAAATCCCACCCACGAGTGAACCTTTAAATTACCCTGAAATATTTTGAAGAATACAATGGCTTATCAATGAAAACCAAGATGTTATATCTTTGCAAAGAGAAACAGCTAGCTGTATTTCTTTGAGTAGATTCAGGGCTTGTCTGCTCTGGGATATAGAAGAATATTCATAGAAAGGCTTGGGTTGGAAGTGGAACTTAGAGATCATCTAGTTCCACCCTTCCTGCCATGGATAGGGACACCTCCCACTAGACCAGATTGCTCAGAGCCCCATCCAACCTGGCCTTGAAACACTTCCAGGGATGAGGCATCCACAGCTTCTCTGGGCAACCTGTTCCAATGCCTCACCACCCTGTGAGAGAAGACTTTCTTTCCAACATCTCATCCAAATCTCACTCACATCACTAATGTGACCTTGTGGATTTAGAGCAAGGGTGGTTGGTTTGTCTGGGTTTTGCTTGGGGTTTAGAACAGAGTAAGAGGATCAGAGTGATAACAGTAAGAATTGACTGGACTCCCACCTAAAATGGCTTGTGCTCCACATCATGCATCAAGTTCTTTGTACAGGCTTTCCAATGCTGCAGCAGCATCCTATGCACCAAACAGTACTGAATTTCTACAAGAATCCACTTCAATTTAAAATAGACTTCATTTAGCTTAATGAAATCAACTGTGGTTGTTTAACTCCTATGCTTTAAGTTTGTATCTTCAACAAATTTCAGTTTTCCTATCTGCCTCAATAGAAACCAGCACACTGGTGAGGAAGGACCCCTTGGCATCTCTTGCTGTGACATCACTTCCACTGCTGCCCCAGTCCTCTCCTTGCCCCATCTGGCTCCCCCTGCCAGCCTAACTCTCCTGCTGAAACTCCCCAAACAAGACAGCAAGGCTACAGCCTCCAGCTTCTGTTGCAAGAAGTCCACTGCCCAAGGCAAAGCAGATGTGGAAAAATCAGTACTGAGAGCAACTAGGCAGTAGCAGTATCCAGAGTCACACTGCAGGGACTGAGGGCAGCTCAGATGCCACAAAGACCATTTATCATGCAGCTGAGGGACAGCTAGCACTCTTTGCAAATCCCTGCCCAGGGAAAGAAGCCTGGCAGCCAGTTGCTGTAACTACAGCAGCAAAGGAGAAGGCTGGCCTGATAAGCCTTGCCTAATAACTGTGCATTCAATCCCACCACGCCACCTTCACTCCTCAGCATCCACCTCTCTAAGCACGCCAGCACCATGTCCTTGGCTGAAGGGGAGGCCCTGGGCAGAGGGAATGAAGGCTGCCCAGCAGGCAGAGGGACACACCTGACAGCCAGGAGCCTCTGCAGCCTCTGAGCAGCTCTGCAGCAATCCCTGCATGCTGCAAACCTGGTGTGCATGGCCTGGCTGAGGGGTTGAGTTTGTTGCATACACATCTAGGTGAGGACAGCAATAAGCACACTCTAAGGTAGGTAATGCAGACCGATGACAGCATGTTTACAAGTTCCCTTACTTTTTGGACTATCAGGACTTCTTGTTGCAGCTCTTCCTTTCCCCTTTGGAGTCTTTAGTCCTTCTGCAAGATACTGGTGGCCACTTTCTCCAAGCTCCAGCCTTCGTTTTGCCTGTTAAAAAAAAAAAAAAAAATTTTTTTTAATTGATGGATTGCTAAGAGGTATATTTCACTTTATCAAACACAGTGTTGGGACTATAGAAAAGGCAGAGAGTGGTGAACTTTTCACAGCAAGGTATCAGTACAGGTTCACAGCCCACATGCATCACAATGGAATTCAAATATTTACTGGAATCCTAAGGCAGACTTAAACAGGCCACTCAAAGGCCAGGCTGATGAGGTTTTCATTTGAAAATTCAGCAATTTTTTCTAGATTTGAAAAGCTGAATGACAATTGCATGGTATATTTCAGTCTAGTCTGGACCTTCTTGAATAGGTATGAAACATTTTGGCCCTTACTTGAGTTGAGAATATTTGATTTAAGAAAAACAAAGACAGCCTCTCAGGCACCCACATGTATGAACCCACAAAGCTACATTTCCTTTGAAAAACTCTTTATACCCATCTAAGTTTGTGCAAAAGTAGTGCAAGTTATATTCTTCCCTTTGCTATCTGAGAGGATGGCTTTGAAGGGCACCAAAAATTCCCACTACTGTGAACTTCCCATCAGTGAAACACATGACACGACACCAAGAGCAGCACTGGACAAGTCTTCTCCTCTGCCTCTCAAAAACCTGTCCTCATTGAAAGCACAACCACTACATTTACTTCACATTAACTAGCCACATGTGCTGCCTAAATAAAAGTGAGGTGGAGCAAAAGTACTATCAGACAATGCCTGAAAATCAGCTAAATGTTGCACTCAGCTCAAGGGAAAGCTGTGTACATCTTGAATAATGAAAGCAGTCAATGAAACCATTAAACTTTGTCACACAGAGACAAACTGCAATGAAAACCACCACCAATATGAATTCTGTTCCTAGACAGAAACACAATATACTATCTTTGGAAACAATTCTATACCCTTCCCTGCCACTCAGGTTACTGAAATTAAATCTGGGGATACTTGTTAGTATAACAATAAAAAGCACATTACCTGGAAGACACAGGAAAAAGAAGTTTTATGTCTAATCAAGTTTAGACAAATAACTGTTTCTGAAGAATGTTGTTTATTCAGTTAGACAGAGTAATTCAGAGTACATTATTTGCTTGTTTTTTAAGATTCAACCCACAGGGCTGGATAATGTCTTGCTCCTCAGTGAACCAAGAAAAAGAAATACATTCTGCTATGGAGCTGTAGACAGGTATTTCTGGATTGTGGATTTGTCTTATGCACTTTACTTTGGGTCTGTGACCAACAGAAGGCTCTAAATAAATTAATTTATATGCATTTATTTATGGATAGCTAACTAACATCTTTCTGTTGGACTCTGCTTGCAAACCTCAAACTTATTAAAAGGCAAGTTAAAGCACATGAAACTCATACAAACCCATGAGTTGCAGAGCACTCAAGTCACTCTTCTCCACAATTTGTGCAAAGGGGCATAAAATTCACTGGCAACAGGGCAAAACTGAACTGCATCCTTCTAACCAACATAGGCACCACACTCCCAGGAGACCACTGGTGGCAGCTTCTAATAGCATGAAACACCTCTGCTCCCTCAGCTCTGTAATCCAAGGACACAGATTTCTAAAAGGTCAACTGTTAACAAAAGCATCCAGCTAATATGTTGAGCCAATGTAATTGGATTAAATTAAGATTACAGCCATTCCACAGGGAGAAATACATTTCACACTTTTTTATATAAGCATTTTTCCACCCTGAGAACTCTAAGAGCAAAGGAAGGAGGGGTGAAAAGGGAACAATTCAGGGCGTGGGAAGAGTAGGTCAAAGGGATTCAATTAAAGATAAAAGAGAATCTCAAAACCAGGTGTGAGGAGGGGCAATGCTTAGGACGTAAAATCCAGAGATTTGCAGCTCTTTCCATCAGAAGAGAAACTTAGGTTTGGATTATACATCAAAACTTTTTGTCTCAACTTGTTTGCAAGACACGAACAGCAGTATTTTGCCTCTGCTTTTGTGGTTAAAGACTTATATAAGTTTTTCCCGTGAACTTCAAATAATCAGAGAGAACACAGACAGCATCCTTTGGCTGCACAGAGCAGCAAAAGCCTGCCTGCATGGCTGGGGCTGGTACAAACAACACACTCTTGTCAGGCTCACCAGTACGGTGCATGTACAGACAGTGTAGGGCTAGTGAAAAAAATACCACATGACAGAGAGCTCTACAAGATAACTGGTTTTTAGGGTACAAAGCATACAGGAAACCTGAGAGATACGTAGAACAAAATATTTTCGTGGAGTTTAAAAGATCTTGATTACTGACAGGCAATTTTAGGAAACCCTGAGGAATGTTTAATTTCAGGCCAGATGTTACACGTCACTCAGCAAGTGCTCGCTTCCCCTTCCTGTTTTACAAACTTCATAGCTGATAAGACGTAGGACTGAAGTGGCGTATTCTCTCAATTTCTTCTTTCATGAACTACAGAATAAAGATTTCCTAGTGCTTTTTTGTTTGCACTAGAGATCCTTGGTGACTCACAGTTTCTCTCCCATCTCCAAAATTATTCATAGTGCCTTCCGATATCTGGCTTCTCTTCAGAAACCTCAAGATCTGTGATCAGCAGAATCAGTGAGCCTTTTAAAAAAAATCTTGATTGTGTCACTTAGTTTTGCTACAGCACTATATTCATTATTTGCACTATTTATACAAAAAAATATTATTTGTCCTTATTGCATTACTTGACCAATTGCAGCATGTGCAACCATCTGACACAGTATGAGGGACCTGCTAAGAAACAACAAGCCAAAGGACACCAGCACAAAGCATCCCAAATGACAGGGACAGATAGGAAGCAAAGGGACAAAAAATTTCTCAGTGACATGAAATCTGAGTGCAAGAAATGGGAAGCCAGATTCTTTAGGGGGACGGTGAAAGGAGTACAAAATACACAGAACTATGAGACAGGTAAGGCACAAACTGATACATTCCAGCAAGAGACACAAAAGTAACAGGAAAGCATCCCATTAAACTAAACCAGATACCTGCCTAACCCCTTAGTCCAGATGTCAAAATTGTGGCAACAATGGTTTTAACTCAAGTTTCTCTTCCAATATTATGAGCGTTCCCTGATATAGATACAACTATAGACCACTGTTCAGTGCAGACCACTAAAAACTGGTGGCATCTTGAGTCCTATGTAGGTTTGCCCTTTTAGCTTCAATCTCTTTAAAAAAAAAAAAAAAAAAGAAACCCAGATAGCAACCACAGTCAACATCAGAGGCAAACCCACAAGAATGTCTTTTATAAGAACACTTGTCTCTAGAGGAAAATAGTTTAAAACTCCTAGGATAAGCTAAGTATTTTCAAGTACACAGACCTCATGAAATTTACTTTACAATACTCAGTCTCATGGATTAACTTTCAAGAGGAGGTTGGAGGCAGGTTATCTTACAGAAGAGAAGGAGCAAGTGTAATATTAATTAATTGAAAACAGGGGTGGAAAAGGTGCAAATGGGAAATTACACCATTCCTTTTAACGGGCTGGTTTGATTTCTTGGTTACCTGGGTCTATCAGGTTGCTGGCACCAGCTCTTCTGCATCCTCCCTCCATCCCTGCTCTCCTGGCACAGGCAGCACCTGATTGGTATGTCCTCATCAGCCCCCACAGAAAACTGATTCAAGAGGTCCCTACCAGCAGTAACTCAGTCCTACTCCAAGACATAAATAATTTTTTGCCAGGTTATCCCTTTTGAGTGATGAGCCTGCACTGAGAGCTGCGGAGAAGCTCTCAGTGTGACACCCACCCAATATCCCTTGGGGCACCAGATTGACCTTTGAGCAGCTTCACTGTCACACAGCAATCAACTTCAGTTCTTGGGGAAAGGAACTGGCAACAATTAGAAATAAAGAAAAAAATTTAGTGTTACCTTGTAACAGACAAGTAAGTGCTAAGCATCAGGGAAGAGCCAGCACAGGGTTTTGTCAAGACAGCAGAGCACAGTGCCCACCCAGCTGGGGCAGACATCAGCTTTTGAGGACTGCATCATATCCAACCAAAGCCTTCGTTTCTCTGAGAACTATATATTTAAGTTTGAGGGAAGAAGCAGTAAAACACTCTCTAAGTCTTTCCAGTGATACAATCATGGAGAAAAACTTTGCCAAATTATGCACACTAAAATTTGTCCTGCTAGATGTGTCTCTCAGCTTTACTGCTGGACACAAGTTAGTTGCACTGTTTGCAAGAGACAGACCTAAGAAAAATTACATTACCTGTGCTACCTTCTGAAAATCTTTTGTCTGAAATATTGCTGCACCCATTGGGCTTCAGCAAGCAGATAAAACTTGCTGGAAGAATGATCTGAGTTGGGCATATTCTACTACCCCAAAACTTAAAGTCATTTGGAAAGTGGAGTCAGCACACTTTCATTACAAGTGTGAAGCACCAAATTCCACTTCAAACTCCTGTAACAGCTCTTGGGCCTCCCAGGCTCTGCACATTTCATCTCCTTCACAGTCCTGAGACCTATCAACATCCCCTGCCTCCCTAGCAGGCATTCAAAGTGTATTTGAAGAGCAGCAGTCTGATTTAAATACAAAAGGACAAAAGCTGACCTCAGAATGAGAACAAAAGTAACCTGGGACAAAGCCTGAGATGGGGATAGAAAATAAAAACTTATTCCAAAAAACAATGGGATGAGGAGCTGAAAAGAAACACCAGTTTATGGTCGACCGGGCTGGAAAAACAGGAAGACTGGAAACAACCAAGCATGGCAAGGAATAAATTGTTTGTATTAAGTGATAGCTGACAGTGAATTAAGCAGCAAGTCAGAGAAATGTGTCTTAGGGCTCAGCTGTAGGTGTCTCAGAGCTAGGAGTAAGATGGGCAAGTTAAGTAAGGGATGATGACTAAGCCTGGCGTAGTCTCTAGAAGATATTACAATTGCTAGGGGCAGATAAAATAGCAGCTTTTCTGTAATGTCACCACAATGCTGATATTACTGGGGAGGGGATGCAAACCTTTCCAGCAAGCACAGATAAATTTTGACTACTGCAAGGAAGCCATAGCATAGGTTCTTTACCAATCCCCTGACATTTTTGCACAGGCTTTCTTCCACGTTTTCTAAATTAAGCAGTCACTTAAAAGTACAATTTAAAAGCTGAGGTTATGGAGGCATGAACTCTAGAAAGCTGTTCCAGAGGTCAGGAGCTGCAGAGAAGAAAGCAAATACATTACATGAAAGCGTAAATTAAACTGGAGCTTGATGAGGAAGGAATACAAGAGAGGAAGCAAAGGAAAAAAGACACCTTGGGGTGAATGCCAGGCAATATCTATACACTAAGGAAATGTCTCCACTGAACAAAGGGATACAGGCTGAGGAGCATTTAGAACACACTCAAATGAACAAACCCTGGTACGTGGAGAGCTGTGAGTGTCTGCCAGAGGGCTGCACCCAGCTGAGGGCACAGCAAACATTCAGGAAGACTGGAAAATAGGGAGAAGTGCAGAGAGGAAGGCAGAGTAGCTATCAGTAAGGAAGAGGCTCAGCTCTGCTGGTCAGCTCACAAGCAAAGAAACACCTAAGGTCAGCAAAAAGATGTAAGAGGAGCTCCAGACTTCTTGCCTTCAAACTCCTACTGACAATTCATTTCATACCCACTGCCACATTTCTCAACAGAAATAAAACGTGCAGTTCAAACTCCTGGAAGGGAGAGGGATTTCCATCTTCCATGAAGAATAAGAAAATGAAGAAATAGTTGGGAATTAAACCATTGGTAGGTAAAAGACAACAAAGCATGTCCTAAAAAGGAAAGTTCTGTAAGTCCTCTCAGGTCTTCCTAAAGTATTACTTCCCTATGAAAAGCAGGCAGTCCCATACAGAGGAACAAGACCAGGAATGGCACTTTTAATGAAAGCATGACCTCAAAATTCAGCTTTAGTCATAGCCATTCATAAGACTGAGGTAAAAGAACACAAATAGTGTCTTTAAAATGGAATACACTGTAAAATCAACACAAGGCAGAAAAGGAGTCTGAAATAACAGCTACTTATTCATATGGATTATTAGCTGAGTGACAAGCAGCTTGTATTTAAAGTAAAATTTAAAGAGTCTTTTTAAAGCAAATGAAAACACAGTTTACAGAAATCATCCTGATCATTCTAACCCAACACAAAAGCCCCAAATCGTCTTATAAAACAGCAACTGTATTTAAAGAAGGACCAAAAAGTACTTTCTATTATAGCAATTTCTGTTTCCTAAGTTATCACCTTATTTTTCAGCTTATTATGGTTTTGGCTGAGGGAAATTCTTCTCTAGTTCTTATACTGAAATTCTCAATTCAGGTACAGTCAAATTGTTTGTTTTTAATGTAGACAAATATTAGAAGAAAATCCCTTCTATATGTCTTAATTTGGTTTGTACTTGAGTAAGAGGCATATCACAATTACAAAATTAAATGATTTTCTGATCATATGCAGCCTCTCCACATTAGGTATTTGACACTGAGGGCTGAAGGCTAATATGTTGCTCTGGTGAAGTTTCTTTCAAGGCCTAATTAAACCATCCTATTTCTATCAATTTTCTATATTTCTATTTCTATCAATTTTCCATTTTCACGATTCCCTCAGAAGTATCCAAGAGTCAAGGAAGCCATGAACTGTAAACACTTAAAAGATGAAACCACACAACTTTCATTTAGCTCCAAGAAGTTGAAATGTGGGTGGCCAACTTTCAGCGGCAAATTCTTGTATGAAAGTGGGACTCAGGCCAGAGGAACCGAGCGGCGGCTTTCCCTTCTCAGGATGAATGTGCAGGAAGAAGCAATGCAAGTGCCATGAGTGCCTCCCAGACGTTGCTGCAGAACATCCCACAAAGCCATTTCTGACACCCACAGAGAGGAATACATCAGCTTTCAGGCATGCTCAGCAATTTGAGCACGGGTAGCTCACTCCCGTGTTAGTGTCACTGCGCATCGGTGCCATCCCAACGAGGCACTTCACACTCTCATCTCGAGCCTGCCTGAACAGAAGAACATTTCCAACTGCTTTTAGAGGAAACACAACGGCCTGAACCAAATCAAGAAAGTACTGAAATGTAGCAATGAAAAATGGCAGTTTCTCCCTACAGCTGCACATCAGGTAATTTTTATTAAAGCAGGATTATAATCTCAATATACTAATTACCTTTAATTTTCATCCTGGTATCTCATGTGACCTGGCCTGCCCTCTGGTCAGATTATCTCATAGTCACCAACATTAACATAATCTTGACACCAAGGTAAGTGGACAACCCTGTTTGACATCACTCCATTTTAGGCTCATAGATCTACTGGAGTGTCATGGATTCATTTCAGCCCCACACCCCACCAGAATTGCACTCAGTAGAGTAACCAGTGGCAAAACGTGCAGCTTATCTTGTTTTCCTACTCTGCTGCAGTATTTTCTTTGCACTAAAAGAGGAAGGACATTACAACGGTTGTGCAAGACATAAACCAAAGCGTAAGCCACGTTTCTGGCCTCAAACCAAGAGAATTACACCTATGTTGCATAGGAAATGAATCATCTGAGATCTTTCTTATTGCAATTTTTCCACCAGATACGAAACAATTACTTCTTACTGGAAGTAATGGCTTTGCACTGTACTAAGGCTGAAAGCTCCAGTTACCACTTCATGTTGAAATACAAAAAGTTGTTTTCAGGAAACTGCACCCAGTTTTCATCTCAACTGCTACACTGCCCAAGGTGAGGAGTGCATGTATCTCTGGGCAGTCCCGAAAAGCCTCCATGCAAACCCCTCACCCCACCAGCTGCCAAGGGCTGAGCTGCACCTGCTTGGTTAAGGTGGAAGCTGTGGAGACAAAACTTCCAGAAAATGTAATGACAAACAGCCAACACTTGCATGGCCAGACTAACACCAGCACCTGGGGTGTGGAATCCTGACCACAGATTTTTGGGGGTGTGTCTGGATGCAGCAGGATCGTTTCCCTCCCATTCCCTGGGAAACACAGCCTGGGTGGTAAGGTAAGGCCAGACCTGTCACTAGCAGGCTCCAATGCCAGCCTCATCCTACAAACTGGTGTCAAAGCTACCAGCCAATTTGCCTACTCCCATTCCCAAAGAAACCACCTCAGCAAGGCTGTTGCCTCCAGAGCAGAGCTCGGGGATTTTCAGTTGTGGTTGACATCAGTGATTTCTCACCGCGCACATCCTTTGAAGAAAACAAGACTGTCACAGAACAGGCCTGATGCTGAACTTGCAAACTCATGGCAAGCAGCTGGGGTGGGGTGGGGAACATGACATAAACAGAGAGGGGACAGGATGTGACAGCAGACCAGCCACGTAAGAGACTTCTTGGTGTAATGTTTTTGTATTGCCTTTATATGTAACAGTTCCACCAGCACGGGTGCACCTTTTATGTTACCCATTGAGACCAAAGTAAGCCAAATAAGGAAGTCATAGTTCAATTCACATGGTGTATGATGGGGCACGACATCTCTGTGTGGCTTCAGAGCTGCTTGCAGTGTTTCAGCCTTCAGGAGACTTTCAGCCTCCTGACTAGAAAGGCTAAAGTTGAACTGGACCAAGGGAAAGAAATCTTCCCTATCATTTTACAGTTGAGCCCAAAGAAAAAATATTGCGAAGCAAATCAGTCTCAAAATACATCCTAGAGATATTTTTGACTTATGTATTTAAGGATTTTTTTTTATTTTAAAAGCTGTTAACTTCAAAATAAGATTGCAATTGGATTTGTTTCACTGAGTGGCTTCCACTCTATGTGTGGAAATTAGCACAGCTACTTAGAAAAGAAAAACTCTCAAACACTGTCAGTTGTCCGCAAAATTGTCTATTAAACAAACAAGCTGTGAGACTGGGGGAGGAAGGACACTGAGAGCTGGAGTATATAATAGGATGAACTTCCTCATACGAAATTCCAGTAAATGCCATGGAGCATTAGATAAACAGGTTAAAAATTAGCAGCAGTATTCCAAGCACATATATTGACATCAGAATCAGGAAAAGCATTATTCCTCACTTACAAAACATTACAGAATACAGCGATAAACCTCTCTAGGAAGATGTAATTAATAAGCCTGGATACATATAAAGTGAAAAGTGAGGAGAAAGAGGAGCACTTCCAAAGCCATACCGGTGTTATCTCAGTGTAGGTGCTCTGTAATGGTGCAAGATTGGGCTGGCTTTACAAAGTTCACTCACTAAACTGCCTGCCTAGGCCACAGCATCTTGAGTTTTGTTTTCCTTGAATACAGGATACGCACAAGAAAGGACGACATCTGTGGAATTTCACAAATGGAGTCTCTGGAGTGCAAGATTTCGTGTCTACACATGTCTGCAGCTTGCGATGTCCCACCCTGGCACCCCAAACCTTCCTGTGCTCCATACAAAATACCCACACCAAGTTATACCAGAGCAGTGCCAAGGGACTGCAACACTTCCCTCACTGAGAGGTGATTCACAGGGAACAAACAAACTTGTACACTCCTACAAAAACTAATGACAAAAAGAATACGTACATAAACACTTCAGAAACTACGGCAGACAGCTACAAACTAAAAGGTAGAACGTTTAAAATACTCAAGTGCACATGAGCATTAGCACTGGGTATTCACATCCCCAAAGCAGGTGAATCCTTCCTTAAAAGTTAACACCAATCTTGACTCCATATTTTTAATTCACTGCCTGAGGTGCAATGGCTCTTACATCTATCTACTTTTTAAATTAATGTGATTAGTAATGAGAATTTAGATCTGAAGCAGCAAAACATTTTTAAGTACTTTCTTAACCCAGTTCCCCCAAGTATAAAAGCATATAGCAGGGTTCCTCAAAAGTAATAAACGGACTTTGAATCCATTTAGGGTGATAAAAATATTATCTAGCTTTCAAAGGTCATTGTGAAAGTTGACAAACATTCAGGAGAATCAGGTGAGGTGCAATGATTTGCATTTACAGAATCAGACAATGAGAAATAACATGAGGTCCTAAGCATTTACTGCAATACAAGATAGTTCTGTACATTATGTAAATTGTGAGAATATTACTTCACTTTAGGGCAGCTTCAACATTGTTCAAACAGATTAACCCTGATAAGTTATTTCTGCACCCACAAGTAACTGTAATGCTGACTTTGCACAAGAGATCAATTTATCATTCACAAGTTAATTAAGTATAGTTTCAAAAATTAAATTACCAGCATTGCATTAAAAAAAATCCTTACATAACCTTGATGAAGTCAACACAATAACCTCTACCACATACCAAACTTCAGAGTGACAAAAATAAGTAAGTGTCCAAGAAACAGGAAAACACATATGTAAAACATATCCAAAAGCAGCTATTGCTAGAAGCAGTCGGAAAGGAGGCTCCAGAAAGTTGCAGAAATAGAGAAAAGATTTTAAGAAGAGAGCAAGGGAGAGAATCACAGATAGCAGGGATCTGAAGACCCCAGCTATGGCTGACAGCCTCCACCCTAGATCTGGAGCTGGTACTGCCATCAGAAGGCTTCTCTTCACAGCACATTCCTTTGACTGCAAACTGAACATGGTGTTCACCTAGCCTGGGTTGCTAAACTCTAGAAACTGATGCCTTCCTGCCTCCCCACATCAAGGTAGGCAGCTGCTGCATTTACTTTTATTGCACAGGTCAATTTGGCAACAGCTTACACGGCTGAAATGGCACAGAGACAGCCAAGTTCCTGATGTTTTAAATGATGTTTAATGTCACAAAGAACAACTAATCCACTGAGCTTTCACTGCAATACACATTCTACCTTTGCAGTATTTTATCAATCCATCAGCCACACCATGGAGCAGAACAACCTGAGAGCGCTGGCAAAATGACGACAAACTGATTTCAAATAGGAAGTTTTACCTATTCTCATGGACAGAGAGGGAATAAAAAAAAGACAAGATGGCAGCAGGCCTTAAGTCAAGTGAATGAGTGTTGGTAGACTAAATAATTTTCTTCTTCACATTTAGGAAAATTCTGTCATGCACAGGACCATCTAAAACAACCTATGTGACAGCCTAATTTACATGACAACAACCAAAACAGATGCTTTTCCAGGGAGTCACAGGTAATGAATTTCTAGAGAAAAAGAAATTAAAGTTGCTGTTCTTTCAGATTATATAGGGCATTTTCAAAAAGTTATCCCTTTCAGCTTCGGTGATGCAGAAAATCTTCAGCCCTACAATCAAACAAGGGCTTGAACCTATGTGAAAACTGACCCACACCAGACACAATCTGTCCCTTCTACTTTGTCTTCTTTACAGTGTATTTCCTAAACACCTTGAGATGACTTCTCCAGAAAAATTAGTAACACCCTGAAGTCTCAAATTTTAAAATGAAGTGAATTTGCATTTTTCTCTCTAATCTACACTTTGATGAAAGAAAAGAATCTGACTTTCTAATATGACCGCCTACATATCACAGACCCTAGTTGCTGTGCTATTGTAGCCAAAGATAAGAATGCAATTTTAGAATCTTTGTTATGAAAATGAGATGAACAAGCACCTGTCAGGAAGTACCATAAACACAGTTGCTCCGACCAAAAAGCAAGTAGAAGGATTTGCTAACTTCAGAGCTGTTCAGAGTTGAAATTAGAGAGCATAACTCTACAGAGACATGACAGCAAAACAGTCATTGTGTCAAAACTTGAAGGCATAAACTCATTATTTTCCCCTCACTTAAAAAAAAAAAACTAATTTCCACTTTGAGTTTGCATTGTTTAAGCTTTTAATATTAAATTTTCCACGTGCTCAAGTTCAACAACTTAAAAAGTCCTTGTAGTGGTTTGAAAGTAAAACGAGTGAGAGGCTCCAAGTCAGAAATACAATTTAATAGGAAGAAGAAAAAAAAGGATAAAATAAAATAAATGCAACAATACAAAAGACCACTGACAGAGTCAGAATACAACCTG
>JBBMKD010000102.1:60856057-60873739 GCA_037834095.1 Argya squamiceps
ATACAGGGGGTCCTTGATGGCCCATTAACGAGAGATAACTCCCGGTGGGAGTTATCTATGAGTCATGCAGAAGACCCCTTAACAGAAGAGGGAGGGGGAACTTGGAAGAACACTGCTTCAACAATTGGTTTCAACAGTTAATGAAGATGGTGATAGAATACTTTGTGCATATCTTATACTACAACCCAGGACAGTCCTTTAACACTGGAATCATCTCAGGGAGCAGCTGAGGTGGGAAAGCACCTCTGGAGATCATCTAGTCCACCTACTGCTGCTCAAAGAGAAGGCAACTAGAACAGGATGCTCAGGGCTGTATTCAGTTGGGTTTTTAATGTGGCCAGTGAATGCAACTCCACAACCAAAGGGACCTGCTCCAGCATACCTTTGCTGTATAATCTTCTGTTTAAATCAACTCTCTTCATTTCAATTATTACCCATTGCCTTTTATCCTGTCACTGGCCACCACTGAGAATAGCCTGGCTCCATTTTCTTCCCTCTCTCCCATCATGTGTTTAAACACCTCCAGGCTCAACAGCCCCAGATCTCTCAGCCTCTCCTCTATGAGATGCTCTGAGGCTTTAACCACCTTTGTAGCCACTCGCTGGACCTGCTCCAGTATGCCCATGTCCTCTCATAATGAGGAGCCCAGAACTGGACCCAGCATGTCAGCTGTGTCTCACGAGGGCTGAGCAGAGGGAAAGGATCATCTCACTCTGCAGAGCTGCTTTATAGCAGGTTTGTCCCAGCCCGTTCTGCTACCTGGAATTATTCCTCTGTGGAGGCAGGACTTTCCATTTCCTTTTGCTGAATTTCATGAGGTTCCTGTCAGCCCCTTCCTCAAGCCTGTCGAAGTCCCTCTGGACAGCAGTGCAACCATCAGTTGTATCAACTACCATCCCCAGTTCTGTATCTCCTATCAGTCAAGTCACTCCTCAATATTAATTTCATAGGCAAAATAGTGCTTAAGTTACACTGAAAGGCATTTTCAACAGACCTCAAATAATTCATGCTGCCCTGTTTAACAGCACCTTCTAATTTCAAGATCTTTCCCTTACAAATACTAGAACTGAATCACATATTTTACTTCAGGTATCAGTCACACTGAAACTGCTGACTGAGGCAAAAGTATCCCCGCTCTTGCTCGGTTTTTTTGTACATGCCAGGATGCAAGCCTCAGTGCCATTGCCTCTCAGCGTTGTGCTGGAAGCTGGTGTGCAGTTGCTTGTCCACTACAGACTTCCCAGAAGTGCTGCTTTCCAGGATACAGGCCCCCTTTCATAAGGCATGGCTTGCATTCCCTGTGCTCTAGCATACAACTTTGCCTTTAGCCATATTAAAGACACAGTGTGTCCAAATGTGCCTGGAGAGAAAGTTGTGAGAGCTCCATTATCATTTACTATTCTGCTGGCAATTACTATCAGTAACAGGTTTTTTTTGTTTACTTCTGCAATAAGGATGAAAGCACTCCATAGTATTGGGATTAGTGCAAATACTCACTGGAATCAATCAAAAGGACTCTTTTCCTGCCACTTAGCCGATTTTTTAAATCAATTTCATATTGACAGTTACTTTTGTTAATCAAAATGCTTTACAAAATTAAATGTATTTTCTATCAGCCTCATTCACACATTGGACAGCCGTACCTCTGTTAACTTCTAGCTTTCAGCAGAAGGGTGAAGGTAGGAAAAGCTGGCTGTGGGATACTGCTGGTGAACACTTTTGGAAACACCGCAGGCACTCTTTGCAGTGCTGTATACAGAAGAACTCCATCCTCATAATTGTACACTACTTAAACCCTACAGAAAGGTTTATTTCAAGACTATTGGCCATCCCAAGTATTCTGGAAGTTTTCAGGCCCTGGCACAAGGCTGGAAGAGAAGAACATTAGCAGAAGGGTAGAAGAGACAACACCTGGATTGAAGGCAGAAACTTACATGTCTATACATGAGCTTTAATTTCTGTTCATTGTAGCCTAAAGTTCAGAGAAAGTCCAGCTGGCTTTTTGTCCACTGTGGCCTTCCCCCTCATTCCCTTTCTGCTACCTGCTTGTCCTGCTGTATAACCATGCAGCTATTAGAACTATCCCGTAGGCAAGGGACAGTTAAATGGGATTTTCCAGAAGCCTGGGGAAGTCTTCCAATGGAATCTAGCACTAAAATACCACCTATTAAAGGCTGAACTAAAAATTCCTTTCTTTAAATAACTTTGAAGACAGAAGGAATCTATCTACTCTATTCAGGCCCATGGATTCCTCCCCAAACGTACCTTAACCTGTTCAGCAGATAAATGACCGCATGGTTTAATTGTATCTTCTTCACAGAAGCCATAACTTTTTCTCTTATGATCAGTACACCTTGATCCTTTTCATTTTCAAATGCAGTCCCACTTATGAGTCATCTTTCCCTCCTCTCACACACACTTTTCAGTCTCTCCTCTTCATCCTTTTCCTCTTGTTTTAGTAAAAGCTGTAGGTAGGGTGAACTAAAATAGCAAGTTTCACAACTGGACATGAGACATCCTTAAATTTAGATCAAATAAGCCCTTCAAAAGTACACGAGAGCTTTCCATCCAGACAGATTTATAAAAGCTACATATAATTATGGAAAGGAATAGGAATAAAAATAGCCTGTGGACTATGCCCTCTCTCAACAATATATGGATAGGAAGGAGGACAGCCTTGTTCTCTTAGAAGCAGGATAAAAGGTAAGGTAACTTGAGGCAGCCGTGGGAAGCACCCACCAGCCCACAGGCTTGCTAGATTGCTAAAAATCCTTAAGCGTGATAGATTCCCATAGAAACCCTCATTTTCTACACTAACTGTTTTCCCAACCCTAATTCCAAACTATAATCAAACTGTAAAGCTAAGATTACCCCAGAAAACTTGACTACATCCCACTATCTGAGACTGCAAGCTCTTATCTTAAGCTAAAGCAAAGACAGTCTTGGACAAAACCTGCTTTGCCAGTCATCGGTTTGTCTTGGAAGTCTAAAATTCAACAAAACACAAAACCCTGTTGTCTTGCCTTGACATCCATAACTCTACCCTTTCAACAGGCGCCTGCTGATGATAGCAGCAAGAGTTGTCTTACTCCCGACTTTCCTCCCACGCTTTGCACTGGCAAGGAGCCCTCACACACTCTGTCCTGGCTTGGAATGAGCTCTGCAGCCCAGTCCTACGCTTTCCACCGCAAACTGGAAATTTCGTGTCCACTTCAGGTAAATACATTTCATTGAATCAAATACAAGAAAGTAAATATGGCAGAGTTACAGTGCTCCTTGTGTAAAATATTGACTTCCAAGATAAACAGGAATGCTACACAGCTTTTGCATATTGCTATCCTGCAAGCGTTTCAATGCACAATGGTGCTAAAGAAAGTATCGGGAGAAAGATGGAAATTTTGGCAGCTGCTGAGGGGAGAACTAAGGCTACTGGCAATGGGCAGCACATGTAAGGATTGTGAGATAAACACATCAGACCTTCTTCACAAGTAATCAATAACAAAATAGTTGTTTGAAATCAGGCAACAAATTAAAGTAAAACTCTTATTTCATAGCCCTGTGAGTTACAGGCTGTCTCCAGAGTGAGGTCCACACTAGTTGAGCTTGTAGTAGAGGTTTACTTACAATAACAATGATACACCTTCTTTTAAGCCAAAGCTGAAATTCAGCAGTACATTCTGGTCACAAAGGCAGAATTTTGCTGTAGCATGGAAATAAGCAGGGCTGTGGGTGCTCTTGCTGCCAACGCAGGCTGGCTCCACCTCGCCACTTGAGGGGCAGAAAGGAGACTTTGCTATGAGTGCAGTCATGAAAGTCAACCTTCCACGGCCAACTTTGCATGTGACTGGCATTCATTACCACCCATCTGAGCAGAAGCCCTGCGAGCCTTCCCACCTTCATAAGCTACACAAGACCCTTGGCCACAGATGCTGCAGCTGTTGATTGTAAAAGCCATCCCAGCTGCTATCTCCAAGGATTCTGTGATCTTCCATGCAAGACCACAACTCCTTTACTTTCACTGATTAACAGTCAGTCACACTAAAGCCCTGTTTAGAGCTGTACCTGCCAAAGCAGTACAGCCAGTCTTTCCTCTGGAGGTATACACCCTGATAGCAGTGATTGCTGAGAAGACCTCCAGTATTGCAAGCTCACTACATACATAACTTCCAGGCACAAATTACATTTATATCTTCACCTACTTCAGCGCCAGCCATCAGACAGTAATGAAATTACATGTAGCCCAGGAGCCTCAGTCATGGGCTGGAAGACAAGAGCAAAAGGCATGGTGCAAAACAGCACCGAGCAGATTCCCAGTTTAAGCAAATATGGCTTTCCTCCATGGACTGAGGATGTTTTTAGCCATAGTTACTCCTCCATGTGCTCAAACCCGCTACACTGCCCCCAAGCCCTTCAAAGCTGGAGATGGGGAGAGCTTGTAGTTCCCTCCAGCCCTTGGGCACTGCAGGCCAGGCTGTGGCAGCTGCACACCCTCGGTAACCCAAGCAGTGAGCAGCGGCACAAAAGCTGCCTATTTCTTTGCAGAGCCATCTGTTAGGGTTTCGTTCCGCACAACTCCACTGGATTCTGGAGGTGCTGAGGTCACACACACAGCAAGGCTCTTGGTCTGCTGCCACTCCAAGCAAGTGTCCCGTGCATGGGGAGAGGGCACGGCTGAGGGCAGCCTCTGCCGGCCTCCTCCACCCTCACCACACGGCCAGCTGGGCCAGGGAGCTCCCTGGGCTGAAAACTAATCACTTGGCCAGTGTTAGCTTTCAGCTGGAGCAGTCCCGGGCCCGACAAGCACAGAGACGTATGAGGGCAGGAGCCAAACCAGGCAGGGAGGGAGGGCAGTATGACCCTATTTGTGATGACACCAACTTGGATTGGTGCAAGTCGACTGTGAAACCACACCCCCAAAGGGTGTCCCATGATGGTTCCAGGAAATCCCCTGGAAGCATATCTAGTAGCATAGACCTGGTTCCCAAATCATCCTTTCCTTCCTATCCCAAGTGGCAATTAAGGCTATTCTGCCTATGAGAGGACTACATTTCATTTCCATGAACGTGCAGATAGGAAACAGCAGGATATTTTAGTGTCCAAGACAGCCATTCTCGTGCTGCTGAATTGAATGAATACAGCATGTTGGTCTAGGGCACGATGGTGAGGACCAATGGGAAGACCTCTATCCCTCAATAACCTCCTGCAGAAACCCATCATGACTGAATTGCTTTGCCTTTCAATCCCTGCATGAAGCTAGTGACCACCTGAAGGATCTTGACGTGGTATTTAATCCTCTTCTCCATGTTACTGTCTTTAGAAATACCCAATAGTTTACCAAACAGCACAACTGCTTAACGGCATGTGGCTATTGAATTGAAAACACTGAAAGCAGGTCTTATCATATCTACCCTAAAAGAGTATCCTCAAAGTATAATAAGGAAGAAACTGGAACCATCAGTTAATAATGTTATCACTCTTTCCTTACAGCAGAAAACAAGGAGAAAAAAGCTAATCAAATACTACCACCTTTCTTCCCCTCTGCTATTGCTTCTCCTAACATTGACCACATTTGTGGTTAAATGCAGGGAGTCAAACTTCCTATAAGCAGTGTTGTTACAGTTCCAGATTTCCACTGTGGTTCAGCTGTATCACAGCTCTGGAAAGGCAAACTGGCACGTGCTCAAACCACCACCTTCCCTTGTTAGGGTGAAAAAATTCCACATTGTGACTCTAAAAGGTTCTTTAGCTGAATCACCTCACTGACCTGCCTTCTAAGATTTAAGTTCTTAATAGTGAACTTAAAAAAACACTTTGTCTAAATTGATATTCTGGATAAAAACACTAAGAAAATACTAATGCAATTTCATCACACTACAGGAGATGCATGTAGCCAGTTAAAAATGTACCTTCCCATTAAGACAATACTTTAAATTCAGGGTTCTGGCTGGGAAGATCACTGCACCTGCTCCATGCTGGGGCTCATGCCCACGCTGTCATGGAGAGGCACTCAAAGAAGAGGCAGAGCAACAATGAGGACAAAAACAATCATCTCTCAGGGAGAGGTGAAGTACTACTTGTGGAAGGTCTTCAGCATTACTCTGCAGCAGAGGGAACAATACATTTTCATATTTGATCAAGCGACCAAAGAGACTGGGCTGAATCCGGACAAAGAATCTGACATCATCTTTTCAGAAGGAAAGCAAACCTTCCAGGACCATTACAGGCAAGCAGGCTATTCCTAATCTTCTAGGCATGCCATAATTGCATTGTCAGTGGGAAAGCCAGGGTAGCTCTGGTGGGCAAGTATCTTTGTTGGGATCTTTATGCCACTCCCCTTACACCATTGCAGGGTTACACAAAGTTCCAGATCTGATGGCTTTTTCCATTTCAACAAGGTATTGCCATCCAAGTCAATAAGGCAAGCTCAAGTATCTGATATTTTTAGTTAGATATACTATAGCACCTCACAGATGCCTCAAATTTTCTCCCTGCAAGGTCTCAAGGCAATTCCCCCCTTCTCTGCTGCTGGTTGAGCAGAGTTTGGGACCTGCTCTTCACATGCTGAGGCAACTGAGCTTTTTAAAGAGCTGGGAAAGCCACATTTCTCCACTTCAAATGAAGTACTCAGAACAGATATAATCCCTCTCTAGTACAACTGGTGCTGCTTCCCCACCTTGGGTGAAGTAGGGAAGTGGTTTGAAACTGGCACTGAGGCCATCAAGAGAGTGAAAGGGTAGTCAAAAACCCTCAAAACTGCACAAATCTTAAGGGGAAAGGAAAAGACTGAAATTCTGATCCTTTCTTACTGAAAACATGATAATGACTCTTGATTCACTTCAAAACAGAAAGACCTGATTTTGGCCTTAGAGAAAGGAGTCCATCTTAGTCTCTGCATTGCAGATGAGAACAACCACATTTTCGCTTGGTCTGACTTATTGCTAAATTGATTATTCTCCAGGACTAGGAAAGAGGGAGAAAGGAGGAAGATTGTAATCACCCTTATAAAATTATTTTAGGTGAAAAAAGTGAATGCATCCTACTTTTCCTAGCAACCCTCTTTCCTAATTCTGAAGCAAATAAATCACACTAAGGATAGTATCTTGAACATATGGCTCTAAATAAGGGGGATTTGCCTCCTTTTCTCTTCTCTCTTTTTCTCCTCTAAATTAAATATGCCAGTCTCTGGAATTCCCTACACATTCCCTTTCACAGCAAAAGGGGTTTCTGTCCCCCTAAAATACAAATACCACAAAAAAAATTCCTTTGTAACTACTAACTTAATTCTGTCCACAGAAGGTTGTATCTAAGTTTAATATCTAGCCAATTGCACACAACCTGTTCACTACTGTTGCATTCACTTCCCACATATTCAGCAAACATGATGCTACCAAGACGAGAATAGGGAAGGACTTTGGTGCACCAAGACCAGCAGTAACATGAAGAGCATCTTTACAGACGAACAGGTCATAACAATGCTGGAGGCTGCCAAATGATCCTGCATCTTTCTTTGCCATCTCTCTTGTAAACACCTACAAAGCACATGGCTCCAAGTACAGGAACTCATGGGATGTGTTTTTATTTTGCCCCTCTGCTTTTCCATGCACAAGACACCCCACGCTGCACGGTGTGGGCTTTGAACACTCCTGTCTTTCTGCAGAGCAGCTGAAGCGGAGGACCACTGGGAAGGATGCTGCTAACCCCTAGATCTGGAAGAGACTTCCCACAGGCACCCTGCAGGAAGGGGGAAACACCCCCTGAAGTTCCTCATTCCCCTGCCGGCAATCCAAGAAGGCAGCTGGTGACACTGCGTGGAAGACGATCACAGAGAAGTTTGCCAGCAGGAACGAAAGGGTAACGAAGATGCCAAAAGCCAACGGTCTGCATTTTTCTTTATTTTTGGTAAGCAAAAATAAAACTAAGCAACACAAATGTGACTAGCAATAGAAATCAGGAAGCAAATGTAAATGATTTTATAGAAAGCATGAATCCAAGTCATACCAAAAGCCACCTGAATGTTTCTCTATCATAGGCAATTTCTCATGTTCTTTTATGTCATCTTTGCAGTGTCAGTTTTCGAGAGAATAATTCTCAGCTCAGCACGACAGAACAGTAATACCGACAGGCATGAAGAACATTAGCATGTTATAAATAAACTGCTAATTTGAGGTGGGAAAAATCATCAAGGCAGCTCTTATGATTAAGAACTAGAGAAAGAAAATGAGCAACTTGCTTATGCTTTCAGGACACTGGATTTTACAAAAAAAAAAAGCTTTTTCTAACCCCTAATTCCTGAGGGAAAGAATAAACCCAGTGAAGTACCTACTGTTGAGACAAAGAAGCCAGTGAAAATGCTATTATAATTTTTAAAGCCCTCCCTGCACCCACCTCAAATAGTAAGTTGTCTTTTTTACTTGCCTAAAGAATTTTGTTAAAGGGTACTACAACCGGGTTGTGAAGTTTCAGCTTCCTCTCAGCCGACTTGCAGTTTTACATAACTCCCCAGAGACACTTTTTGGTCACAGATACCATGCAGCTGAAAGCAAAAAAAACAACGCACCCAAAAAAGTACGAGGTGCAGAAGCATTATACAGCAATTCAGATCTGGGTTACTTAGAACCACTCAATAAAACCCTTACCATGAAAAGTAAAACTTTATTCCGTCGAGCCGGCGGCCAGGATTATTCGTGCCTGCGATAGCCCTGATCACCACCCTCCGTCTGCCCTGTGTGGGGTTCCCTTCCCACCCTGTCCCCAAGTCTGCAAGGACAGATAACTCCCTGCCACAGCACGGCTGCCACCTCGGGTATTATTTCTGTACCACTCCAGCAGTGTCGCTCTGTCCCAGCATGACACTTACCAAGCATTGCTATAAAAATTTCTGCGTATATCTATGTTTTCCACGGGCGGGGATAATGGCCTCATTGCCATAGCCTTGATAAAAGCTCCAACAAGACAGCTTTCAGATATCACCACACAAAAGCCTTCTGTGACAGCTGTAACCAGCATCAATTCCCGCTATGCGAAGACATTAGACAAAGTGTGAACTAGCTTACTGTATGGGGACAAAAAACTGACTGTCAATGTGTGGGACCAACACTGTCTAAAAACACAACGCTGGCAAGGCAAAATAGCACCAGCATATATACATGCTAATTGCCATTTAATTCCAGAATTAGCAGCACAAGAGAACAAGTACTGAAGGCACTATTAGGTTACTAGCATCGCTCAAGACATTATAATTCCATATAATTCCATTTCTAGTGTCCCTGGAAGGAAAATGACTTTTAAAACAGCAGATGTTAAAAACACCCAAGCAGAAGGTGAAGGAAAGCCCAGTTTCCATTACAGAAGCACCCAGAGAATGCAGCAAACCCTTCAGATCTGCTCCTCAGAGCATGTATTTTCCTACAGAATCATGGAATAGCTTGGGTTGGAAGAGCTCTTTAAAGGTCATCTAGTCCAGCCCTCCTGCAATGAGGGCTAACATCTAACTAGATCAGGTTGCTCAGAGCTCCATCCAACCCAGCCTTGAACGTTGCCAGGAATGAGTACCTATTCCCTGTCTGAGCAACCTGTTCCAATGTTTCATTAGCCATGCCATAAAAACCATCTTATACCTAGTCTAAATCCACATCCTTTTAGTATAGAACCACAACCAGTCAATAATCACAGAATAACCAGAGTTGGAACAGACACATAGGACACATCGGATCACTGAGTACAGCTCCTGGCCCTGCAGAGGACAGCCCTGATAATGACACCATGTGCCTGACAGCATTGTCCAAAGGCTTCTTGAACTCTGCCAGACTTGTGCTGTGACCACTTCCCTGGGGAGCCTGTTTCAGCATCCAACCACCCTCTGCGTGAAGACCATTTTCCTAACACCCAGCCAAAGCCACAGTAGGACACACAAAGCACCATTCCACCTATGGTACAAGAGCAAACCTTTTCTGTGCCTCATTTTGTACTTATTACATATTTATCTGCTTACACTTGGGTGGCATCCGAAAAGTCAGAAGCCTATTGTCAACCTCGATGGACTGCACCAATATAATTGCTGGGCCAAGAGATAAGGTTTTTACTTCCAGACCTGAATTTTGCCAGATGACAGCTCTTAAAATGAAGGTCTAGGAAGGAGGGATGCAAACAAGTCTACATGTTAGTTTGTTTCTGAAAAACATTTGAAAGGCAAATTTGAAAGCTAAGTTTTTAGATGGCATAGTACACTCACCCCATGGAGAAGTATTTCACTCTAAAATTACATCTGTACTTCAAAATGTGTAAAAAATATAAAATCCTACAGTGCATATTCAGTGGCTTGCAAAAAAAAAAGTATCTGTTACTGCACTCTAATTTTAGTATGATTTTATAACTAACGGGTAGAACTAAAATTAAGACAAAGTTATATTCAGAGAGAACTAGTAGAGTGGACCAATGAGCCTGACATGATATATAAGAATTAGACTCTTGCAGGGCATGGTGTGCATCATTGAGTCCTAAACCAGAGACTTTTAATGTCACCTTAATTAACAAGGAAGGAAGTTTGCCAATGAGTTCCTTCCCCAACCCCCCTTTTCTAGCACTAAGTTATGCAATATGCAACAACCTTTGAACCAACAGCTGTAGCACAAGCAAAAAACCCCAAACCAGAATAGCATGGTTAAGATGAGAATGTCTTTCAAGAAGTTCATTAATGAAAATTACCTTTAGAATCTATGCATACATAACCAACAGACATACCACAACTCGGGCCAGGAATGCTGGAGCTGAAGCAGCCAGGGCTAAGCAAACATCTTTTGCTGTCCAGATTCCCAATACAACTTACTTTTACCAAAAATAGCTCTTTATGTGTTTTCTAAAAGTTTTCATAGATTTTTGCAAAACAACTGGTGGCTCACAAGGTCTGTGTGACAGGACTGTAAAATTTCATTGTAAAAATAAAGAAATGAAAGCCCAAATAATAGCAGCCTCTGCTTTTAACAGTGATTTGTCCACATAAAGCTCCAGATACCAAGGACTCAATATCTGCAATACTGTAAGCGTGCATCACAGGAAATCGTATTTTCCGAAAAATCAGGTTCTGGACCCTTGAAGTGAGGCACATGAATATGCCACCAGCCTTAGCTAGTGGACACTTCTGGGCCTAAATGCAGCCACATACAAGTTGGAAGAATCTTGAAAGTAGCTGGAAGTGACCAAATTAAGTCTACTATTCAAAAAAAGCAATGAAATGGGATACAGGTTTTACTTTTAGAAGCAGGGATAAAAGAAAGCCATATCTGCCCACATAACTTAGCACACTCACAGAAGAGATGCCAGCTGATTCTGAGAAGGTGATCTTTAATGCTCCACTTCCTAGCTTAGTCCCAGGCCAAAGAGCTTGGGCACAAAACACCCGAGAGCTGCAGGGCATGCACACTGCAGCAGTGACAGAGTTAGCAGGTTAGTTTCCACACTGTCACAGGTCAACAACTGCCCACATTCATAAGTGGGACAGGAGGCTCATGACACACGCCATTAACCTTAGGCAAGCTCAGTTTGCAAACAGCTACCAGCACATTTGCTATGCATTCATGTATGTATAAAAGGGATGCTAAAACCCATGTAGTACTCTCTTACCACACAACAGGAGCCATTTTCATTAAGCTCTGGCTTAATCAACACCTAGTCAAGCTCCTGCCTTCTCCTTTTATGAGGCTTGCAGATGCAAATATCTACCACAGCTCATGTTGAGCTCACAAGGCATTAAGAACCCCATGAATGCCACTAGATCCAGCAAACAGCAGCAGCATCCCAGCAGACATCACAGTACTTCAAGAGACACCCATGCCAGGCATAGCACTCCCAAGTGTGGTTTTGGACCAACTTACTTGAGGAAAACAGAAGTTAAATAGTTCCTTTTTGAAGATGTGATAAATTGGGCAATTTTGCCAAGCCTGTCTTCAAACAGAACTGAAATTGAAACAGAATTCAAATACCTCACCAGCAGCACCTCTAACACTGCAGCAGCCCCATCCCAGAGGCATGGCTAGCCTCCCTCCTGCACACCACTGCCCCCAGGGAACATGGTGGGGGTTTCTTCTCCCCAGAACTACAAACATAATCCTGGTTGTGAAAAATAATGCAGGAAATGATTAACTCTGTCAGCCAAAACAAAAGCCTGAAGTCCAACTTAGTCATTTGTAAGGATGAGAGTTACCTCCGTATATATATACTCAGCACTGCCAGCTGTAAATGAGATTATTTGCAGAGACTATAAAACCTGGAGATTTAGTTAGTCTAAGAGCTTTCCATCTGCTGAAGCTCCCCACTGGGCCAGGCTGGATCTGTTACCACCACTGGTGCAAGAAACCCACTGGAACTAAAGTCAAGAGTCTCCAACTCATCTTTAGCAGGCAGTTAATTCCCCCACAAACCAGGACTGAAGCCTGAGGCACATTTCCATCCCTGCACATCAGCACTAGGACCAGCCCTGTCACCAGAGCCATGGCCATCAGCCAAGCAGACACTTCGGAAGTGAAGCCTGAGAGATACCATGCTTGAAGCTACCAAGAAAAGCCCCTATCTTCATTTCACATGCACCAATCTCATGCTTGCTGCTCTAAGCAGGAGGGATGGGCTGAATTTCCCTCCCACAACCACACCAGGCCTACTGGCCTGCACAGGGCTGGGCTCCAAAGAGGAATGGTGCTACTTCACTTTCCTTTTTGGCAAGCTGCATCTCCTAACAAGCTATTCCCACAGCAGCCATGCCTACTCATCCCCTCTGTCCCACACCTCCCATTCCCCTCCCCAGGGCCAGGTTAAGCCCTCATTAAACAAGCTGGGTCTGAAAGGGTCTCTGCAAAGAGAGTCTACCATGTGTTCCAAATATCTTTCAAAGCTGGCAGCCCACAGAAGTTTCACAAGTAAAAACAATTACAGACACACTCGTTTTCACACCCATGTGGTTCCTTTGTAAAAGCACATCTTTATCTTTACATTAATGGCTTTCATTTCAGGAGAAATGAATGGTCTGACACTCTTCAGCTTGGAGAAGACATCTGAGGACAGAAGATAATTTGTCATAAACTGTGCAGAGAAACATATATCAGAAAATCATTTTTCCCTACCACAATATCTAGGATCACCCAAGAACAGTACAGACAGCAAGTTCCAACTGAAAAAAAAAAAAACAAAAACAAAAAGCAAGGCAAGTTCTTTCCTTTCATACAAAATGGCTAAATCGTGGCTAGAACTAGTTGCTACCCAAGGTCTGAACTACAGCTAGATTCAAACAGGATCACAAAAATCACCAGCCACTGGTAGCTATCAAACCCATTGTAACCCCTGACCAAGAAAGTGCTCTCTTGAAGCACAAAGGGCTTTCCTGTCCAATCCTCCTTCCCCGTGTTCTTTCCTGAAACACTTGCCACAGTCATAGTCAGAGTAGTAGTGGGGGAACCCTTCATCTTGCAAAATATACAGCTGTTCCTAAATTCAAAGATTATTTTCCTTGTAAATGCTTGCACATACTCACAGATGAGCACGCAGTAAAAATTAACAGAACAGCACCAACATCCCTGGCATAAAATGAGGAGAATCAAAATGCCTGTATTTGCTCAACCAGGTGGAGCATCCTCTACAGAAGAATAAACAGGCCAGAAAGTGACCCCTACCCAGCTTCTGGTAAGCAGACTGGTGGTGCAAGGAAAATACATTCACAGAAAGAACAAGTAAGACCAACATCATAAAATGGAGGCTTGCTGGGGCAATTTAACACCTCCGCATGGGCAAGTTCCTTTCTCCTTCCTCCTTCTCACTCACCCCATCTTGGGCCCAAGACATCTGCCAGACCTAGTGCTCACACCCAGCTCTTTTACCTTGTCAAAGCTGAAAAAAGCAACTCATCAGTGCAGCCAGATGCTCCCCAGGCACAGCAGTAGGGGAAGAACCCTGTCTGGCCACAGGCAGAGCAAAGATGATGATACAGAGGAGACAGTGAGGGACAAGCAGGCCTACTCCTTCCAGCAACAGTACAGCCTTTGAGCAGCTCAGCTGTCCATGGAACCCTGCCAAAAGCCCTTATCATTGTGGGGCTACCATACTCAGGAGTTCTGGCACAGATGGAGCCACACCAACACAGCTGGACTCTGCATGAGGATAGCAAAGCCACCAGCAAGCTACAGCCTATTGCTGTAGGGTTTTATTAGGATGCCCACTTTTCACAAGATGTTTGCTGGCGTGGTTAGGGCAATCAGGATTTTATGTTTCTCTGAACTCGCCTCAGACGGCTGCACCCAAAGGACCTCGGGCTCAGAAACAGTGGGTTGCTGGAGGTGAGGGATTTGAACCCAAGAAAATCCCTTAAATGCTATTCAAAAAGCAAAGGTCCCAGACTCATACCAACATTCATTTCTACTAACAGAAACTGTCAGGCAAAGAAAACAGGTCTGAATATGAAAACACCTGTGTCTTCACATACAAACCTTTTCATTGCCGCAAAATAAAGAAAAGCTACTAAGTTAACTACCTCCTTCCTTGATGTGACTTACACATTCTTCTGCCATACCTTAAATCCTTGTTCATTATTTATGTCCTATTTGCCTTGCTCTTTTACATAACACCTAGGAGAAAGGCTGTGGGTTATCCCATTTTTCTCCCTTTCCAGCTGCATCTTGCTGAGAAGCAGGGAGGAAGGAAGAGGTACTTTCTAAACCACCAAGAAAATTGAGAGGGGTACTAAGCATTCAGTTTGGAAATGTAAATCATCCTGCCCCCTTCTGAAGTATGCCGAACTAGCCTCTCCACAGCTCATGTCATCTAAAGGCCACAGGAGTTCTCTAAAGATATTGTTGTTAAGAGGATTTAGCCCCTTTTAAAAAGGACTTAACATGTGGGTGGTGTCTCCATTTAAGCATTTTCTCATGGCTAAGAAAATGGCCCTCTTCTTAAAGGCTTATCTTTATAACCCAAAGACAGTAAGAAATTCTCTACTATTTGAATTAGAAACATTTTGAGCAGCTTGCTTTTATAGCAGCCCCATTTCTGAGTACAGGGAATTGCAAATGGTAGTGACTTTCTCACACCAAGTGAGAAGGCAACACCAGCGAGAATGCTATTGGGGTCCCTCATCAAACATTAATTTCTCCTGTGTTCTCATGAGGATCCAAGTTGATTCAAAAACTCACACTAAAATAGCATGGTGTCAAACTCCTGTGCCATATCCCTGGCCACCACTTTCCCTTGATGGTCCCTGGCACTTCCCAGACCTGCCATTAGCTGGTTCAACCTGCTTGCCCAGCAGAAAACCTTTATTTATTTAGGTCAGGGTTAATTTTCCATCCTGGGAAGCCTGAGATTCCAGAAGGGAAAAGGCACCAGCCCCCAGCAGGGTGCAAGAGAGATGGGAAGATGTCTCCAGAGGCTCAGGCTCTCCCAATGGGTGCCAGCTGATGGTTGTTTTACAGGGGTTAATTCTCCATTACTGTTGGTTGTTTCAGCCATAGCAGGGGTTCAGATCCACCTGGTAACACTTTCTATTAACTCCCCAGGAATCCTGCAAAGGCCCCTCAAGCTGAAAGGGCAGGCAGGCTGGGTCACAGCTTTGCAGAGCCAGGGCTCTCCAGGGTACAAGGGCCCAGTTAGCAACCCTTGGCCACAGGAGCTGCCATGACAGGCAGCAACACAGCAAGGAACTGGCTTTGGACACTATGGAGAGGCTTGCTTGGGACATGGAAGAATGTGCACATTCTCAGTGTGGGGCTGGAGAGGCCTGTGGTTATGGACTAGGCCACTTTTCAAGGCTTTTCCAGCAGTGTTACATGTACACAACCACAGATAAAATAACTAACAAATTCCCAAGGGGAAGCAGCTTACTTGGGCCTAAGAACCTTTTCCATTTGCTCGTGTAGTTGAGCATCTCCCTGCAGAGCCTAAACGATATTGCTGTACTGACTCCTTTCCAGTCATACCATGGTTTATATTTGGAAGTGATGGGTGGGTTGCCAGTGCAGTTACATCTGCAAGTCAAGAGTATTTTCATAATCCTAACCACTGCAGGTGTGTTGGCCAAATTTTAGACTTATCTCTACAGTCTTTTGCATAGCAGGGTCTTGTTTTCAGTTGGGGGTCTCAGACTCTATCCACTACTTCCAATTCAATAGTCAAGAGCTAAATTTGTATTGGTGCTACTTGCCTGAGCTCACTGCCTCACCCAGCGTTTTCTCACTTCTTTCACCAGTCCCTAATATTAGTTGGTCAAAAAATGCTCTGCTAGGAGCCAAGGGCAGACCATCTTCACCTCCCAGTCCCAGAAAAACCATCCATGACCTTTGAGGAAAGCTACCTGGAAGCTGCACGCCAGAAAGGGCCTGGATAGTGTCCCTGCCAAGCAGTTTGCAGTGCAAAAAGACAAGGCAGAGCACCAGGGCGCTCCAGCCTGATTTCCCAAAAGATGGGTTTGCAGTGAGCCAGCACAGCTCCAAGAAGGGCACTTCCATGAGCACAGCTGTCAGGGCAGAGCAGGATGCAGAGCCCCTTTCCTGGTGTGTGCCATGGATGGCTTATCGCCCTGGGAGGGTGCCAGCCAGAGGCTGTAGATACTGGCTGGCCTGACCACACTCTTCCTCTCCCATCCCACATCTCTCCCCAAAGTCAATACAGGGGCTGAGGGTATACAACAAACTCACAAGTTGCATGAGGACTTTTTCGCAGGCAGAGGATGAAATCGCTTTCCCCACCTACAAACCTTTAAGGTAGAAATAAGCCTTCCTAGGTTTTTAAGGGCCGGAGTTCCTCCCATTAGAGAGATAAGCAACATACAAAAAAAAAAAGGCACTAAAATCATATATGAAGATCTTACAGGACCCATTAATGAGAAATTTTAGGAGTTCCTATGACATCAACATCCCTCCCACAAAGCCAAAAAAGCCTGTTTAATTTTTCTCCCAGAATCAGAATCTTCGTGTAACATGTGCTCCTCTTTGAATTCACTTACCACCACCTTCTAGGAATCAACCTTCACATAGGACAGCCAAATATTTACAAAGTGGCCTGAAGTAGCCTGCTTGACACTGAGTGCCATTAGGATATGCTAAAGACCAAAAGTACCAAAAAAAAAAAAAAAAAAAAAATCAATTCTCCCTTACAACAAGGATGCTTATTTTAAAAGTAAAAAATAATAATAATTATTTAAAAAAAAAAAGCTTTGGATAGGATTTGATAAGCCTTGAAACTTCCACCACTAGCCCAGCAACCAACACCTGCAAAAACCCACACAAGAGTCAGCTCATGCCATCCTCACCAGCCTCCCAGCTGCTCCCAAAGCTCTTCCAGAAGTATTTCAGAATTACAGCACCATCCCATACCTGGACCATCACCGACTGGATGCAGGGAAGAGAAAAATGGCGCGGGGGGAAGGGGTGTTAAACCCCCTTTTGCCCTGGCAGGGGCGCACCGGGGCGAGAGGGGGAGCGGTGGGAGGGAGTTTAGCAATCCCACGCCGCCGGGCGGGGGTCGTGGAGCCCGGGGGGGCAGGTGAGCCCCTCCCGCCGCCCCCGAACCCCGCGCGGCGGGGATGCCCCGCGCCCTCCCCCACTCTCCAACTCGGCGGAGCCCACGAGGGCCAAGCGCGCACCCGAAACCGGCGAGGACAAAGAAAACCCCACGAGTGGGGGAGGCGGAATTTTTTCCTTTTTTTTT
>JBBMKD010000102.1:60875330-60905776 GCA_037834095.1 Argya squamiceps
GGGGCGAGGATGGGGGATTCCCCCTGCGCGCAGCCGGGATCCCGGTTCGCCGGTTCGCTGACAGTGACAGCTGCTCCCGCACGGAGCGCCCGGCCAGCCCCGGGCACCGCCCCGGGCCCGCCCCGACACCGCCCCGACACCGCCTCCCACATCGCCGGGCTCCCCTCGACGCTGGGGGCGAGCGGCGAGCGCGGCTCCGCACCCCTCGGAAGGGTCTCGCCCGCCCGCCCGGTGGACGCGATCCCTGCCGCTGCCCCCGCTCCGGAGCTGCCGGTTCCAGCAGCGGCTCGGAAGGGGTCACCTGAGTTCTCGCCCCGGTTTGCTCGGAGAGGCACCGGCGTGCGCCAGCGGGGAAGTTCTCAGGGAGCCTTTTAAAGGCCTCCCGGCGCGGGATGTCACCTCCGGTGGCTGGGGAACGGCTTTTCCGCTTTCTTCACGCGCCTGCATCCACAAATTTTCAAATCAGTTCACCCGACGCACTTAGCTTACTTTTTTCCTCAAAAAGTGAGCGTTTAGCAAAATATTCCCTTCCATTTCGGTCTGTATTACCTCCGAGAGGTGAAACAGTGGAAGTATGCCCACTAGCTCTTCTCAATTTCCTGTAGTGTCTTCACTTACTAAATGCCCCCTTAGAATCATAGAATCGCTACCTTTGGAAAAGACCTCCAAGATTCCGTCCAACATTCGGCCGAACACCACCTGCCCCCTGAACTTCAGCTGCGTTGCCGACATGGACCCTTAATTTATTAAATGCCCCACCCTGCCCAGCACCCACCAGCCGTGCCCCGTTTTCTCACGTTTCATTTCCAAACACACCTTTCCTCAACCGGTGTTCCTAGCAGACAGCGTGTCCAGGCTGACACTGCTGAGTCAGGCAGATAAGGATCGTTTTCTTTGTGAACCTTCCATGTTTCCATCTCTAGCAGGTATGTGAACAAGTTGCTCTATCAAATCCTTAGCCCTGCCTAACCTGACGCCTGGTCAATCAGAGTAGATGGCTAAGGAGCCACACTGTTGCATGTTAAATAAGGGTATCTTCCCTTCTGGGCATGTTTTCCATCAAAGGGATAATTTCTGCTCTGTTTGGCACTGAAAAACCCTTGATTAACCTATTGGATGCAATTTTGGGCACTGCACCTTAGGAAAGATACCACATGGAGAGAATCCATAGAAAAATGGGCAACAAAACCTGGTCAGAAAAATGTGTCCTTCTTTCTGGAAGAAGAAACCTTTGTAGGTTGGGTTTTGTTTTGTCACAGGGAAAAAGTAGGGGAAGAGGACATGGTAGTGGTGACCTGACACACAAAAGGTCACAGAAGACTACTCTTCTTCTATAGAGAGGATAAAGAACCTTTTAGAAAATATTAAATTTAATTTAGACAATTGGGGATTAATGAATGGTAAGGAAATCCTACTGTAGCTTACCCAGGGGTACTGGAGTCTTTTTAATAGATGAGAAAGATTTTTTAGCAAGTCTTTTAGCCTTGCATTTGTGCTCAGCATCCAAGACCTTAAAACCTTTTCAAGTCTTCATTATGGTCCTTCCAGTCCAGGCAGGAGATGGGATTGCCTGGAAAATTTCATGCTCTTCTGCAGAACTTTAGCACTCTTCAAAATGTCACCCAAATGATAAGTTCTGCTACTGTGGACTGCTCTTAAGGAGTCAGGCAGCAATGTCCAGCTCTGTTCCCAGGGTGAAGCAGGAAAAAGCCGTGCTCAACATGCCCTGGCCATGGCACATGTAGCAGCACCTTGCTGGCTGGGTGAGGCAGACCCTCAAGGAGAAGCAGGGAGAAACACAAACCTCTCCCTACTGCAGAGTTCATCTCCAGTCTTCTGGAGAGTCTTCTGTGGTTTTCCTCTGCCATGGTCCCTGCCATCTTCAGCTGACTACCCATCCAGCAGGGTGTCCCACACCAGGAATCACTGCTCATGCAGAATTGAGGCACATCCAAGGGCCAAAGCAGGGAAGAAGTTGAGGAATAAGAACAGCAGGTGAAGGGTGAGGGATAAGTCCAGATATAAAGAAGAGTGCAGGCAGGCAGTCAATGTGCTTATAGTTCAAAGTAAAGATTTAAATTTTTTATATGTATGGAAATGGTAGTACTACATTGCTTTCAAGGATCCTGCAAGATGGAGAGAAGAAATGTAGGCCATGATGTTACAGCATAAGGAAAGAAAGCAATAAATTTAAAAAATCACAGCAAAGTGAGGAGTGCAAAAATAGAGAGTCCCTAGAGCGGACCTTTAAAGAGAAAGAACAGCAAAAAACTAGAGTATAAAAAGAGTCATGTAGATATAGTAGACTAGCCAGGATCCCAGGAGTAGAAACAAAGCACAGTCAAACTGAAGGAGTAAAACAGACAGTGCATGGTGCACTTCAGAATTCGCTTTCATGTGTTGGTTCTATCATCATCTAATTTTCTAGTAGCTCATTACTCTGCCAAGGGTGTAAGTCAAGCAGTTGAAATAAAGTAAGGCTAAACTACTAACAGTTAAATCCTATCTTGCTTCTTTGTGTGTTGTTTTTCATTTTGAAGGAAAAGGTCTAGCTTAATGCATAAGAAAGGTTAGAAGCCTTCAAGAAGCGAGGAATACACTGTTACACTCAGAAGGACACTTCAACTGAATTGCAATAAACCCAGAAAAACAACATCTATTTTTATGTAAGAATAGAAAATAAATCCTTACCACAGATTTATGTCTGTAGCCAGATGTTAAAAGCTAGTCCCAAAATTGCACACAAACTGAATGGGATGGCCAGGAGATAGGGCCCATATCATCTGAATGGGAGTGTCATATGACCCTGTCTTCTGGAAGTGGAGTTGTGTTGTGACTGTGGGGTGGCTGGTGGAAAATCTTCAAATAAAAAGCATGGAGTTTCTCTGAACAGCAATTTTGCTGTCCATAAACTTTCATCTGCAGAAAACACTGTGGGAGAAGAGATGTGTTGGGTTCTTTTTTCTTAAAACACAATTCTGTGGCAGACATTTCAGTTTGCAGATGGACCTGTTAAATGTGCAATTCACTTGCTGGAGCTAATGGAAGGAACCTAAAGAAAGTGGAAATTAAAACATACATAAGAAGTGTACAGAGAGCTTCATAAAGGAAGCTAATTGCAGGCCCAAAGACTTCTGTTGGTCTATAAAGAATAAATTGATGCCTAAAGGGATGTCATCATCCAGGTATGTGTTGCAGAGAAAATACCCTGCAGAACTCAAAGGCTTAGGAGATACTATAATTTAGGCTGGTATGCAGCTGTGATTTGTCTTTCCTTTTGAGTATGGTTCTATGGTACTATCCTGCTGTATTTGTGAATATGGTTTTTATCTGTGTGATGATAAGCAATTTTACTCACATAATGTCATTTAGGGAAAAAGCTGCATTTGTCCTGAAAATAATGTGTAATGAGAATTGCTTTCTTTGGGATTCTGACTTGTTGCAGTGGAAGCATTAACAAAAGCTTTGTGTGGATGTTAAAATGGTTAAATCTCACTTGAAGACCTGGATTCCAAAATGATTTCTCCCACGAAGAAGATTCTAGACAATGTTTTAATGGAGACTGCAAAACATTCCAAGAAAGCTTATAATAGGAATAGACAGTAAACCAATGTATAGCCCTACATATGGAATAATTATGAGGGCAGTAAATACTCAACAGCTACTTACTCAATGAGATGTGCCCATCCTTCATACTGAATGAAGAACTGTGCAGGAAAAATGTCCACAAAATAAAAGACCACATCATTATGCATAGATGTGAGAGGTAGAACTAACATTGTACAAAGCCCCCCCAGTTTGCTAATTATTAACCTTTAAGTAATTAATTTCCTTCATTTTGGAGCTTGATTTCACAAGCTTGCATGGAAGAGTTGAGAATGGAAGGATGAGATTGTGCTCAATACCACACATCTGGAACACAACCTGCATGACAGCAAAGGGACATCTGGAGGGAATACTGGGACTGATGGGATGTGTGTTTCCTGCTGTCACTGGAAGTGTGACATCCCATAATCCAGGTCATTAAAGATGTTAAATACTGTGGGCCCCAGCATCACCCGTACCAGACACCACTAATGAGTGGCCTCCAGCTGGACATTGTGCTCTGGATGAGAACCCTCTGGGCCTCACAGTTCAGTCACTTTTCATTCCACTTCACTGCCCACTCAACACAGCCTACACTTCATCCATTTTTTTCATGAAGGTGTTACTGCAGACTAAGTCAAAACCCTTAATGAAGCCAAGGTAAATATCATACAGTGCTTCATCCTCATCCACTGAACTAGTCTTACTGCAGAAGGGTATCATGTTGGTCAAGCCTGTCCTTATTTTCATAAATCCAAACTGACTACTCCAAATCATCTTTCTGTATTCAGAAATGGTTTCTTGGATAATTTGTTCCATTACCTTCTTTTTAGGGATTGAGGTGAGGCTGACAGACCTGTAGTTCCCCAATCCTTCTTGGCCTTTTGAAAGACAGAATTGATAATTACTTTTTTCTCCTTGTCAGGAACTTCTCCCAGTCTCCATGACCTTTCACAGATTATCAACAGTGGCCTCACAGTGACATTGGCCAGCTCCCTCTGCACTTGTTGGTACAACCTGTCAGATCCCATGAACCTGTATGTATTTGGTTTGTTTAGATGTTGCCTAACTTGGTCCTCCTCTACCTAGAGTAAATCCTCTTTTTTCTAGACCTTCCCACTGGTGTCTCAGAAAGCTGAGATTCCTGAAGGTAAATCTTGCCAGTAAAGACTGAGGCACTCTGTAGGAAGGCATTCTATACCTCATCTTTTTCCATGTCCTTTGTCAACAAGTCCCTTTCTCTTTTGAGCAGTGGGCCCGTATTTTCCCCTCATCTTCCCTTTGCTGTTGATGTACTTAGAAAAGCTCTTCTTCTTGTCTTCCACATTCCTCTCCAGATTCAACTTCACAAGGGCTTTCACTTTCCTAAGCCCTCCATGAATGCTTGGACAGCATCTCCATATTATTGTCGGGCCACTTGTCACTGCCTCCATCTCTTCCATTTTTCCTTTGAGTTTTGTCAGGAGCTCCTTGTTCATCTATACCAGCCTCTTGTTGCCTTTGCTTGATTTCTGGCTCATTAGGGTGAGACCATCTTAAAGGTGGAGGAGGTCATCTCTGAAAAGCAACTGATCTTCTGGTTGCCTCTCCAGGATAATCTCCCATGAGACTCTTCCAGTCAGATAACTGAAAAAGCCAAAGTCTGTTCTCTTTCAGTCTGGATTTTGATGCTATTGTTTGCTCCCATCACTGATGATTACCATCTTAGAATGACATCTTCTGAATATCTCCTAAACACTTGTGAGCTGATATGCTTTGTATGTTTTACTTTCAGGAAAAAAAAATCAGAAAATTTATATTTAGATTTATTCTTGACCAGATCTCAAGACTTTGCTTCAATGAAAAGCCTGTCAGGTTTTTTAAAGACAGCTCGTTTTCCTTTGCCTTGACTCTCAAGTGGTTTCTGTGTGAAACTTCAGACCAAATTATTTAGCTTTTAGAAGGTGACAGAAGGTCGAAAACCTGTGTCCTAGAATAAGAAATACTGGATAACTTTAAGTATAGGCACGTCTACCCTCCCAAAGAGTAATATACAGGCATCCCTTCTAGGGAGCCTTTTGAGAAAAAACATAAATAAAAATCTGAGCAATTTCATGAATCACATATACACTTCTAAAATTTACAGGAATTATTATTATATTTTCTATGATACAGACCAAATTTAAAAAAAACAGATAAATGAAACTAAAACTAAATTGACTTCCTTAATCTGTAAATTTTTCTAAGAATGTGATCTGAGAATTTAGAAGTGAAATGACTGTTACGAGCAGCATGTGATGTAGTTACTACATGTCACTAACTAACAGTTTCTGGAAAATTTTAAAAGATTATTATCCCTTAATTTTTAAAAGGCATCAACCTTGAAATGTCACTTTGCCATAAAATTATTTGTACACAAATACAATTTTTTTTACTAATGAGACATCTCTTCTATTTCAGTGGTTTCAGAGAAAGCAGGTGACCACCTAACTAGAGCAAGGACATACAGTTACAGAGCATCTGTTTGGTAGCATCTCCTCATTATTCCTGTGTAACATCCATTAAAACTAAATATCAAAAGAACTGTATGGTGAGAAATTATTGCCTTGTTCAGATGGGTTTACTTTTCAGGGTTAATGATTTTTTTTTAACCCTAGGCAAAGTTATCACAATCTGTTGATATTCCAAAATAATTTCAATTCTTTGCATGTAGCCATGTATTTATATTTTTAAAAAACCCTGTATACATCTTCAAACTTATCGATGTCTTCCTTTTCTATACTTCATTGCCTACATACATTGGTAAACATATAGTTTTGATTTGCAGCATGTGTTGCTTATGAAAATAAAACAAAAATCATGCATGCATTATAAATTCTGCATGTCAGCATAGTTCTGCTTTGGGGAGGGTTTTAGTGAGGAATGTCGAGCCTGACCATCTGCTTGATGAGAGGGAAGGGCACTGTGCCCCTATCATGGAAAGACAGAACATACACTTGACCTTGTGCAGGCTAGTTATCACAAGGTGACTTTAAGTGTCTGTGTGTTGCAGGATTAGGGGATTGACTACTTGCTAGACTGCTGGTCCTTCTGTTGCAACTTTCTGCCTTTCCCTTTGTGAGATTACTGCACACCTCACAGTTCTTGCCCTCTGAGATCATGGCCCAGCACATGGGGTTTCACTGGGAGCAGACCCAATGTCTCTTCTCCTCTCTGTGCAGTTCCAATCCCTTCTATCAATTCAGTCCAACTCTGCATAAAGAGTTAATGTCCACAGTAGCCTCCTGCACCATGTCCTGACACAGTATTCAATTGAAACCTTGTTCCTCTTGATCAATTGCTATTTAAAACACAAAGCAATTTAATGTAAAGCTGCTCTCAAGCCATCTAACCTCTTAAGTCTACTCCTCAGACCTTCAGTCTTTTAGTTGTTTCAGCCTTTGTGTAACTGAACCGTTTGCCTCCCAACAGAACAAACAATCCCCTTGCAATAATCAAGCCTAAACAACTGTTTGTAAAGAGACTCTGCACCCAGAGGGGATTGCTTCACCTCAGCTCCTTGGCCTCTAGAGTTTGTAATGTCTGTGGGACAGCTACTCGTGCAGGCACTGAACCTCTCATGCTCTGAACTTCATGAGAAAAACTGGTTTCCAAAAGTTTTTGAGATCAGGTATATAATACTGACAATATATGATTTGTTAGTTTTTGTGTATTTTTGTATCAAATGTTTTTGTTTTAAAGAACAAGTTGTTTAGTGACTTTTGGGGTGACTTACAGTTTCAGGGCATTCTGATTACAGGCATCTGTTTCAAACTTCTGGAGATTTCTTCAGTTTTCCACACTAGACCAAGGGCTTCAATCCAGGTTTTTGGTTCGATTACTTGAGATCATTTGTTGAGGATTTTCTCTGACAGTGGTCTGGCTGGCAGTGGAACAACTCCCTTGGAGGGTGCACTTTCCTAGGGCAGAGAGACATGTTTGAACCCATGTTCCAAAGTAAGCAGAACACCAATTTGAAACTAGGCCTCTGATATCCTTTGCTGTGGGCAAACAATCAGTGAAAACTACAATTTTTGCTCAGTAACTTGCTGTGAAGAAGTGGAGTAAGAGCCTCTCTGAAGCTTCCTGCTCATTTTGTTGGTTTTTTGGGCGGGTTTTTTGAGTATGTAAAGCCAGTTCTTAACTTTGAGTGCCTGTTTCTCTCCACTGGGTGGATAGGAAGAGCTTGAGTGTTTGGTTCAGACCTGTAGGTTTCACTAGGAGGCCAGGAATGAGCACACAGCTGCATGGTGGGAGCCCAGGCTGGGGGTGAGCTTAGGCTGCAGGCAGAGGATGAGGCAGAGCACCAATGGCCAAGTGGCTGGAGGACTGTTTCCTTCCCTGAGTCAGGGCCTACAAGACAGGCGCCACAATGCTCAGTTTGTATCCCCTCCATCAGTCCAGCTCAAAATTACCTCCAATTAGAGGATACACGAGCAGAACTACTTTACTAGGGCTCTGTCTCTTCTGTACCCAGAAGACTTTCATCTCTGTGTACACAAGGTCTCCTTTATCCTTCTTTAACTTATAAGTGGGCTTATTGTAGGAAAGTTATACCAGTGGAACGTCTTAATTCAGTCCAGGTTTGTTAAGTTACTTTTCCACATTCATCCAGATCAGATAAATCGCATGCTGTATTTACTTTTTTGAGTAGTTGCCTAAAATGTCCAGGCACTGAGGCTGTTTCTCATAATGTGCTGACTTTTGGAATGAACTCTTTATTTACAGGCTTTGGCAAAATGGTTAGATTTATTATTTATTAACCAGAAGACCAACAACCATTTCTCTTAGAAAGGTGCAGAGTTGCATGAAGCATACTTTGCTATCAAAATTACAAGTTTTGTTCTGGATTTTTTCATAATTCGTATTATCTGTGGTTTAATAGATGTAGAAATTACCTTTTTTGCAGAAGGAAATTCTGTCCTTCCTTCTGTTTTGCTTTCAAACTTCCTGAACATTTCAAAAAACTCTCTTTGCATGAAAATATTTGTAAATTTGCCATGAGATCGCAGTTAGATTTTTCTGTGCCTTGTGAAAAGGCATTTCTTTACTGTGGTATTAATCTTCTTTCTGAAATAAATCCACTTTTCTCCTCACAGAGGGTTTCTATAAGTAAAGTTATGCTCATCATTATCTTCCTCTTTCGTATGCCTGTATATAATATCAGTTAAATATTTTCTTTGGTTTGAATTGATTTGCCAGTATGGCTTTTGCAGGAATATGGCCTTACATCTCCAATACCTGGCAGCTTGTCCAAAATCTCAGACTTCATCATCACAGGAGTGCAGCTGCAAGAAATGCACTTTGGAGGCATCAGAAGTATTTACAACAAATCGTAATACTTTCAAATAATGCTTCGATATTATTTCAGCACATAAGGGCTTCAGAAACTCACTCTGTTTGGCCTGCTGAAAACCAAGTTAGCAAAACTTCAAGGTTTCCACATGTGGTCAGAACTACTCCTGTGGGACTCCCTTCTGTCTTCCCTGCTGTTAACATGCCACAATGCTTATGAAGACATTTTGGAATTCCTGTTTTTTGATTTCTGGCCTCTTGCTTTGTCTAGAGCTGTTCAAATTAGGTACCTCTTGGAGACACATGAACATGGGGTGCAGGCAGAGCAATCCAACATTGCTCCAACAATTCAGGCTTGAGCACTGAGCCTGAGAGCTCTGCTCTGGGGCTGTAGTTACATGCACAACTTGAGCAGGCAGAAGCTGTCACTGCCAACAGCAGAAGCGGTCTTGCCTTTCACTTATCAATTGTTCCTGTTCCTGTGCTACCCCTCCCTTTGCTTGTGGCTGGGAAACTGATCTGAGTTAGAGCCAGCTTTTACTTGGGCTGGGTTAGTCTTAGCTTGTATCAGTTCCTGATCTGTTTCACTGTAGTGCTGAAGAGAATTCTTCTTGTGCCAGTACAAGGATGGAAACAATGTAGAGACAGGGATGATCCAGGTGCCCAGAAAAAAAAGGGAACTGAGATGACAGCAGCTAAAAGAGTTAATGAAACTCCAGACTTTTTCTCAACTGTGCTTTGCAGGAGTTCAGTTAATGAGGCCAACGAGTTTCATTTTTGCTGTCTTGCCACGTTCCTCATCCGTTTCTGTACAACAGGTGACTCACACAACTTCCCATTCCTCTGGGCTTAGCTTGCCTACCGCTCCTGCTTTCCAGAGTGGGACGCTGGGAGCACCGAGTTCGGTGGAGCCGTGCGGGTCCCAGCTGCCTGCGTCCCAGGCGGGAGAGTGGAGTCTGGTGGCCAGAGAGAAAATTGCAGCCCACGAGAGCTCACCGGCCACCGCAGGGCTCAGCAAGCAGCTCCTGCTCCACCTGCACGACAGCCCCGCACAGGTTTCCTCCTGGCTGAGCCACAGCTGGGCAAGCTGCTCAGAACTGCACTAACAGCAGTCTCGGTTCTCTGTAGAAGGGATCTTAGACATAACGTAGAAAAGCTGATGCGTTCTCTTTTTGCTGTGGCCCTGAGCTGCGTTTAGTTTGTTTGAGTGCAGCTGCAAAGCCAAGTTTCCTCAGACCTGGCAGTAAAAGCTGATGCAATAGAGACCATCTTGCATTGTCCCGCTCTCCAGGACTCTTCTGCATAAAATGAATGCAGGGGTGATACCATCTGCCCCAAACTCGAGGGAAGAACCAGCTGCAGATGCAGCTGGAAGAACCAACTCCAGGAGCAGCTGTTGATCAGTCTCTTGCTCTCAGCTTTAATACACACCTGTCCCTGGCAAGGCCCTGTCTGCCTACTTTTCTTATTATTTACTTAGGTTGGCTTTTCTCAGAAACTCCTCCCACCAAACCATGCCATTTCCTGCCGCCAATTCATTGCACTTGACTTTGCTTTGATCTCACCAGTCTTTGGCTTTTTAAAATAAAAATAATTTCTTTGTAACCAACTATCATTGCACCCCATGGTTACCATTGCAAGAACTGGATCATAAATATTAGAATGGTTGGCTGTTGAGGTTGTGATTGATAGTGGTGAGCTGGGAGAGACTCTGAGTAATATCACAGAGGTGGGCAAATCTCTCTCCCTTTCTCTGGAGAACTTCCATATGCATCAGGGGGAGTACAATGATGTAGCTGCCAAAGTCTTATAAAAAGATGAAGCTCATAGAATGGACACTTGTGAGAGGGGACACTAATGTAAATTGTTCTGTACTTCTAGTAGGGAGCAGTGTCTCTTGAGATACACTCCTTCCCCATAAGGAAAACCTCTTGTCAGGTTTTCAGGTCCCTTTGTGTCCCCATGTTTCAGCACAGTCTGATCATGCATAAAGAATTTAAGATTCAATTGTCAAAATGATCAATCTTGCTATGCATCTGTAAAAAAACTCAAAGAGATTCAAATCCATGAGAATCTCATTAGCCAGACATCAATATTCTGAGACTAAAGAGAGTAGCTGTTGGAAGAAGCATATAGTTGCAAAGCATATTATTATTTATAAATGTTTACAAATGGGAAATGCTTATCTGATTCTAGCTTTTTTATTCTTTTAGGTTTTTTAAAGTATCTTTTTCTTTTTAAATGAGAACAAAGATAATTTGTGTCTCAGATTTAAACTCTAAACTTAGCAGAATAGAAAATAAAGGCTTATGCTCTGTTTTTCATAGACAATTTGTCATTTCAATTTCAGAAAATTGTATGATGCAGGTTGAGTTAGCTGTGCTGGGGTATAAATGCATTCTTGTTTTGGTCCTTAATTCCCTTTTATGTCTGACTCATCTGGGAAGATCTTGTCTTTCTGGGAAAGAGATGGCAGCAAATCAGTTGGGAAATGAACAGATTTCTTCAGATCTCACATTCTTCTGATTTTGCAGAATGCCATTTCTGAGCTTGTGAGACAGATGGGAAACCTTAGGAGCCTGGAAACTTTGGAGACTGTTGCACTGAGATTACTGAGATCTTCATGAACTAGTCAACTACTGCATCAATGTTGTATCAAATGTCTCTTTGCATTCCAGGAATCACCATGGGTAAATATGTAATCTCTCAGAGACACAAGAAATCTCATTTTTGAGATAAAGGGCAGGAAAAACAACAGGATAATTACATACTCCTGATTTACCCAATGGGGCAGCACAACTAGAACACAAAAAGCCTCAGGAGCTTTATAAAATGTGCTGTCTTAATATTGCTTCTTTGATCTAAGGACTGCCAGAAGCCTCTGAAAGGGTGCCATGCTGCTGAACAATGAGCCAAGCATTATGTACAGGTGCTTTACATGTTCCCATGCTGATGCTAGAAGATGCTGGCGTTAATTTAGCAGAGGGTTGTAGAAGCAGAGAAGTCCGCCAGGACACATGGTGGTTGTGCAGGTCATTCTCCTCCTTGGAGTTGAACTATTGCCTGACTAGATCAAGTCAGATGTGACCTTGAAATGGAGGTGTCATGAGAGACAGAAAGAACAATCCTCTGATTATTAACGTCCCAATAATAAATTGTAGATTTTGTTTTTCTTCCACATGCACTGGTCAGAACCTTACCCACACACACTTCCTCAGATCACTTACAGCTGTCTGTTCCCTTCCAATTTATAAAGTTCTGCTCACTGACCAAAACACCTCCATGCAAAATAACAACAAACAAAAAGATACATATCCAAGTTTTCTCAGCTGTTTCTCAGAATCCCTTTCCCACTGCCAGTTGACTATAATTTTAAATAATTGTTTACTTAAGGAAGCAAGGATTGCTACTGAGACAGTACTTAGAAACTTAATAACTAAGTGCTAACTAAGCTTTTTTAGGAACTAGGTTTCCTTGGTGGTGCTTATTTAGGCTGAGTGTGACTTAAACAAAATTGGCTGTGCTAGTACAAGTGTGAGGTCAGTGAATAATTCTGTGAATACTGATTTCACAGGAATGACAGCAGAGTATGTTAATAATCTGAGTGCTGAGCAATACAGCTTGCTTCTGCCTGCTGTTGAGGCTCTTTGTCTAAACCAGGGCTGTCTGTTTCAAGTGCATCTTCTTGTGCTCATTGAAATTATAACAAGTTAAAACTGTTACTGCACCTGCTCACTCCTAGGCGTCTGAAGACAATGTTAAAATGAAGTGACCCTTCATACAGAGTTAACTGGTTGCATCAAATTGACATACAAGCATTAATGGTTTCAATTGGGATGTAAATGAGAGGAATAGCACAAGTAACCCTGCTGTTAAGAGATATGGAATGGGGAGCAGACTAAGGAACAAAAATCACAGCTGTTTCTGAATGTTGATATTGCCTCATCTTTTGTTTCAACAGGACCCATTTACGTTTAGATGATGCATATCTTGAGATCTTTTGGCACCAAGTGTGCAGTGTTAACTGTCTGGGCAGGGTACATTTAGAAAACAAGGGTTGGAGGGTGTTGGGAAAGGAAGTGGCTTTTTCCCTTCCCCTTCCCCAGCTGGCTGGAGATGTGCCCAAAGAAGGTAGGATGACTGGGTGTGTCAATTAAATGTTCTATACTCATAAACTGTTCTGTTGTGTAATTTTTTTCCCTGGGTTTTGTCTAACTTACAGTTTTGCTGAGGAAGAGCTTAATTTTTGTGTGCTACTGAATCATGTGGTGTTGCATCTTAGGCCTGAATTAATACAATGGCCCAATTTTTGCTTTTCTTGTGTAAGAAAGAGAGAAATAAACTAAGAAATCTAGATGCAAAAATCTCAAGTGAGGTTATCTGTCAGAAACGTATGTGTAACCAAGAAATTAAAAAGCATCAGGGAACTCTTCTGGACCTTGATTTTTTTTTTCTTTTTAATTTTTAAATTATTTGAATAGTTGCTGGCATGGTTATGGTCCTGACTAGTCATTATCCCAAACCAGGTCTGGGCATAGTCCAGGAATTATTGCAGGCCCAGAACCATTTCTAGTAAACCACTTGAATGTGGCCATTCTCTTTTTGAGGATATTATGGATTCTTAATTTTGAATGATATGTCCTACTAGTTCTTTCAATGAGTCATATTTTATTAGAACACTACACTTCAGTTCTTGGAAAGAAATTTAAATTATATTTTAATATCAAAAGAGATGGAACATTCCCCACTTTCTGGACAATTTATTCCTCAAAATCATTTGGGTTTACAGTCTGTTTCGAAGTACATGGCTCCAATTTCCAGTCACTGATTGTCATTTTAATTTTCTTTTCAGTACTTCTTTCTTCAGAAGACACTTAAACACTTTAATCAAACCTGATTTTTATAACAGATTGTGTTTTTCAGGTCTTTGTCCATAAGGCATTTTCTACAGCTGTGCAGTAAATACTGCTGCTCTCTTCCGTATGAATACCCATTTTCAACATCCTTTTAAATAGTGATGGTTAATGAGGTTTTCAGATGATCATAGAATGGTTTAGGTTGAAGAGATTTTAAACCCCACTGCCATGGGCAGGGACACCTTCCACTAGCCCAGATTGCTCAGAGCTCCATCCAACCTGGCCTTGAACACTTCCAGGGATGGAGCATCCACAGCTTCCCTGGGCAACCTGTGCCAATGCCTCACCACCCTCACAGTAAAGAATTTCTATCTAATATCTGCTCTAACCCTTGTAAAAAGTCCCTCCCCTTTTGTAGGCTCCTTCATTGTACTGGAAGGCTGCTATAAGCTCTGCAGTTGTGCAGATTTCTGGTGCTCTTCATTCTCGACTGTCTCTCCTTCCTACCATTTCTCTCTGCATTGTTTTCCAAGCCTTGCTGAACCTCAGCATTTCGCTCATTGGAGGCTTTGTTCAGCTACAAGTTTCCTGCAGTTCCTCCCAGAGTCACCTCTGTCCAGTCTGCAGACTCCTGTGCTGCAGCCAGAGCCTCTGTTCCTTGTGAAACTGCACATTCAGCTGCAGGTTGTTTGAAAAGGTCCAGCTTATCCCAGAATGACTCAGACCACTGTGTATGAGTGCCCATCCCTTCAAGCAACTGTAACCAGGCAAAACTTTGTTGTCCACAGATCTTGTGGGAAGTGGTACTTACAGCCTTGAAACCATTTTTCTTTCTTCATTTAATAGTACCCACAATTGCAATAAAAAAGTCAGACTAACAAGGCCCTGAAAGAAATAGCTTTCTGCCACAGCAATTAATTGACCTTTATTTCTATTTTTAAACATTTATTTCATTTTTATTCTATGTTGGGTTGTTATATCTTCATCCCTTTTCCATTTATTAAACATTTATTTGAATACTGTCCATGTTTTGCTAATATGGGGTTTTTTCTTTAAAAAGCATTATTTATAAAATCATAAAGTCACTGATTTGGAAAAGACCTCCAAGATCATCAAGTCCAGCCTTTATTCAGCATATATTTTAAGAGCTACTACAAATCAGATGCTTAATGATGGCATTCAAGCTTCAGTATCATATTTTTTGGGGCAGATTTCTGGGGATATGGATGGTTTCTTAAGATAAAAAAAGCCTTAGTAAGGGAAAATACTGAGCCAGTTTCACTGTGAACTATAAGGGGAAAATGTCAAAATTGAGTTATCTGGCAATGAAAAGGGTATTTGAAAATGCAGACAGTATTGTGGAGAATTTTTTACCTTTTATAAAGTATTCATCTAATTCCAAAAAGCAATGTATTAGCAAGCAAAACCCCCATGATTTAATCTAAGAAACATTTGATGATTTTGATGATTGGGACTGTGATTGTAAATCTAGAATAAAGTAGAGGTTAATTTTTTTTTTCTCATGTGTTCTGATATACCAAACACAGAGCAGAGCCCTCCATGAAGTTCAAGGTTCTCAAGTTTCCCTAGGCCAAAGATATATACATAGTTTATAGGGTCAAAATCAACAATTAGCACAACTTTTTAAAAATGGCTGAAGTGTTTCTATGTGTTATTAGCCCAGCTGGTCAATAATTTGCTGAGAAGCCTGCTAACCACCCAGAAGTTCCTAATGTTATGCCCCTGACTATGGATAACATTCAACATTCATGGATAATATACAACATTCAGTGCAAACTGTTTACAAGAGACTTTACACTTTAGCTGTTAAATAGGCCCTTGAAATATTTGCTTGGAGTAATAAGTACTTTCCAGACTGTAGTTTCCAGCTTTTCCTGTTCACAGTCTTGAATTCCCACATGAACTTCAAGTGCTAGAAGGCGCTCAGTTTTGCTTCTCAGCCCTGAATAACTGGGGCTATCTCCTGAGTTACAGAAGTTTGCACTGGATGAGCTGCAAGCAAAACAATCTTCAAGTACAGTCACATACTTAGGAAATAATTGCTGGTCTTTCTTTATAGCTATGGAGCAGTAGCTGGGCTTCTCAGCCTGAGGAACCCCAAGGATGATGTCAGAAACAAGAAAGTTTTTCACTGGTGCACGGGACAGCCTCAGGCACATGTTGCAGAGGTACAGGTTGATTTGTTTATCTACAGGGAATATCCTTGCCATCAAAACTACTGCAATTTGCAGATGTTATACAACAGAGAGTTAGCATCTGCTGAAAGGACCACACTTTTCAGAACAGTGTGTTTTTTGGATCCATGGCTTGTTTCAGAATTCTTAGTGAGCCATAATATCTTGACGTCACAAAAATATTTTAATAACTTAATGGTTTTAATTTTGTTTTCTTTCTGTTATGTCCCTTGGGAATATTAGAATTATTATTAGAATTAGTGTGTTTCGCACTCTTTGCCACATCCAAAAGTGAAGATGAATGCTACATCTGCAGCAATCTTGAAACAACAAAATTTGGACTTTGTAAATTTTTTTTTTCTATTTCTTGGTACCATCATGTGTGAGAAACCAAAGAAACAGTTTGAGCAAGCAATCAGCACTTAATTATCTGCACACCCAACCTGAGCTGAATTAGGCAGAGGCAAATTAGAATGGGAGTTGCAACATTAGGTCATAATTTACCATACTGTAAATAGTAGCACAGGTTAGTTTTAACCTTCCAGAAGTCTAATGTAAAATTCTGGGACGCTTTAACTGACCTGCCCTGCCACTCCTATGACCAAACAAATCTTGCAGGAGGAAGATTTGTAAAGAGGATAAACAACCTTGCTTATTCTTCCCACTCCTAGAGACAAAACTGCAGTGTAGGGACACATGGAAAAGTTGGGAAACCCAAGGGAAAGAGGAATCAGGGACTGCTCAGTTAACATTCCTTCAGCCGTGTTAATTCTCTGTTACACTCCATTGTTTTCTTCTGGACATCTCAGGAGTGAGAGTGCTTTGTGGAGAGAGTCAGGCCACGACAGCACAGTCACTGAGGAAGCTTCTCCAAGGTGGCTGAGGACAGGGCTTTGCCTGCAGACATGGGAGTTCAGGACAGAAGTCCTGAGTATTACTGTGTTCCAGATACTGTCCCACTGCCTCTTCCTTTCCCTGGTCCCACAGCATGGGTGTGGAGAAGGTGCTTCCCACTGGTAGACACAGTGGAACAGTGGAGCTGAAACCATTCTTTGTCCTCTTCAAGACAAACAAATGTCTACCTCTCTCTGTTTGTGTGACAGATATAAACTGCAATCCTCTGTGGTTTGAATTTAAACCAAAATCATTACATTGCTTGGTTTTAAGAGGTCAGGAAGCTCTCTAAAAATCCAAGCCCAGACCCCTAAAATCAGTAGTGACTTTTGAAAAACCCACATAGCTGGAATATGTTGCCCATAGTGGCACAGAGCAGCAATCTATAAGACATTATCTGCAGTCTAGCTCCAGAAAATAAATTCAGGTTAGATCGGAAGCCTTAATGCTTCCTTATAGGGATAACTTGGGAAGCTGCAGACATCAATGGAAACTACAGGAGTACAATAATGTAATGGTGATCCAGCTCATTGTCAGCCTTGCCTGTGGATGGGATGGGAAAGGAGACCTTTCATTAACTGTATAGGAGGCTGGCACTACAGCAGATCCATATCACACCGTGACACATAGGATGCAATTTGTCAGTTCCTGTGCAGCGAATTACGATGATATCTGTTTAGGAACACGTTTGCAAGCAGTCAGCTGGCAAGGGCATTGTACACTGGCCCATCTGTCACCACAGTAATTGGGTCATCCACTTCAGAAGAAGCTGTTCTGCCCATGCAGTGACAGAAGCAATGACCTCATACAAAGAAAGCCTGCACTGGAGCAAGGATTCTAACAATGGGATAGAGGAAAGAAAATATTCCTATGGAACCAGCTGGGAATGGCAGAGCCCCGTTAGGCACATGTTCAACTGAGGCTCTGGAACAGGTCTAATTGCACCTCAGAAATGATGCTGAAGGAAAGCACAGAAAAAGGTTCTGAGGGCTATCATTACCAAGGGGACTGCACCCTGTCAAACAGAAGGTTGCCAGGACTAGCTGTCTTCTTGCCCAGCACCACAGATCATCAACTTCACCACCCTTCCATTAACACCTGATGCTGTCCATATGTGAAAAATTGGTACCAGGAAGATACTGGAAGGTATTTTTAATCTGTGGTTGGCATTCTTGTTTTGGAATTTCCTATTTAATAAGAGTAAACAACAGCGTTGGTTTCTGATTTAAAGATAATCAGGATTGTGGTTACAAATATTACAAAGTTATAACTTCTATTTTACCTGTTCATGACAGGAGAATCAGTCCTTCCTCTACATTAAATATTCACTTTTCACTTCTCTGTCTGTCTCTCAGGGCAATTATCCATTAAAACAACTTCAATAGGACTATAATTCTTTTCTATCCCTAGCAATTTTAAAAGCTAGAAAACCTGCCTGTCTTAAAGTTAGGCTCTGGTCTGAACAAGAAATGCTTGTTACAAAAAGCTGATTTTAACACATCAGATGGATTTCCCCCCCAATCTTTAACCCCTAAACCTTTTAATTTTGTGACACAAGCTCCATTACCATGTATGCAGAATGAGTTTCTGAGAGTTCAGGTGTCCATGATGCCTTGGCCATTTCCATAGTGCAAAGTCATATAAAAGCTTTCTGTAGTGAAACTCCACAGTTTCTCACTATGCAGGCATAGGGAAAACATGCAAAGAAAACTGAAAAATCAGCCAAAACTTCTCTTCAAATGTAAGGGAAGCAACTTATGGCTATAATTTTTGGTGCTTAATCTCTACATATAGTACATAATTTCCAAATGAAGTCCAAAAGCTGATTTAGTGTAAAGAAAGCTACATAAGGAAGACAAAAGGAAAGATAAATCATTTTAAAATGCAGCTTGTTCAGAATTCATGACCATCAGGTTCACTTTTGGCCTTACAGCCAGTAAATCTCTACCAGCAATATGTGAGGGGTGAAGCTTTCATCTACATTAGCCACTTCCATCACTTATTTCTCACATTTTGAATCCCCAAAAGCATTTAAGAGAGTCATCACTTGAACAAGACAACAGTTACTGAAAATCAATAATGTTTGACTTAAAGTAGAAGAGTGCACCACTGCTGATCAACCCATTTCTTAGGTGAGTTGTAAAATATGCAGTGAAAAACATTCAGCAAAGACAACCTCATCACATTTCTGCCAGCTTAGGTCAAAGTCTTCTTGCTAGTGGTGAGGGAGTGACTTTTGAAAGAGGAGCTAAAGAGTAGGACCAAGGCAGAGAGGGAAATACTCTAACATCTTTCCAATACATGCAATCTTGTTATATATATATCACCAAGCCCCTCATTTGAAGGATCTTTGTGTACTCTTCTCTTGCACCATTCTGATGGTACTCAGAGCCCCAGTTTTCTATGCATCATCTTAGCCTGGTGGGAAATGCATGCTGTGCTATGAGATTGGTCTAGATGGACCACTAATAAAGCTAAACTGTTATTTGGATGCTCGGCTTTATAGTAGGAGAGATGATTTCTTTTTATTTTATTGCACAGCTAAGAAACCTGAAATTTGTTCACTTAAGACTGTCGGCATGGTTGCTCTCTCTGAGCAACTGCTAAAGCAGACAGTGGCCAACTTAATCTAAATTGTTCTCCTTAACTACACCTCCTTTTTAAAACAGAAGTAGCCTCACACTTATGAAACAGCCAGAAGGTATGCCAACATCCATTTTGAATATGAACACCTCAGTTTCTCTTCCTTAAAAGTATCCACAATTTTTCTTTGATTATCTTGGCTTTAGGCAGTGACAAGGACTGATCCATCCAGGAGGGTCTAGTAAGTGGCTGCCTTTAAAACAAACATCATCAATGTTTTACAGATTGATTAGCAAGGGTCTTGCCTTCACCAGTGATGAAAACACACCTAAAGATCTCATTATTAATTGGGTCAGGTTCTTTCTGGTAGGAGTTTACTGGGTGTTGAATTCAGATCTTTTCCCTACACATGTAAATATTACACACATAATGATAATCCCAGCAGTAATATGTTTATTATGTTATTATCACTGTGCCAAGCAGCTGCATTCATGGGGGAAGACCCTGTTTTGCTGGATGTGCAAAAACTCAGAATAAAGCAGGCGGCTCTGGCTGAAGGGGCTAATGATCTAAGTAGGAGGCAGGACTCAAAGCTGGATATAGACCAGCTGGCATAGAAGGCCAAGGAAACAATAAGACTGCACTAATCAGTGAATATGCTGTGATCTCAGCATAACAAGTCTCTGTTGACAAGCTTTCAGTAGAAAAGCATTTCCCCCTCCCCCTTGAAACAATAAGAAAAAGAAAAGTTTTAAGAAGTAATTAAAGAGAGGATAGTATTTTAATCTTGCATGATTATTGGGGTCAACTCCTAATTGTAAAACGGCAAGTTTAGAAGAAAACCCAGGAGTGCTCATTTGAAAATCTAACATAAGGGCTAACGCTTGTCTTAGGGTGGATGAATAGACAATGGGAACCTAGAAAAGGAAGAATGGCATGAGAAGGAGCAAGACAGAATATGCAAAAATAAGAGTGACGTGTTCTAAGAAGTGCATTTGGAAAATACACTCTGCAGTAGCTTTGTGATACAACAAGGTCCAATTTGCCAATGCTGGAGGAAAAAAGTTTCAGTAATCACAAGAAGAGAGAGTAAGAGGGCACATGAGGTTTTAGCTGAGCAGGTGTTAAACTTGTGATCTCCACAAGTATTCACTCAAGCAGGGTAATGAAGTACCAATTTAAAGAAGAAAAAAGTAAAAAAGAAGTTACAAAAGCTTTACAACCCAGAATTTCTTGTAATTACGTAATTAATATATTGGTAATCTTAAATATCATTAATCAGCTTCAAACCATGCTTATCCCTAATTGCTTTTTTTCCCTTTGGACATTATTTGGAAAAGTAGTGACTATCCACAACTAGAACAATAATGCACACAAACTCTTTAACCATGTACTGAGGGACAAAGTGTTCAGTTAGCACTAGTATTACTAGATATCTTATTCAGGCTATACATGTTGCTGAGCACTGTTATCCAATAGCATTAGTGAACAAAAAATTTTGTAGATCTTGGCTCTCTTAATCTGTGCACCATTACTGAATGATTCCTGCAATGTAATTGAATCTTTTCCACGAGACTTTTAACTACAGTTGAAGGGGATTGTTTGATTATACCATTTTATTTTCTCCTTCTATAAAACTGTAGTATTATACCTACAGCTTTAAAAATCCTGAAATATTTTTCTGCATACTAAGTCATGACCAGTTTCAACAGCTTCTTTTACCCATCAGTTATAATTACTGCAAAAAGTATTTCTGGGGGGAAAAAAAGTAATTTAAACTATTTATCTAACTAACTTTCTGTAAAAGTTAAATTTATTTTTCTCTGTGCTGTACGATTTCTCCTCTAGATGGTAGCAGAGAACAAAATCTAAGGGACCTTTACTGTGAAGACTGGGATGATATTAAATAAAAACCTGCCGCCGGTGAATTGTGATTTAAAGAAAATGAAAAGTCACTCTATAGTAAATTATCTTCATGTTAATTTTTAATTTGATAGGTAAGAAGAGTTATGCTGGATAAAAACTGGAAACTGATGGGAAACTGATGGTTCCTAGTAAGTAAACTGGAGTTTTGAAGGAATTTTATTATCAAAAACCTTAATGCACTATGATTTACCTTTATACAAATGTTATGCAAACCCTTCCTTAAAAGTACAAACATCATTATTTTAAGTCCTATACATCTTCTGTTTTCTTTATAAAACCTTCTCTTGATTTTCTTAAACGTAGTTGAACTGAAATCTGCCGTGTCCAACAGTTACTGGATCCTGAAATATTTGCATGAACAAAGGTTCATGCAAACTTTTTTCATACTAGCTATGAGTAATTCATATTAAACTTCAATATTTACAGTTTCTCATTTTGTACATTAAAAGTACCCTGCCAGGTTTTTAGTTTCAAGCTGTATTACACAGGCTTCTACATCTCAAAATGTTCTGAATTGAAGAGTAGTAGAGCTCACAAAAAGACCCCATGTAAACCACCTTCTTTTCAATTCACTAGTAAATGAAAGAAGAGAATCCTTCTATAAGTACATGTGCCTGCCTTACAACCATTGGTTTTATTAAAGTCAAGACATTCCTCTGAGCAGCAGGGAAAAAACCAGGCTGCAGAATTATCTCGATCATGGACACAGAAGGCCTCATGTTGGTAGAATGAATCACAAGTTGAAAGTGCATGTAAGCCTCTATTCACTGTTTTCTGTTGTCCTTAACTTCACATCAACAGATTCAGATTCTAATTCCCTATTACTTGTAAATATTAAAAACCATCATCCCATGATCTCTGAAGATTCCTTCGGCAGGTAAGAGTCCTTTTTGATAAGGGTGGGTGCTCCTTTACAGCAGAAGGGATCAGCAGCACCAGCAGGAGGAAGGGGCTGTGCTGGCCCTTTGCTCTGTGGTGGAGCCCAGTGGCTGCTGCCCAGGGCCCAGGCCAGGTGTGCTCCAGCTGCAGCAGGGTGCTCTTTGGGCAGCTCTTGTGATCCCTCTGTGAGGGGAATGCATGCTGCCCTGGCCCATCCTGCTACTGGGCATCCTGCAAGAAAGAGGGACATGTGACAGAGGAAATCTTCCACAGAGCTGCCAGCAGAACAGCCCTTCATGAGCTGATGGAGATCCTGGACACTGGTGAAGAAAAGCTGTCGCTGGCTGACCTCAAGGTGAAACCTCCTGACCTGACCTGGAAGAGCTCCTTTCTGGCATGGACCTTCCAAAGGCTCACTGGGAGCCACTGAAGGACTTCCTGCAGAGCATTCTTGACAGAGCTCTACAAGGAGTGCACGGCAGCCATGCAGAGAAGCAGCATGCAGGCATAGCCAGAGAAACTGAAAGCATAAGCATGGATTGCAGCCTGCTGGATCAGCAGGCACTGGGAGGGAACCCTCACTTGCCTGCCTCCTTCAAAAGCTGGTGTTTCTGGCAGATCATCTTTGCTGGGGTGGACTTGTGTTTTGGGGGAAAACATGTGGACAGCAAGCCTTCCATAGTGTGGGCTTGGCTGGAATCAAGTGCTGGGCTTCCTTCCTTCCTCAAGCACAAGGAGCCCTGATCACTGGCTGAGAGCAAAGCACCTGCACAGCTGTGCAGCACAGCTGCTGGCTGCCTCCTGCCCCAGGCCAGCTCTGGGATTGATTGGGTGAATCTTGTGTTGCTGTTCCCTCAGTGTGGCTGAGAAGCCATCAGCAGCCAACCTCTTCCTGAGGCAGCCGCTGGCTTTCTTTCAGCACATTGGCCACAACACCTGCAAAATCCCCCCAGAAAGACAGCTTTCCAAAGCAGCCTTCCACCACAGAAAGTGGTACAGCACCAAAGGGCTCTCTGCAGAGCTCTGTCTCACAAGAGCAGAGGAAATCCCAGCAGAATAAAGTAGGCAAATATTTTCTTGGCTGGAGAGTGACTGCAGGCTCCCTAACTCATGTGGCTCCCCAAGGAGCCAAGGGTCACGCTCCCAGTGAGTGAACATTGTGTTCCCAAGGGAGGCTCTTGAAGAAAGATCTGATGCAAACCAGCCCAAGGGAACTCCTCTGCAGAGCAGAGACAGGAGTGGGACAATTTCTTCTTGATCCAAGCTGTCACTTCCCACCTGCAGACTCCTGTTGCAGCAGCCCTCTTGTTAGAGGGTAAAATGAGCCAAGACACAGACTTCTTGTTTACCACAAGGTAAACAAGGGTCCTGATTTATTCTTCTTATGGCTTAGCCATCCTGACTCCAACTATTCACTAACTCTGGCCGCAGCAAGCTCCTCCTGTCGGTTGTCCTTGCAGCCTCTGACTGCTGGTTCTTTCCTGCTAAACTATGACTGCAGGTATTGGTTCACAGACTCTGAATGCAGTTTTTACCTGGCTAGAGACTCTAACTGCAGACCTAGATTGACCTCACAGTAGTGCTTCTCCCTCCCCAAGATCCTTCTGCATCATCCTCTGCCATTTATGAAGATTCCCTCTCACCAGCTAACCCACTCCCTTTTACCACACTGATCTTCATAGGCTATAGCTGTGACTCATCAGGGGTGAGGCTGTATTGGGTAATTAATACAGCTGTAACTGATCAGGGACAAGGTCACCTGTATTCCCTTTTCCTACAGACTCCAACACTTCTGCTTCAGGTCCCCTTTACTTTGTTTCCAACCAGCCCAGAGACCATGGTTAGGCTGTCTGGGATGTGAAGGAGAACCAGGGAGCCTGTCAGAAGAAAGAAAGTAAAGGAATGCAGCTTTGCTTAAATCAAGAGCTGACTGCAGCTGATCCTACCTTTCCCTATCTTGTCCCACTGTGGCATAGAAAGTTTTGTAGGCTCCTCACAAGACAACAAAAGGCCAAGAAAAAGGAAGAGAAGTGAGTCCTGTGCAAAGGAGAGGGAATGCCATCCAGCAAGGAAAAAAGAGAAGGAGGAGCCTGAAACTAAGCACAAAGGTCCAGAGGAGAAAGGGGCCCAGTTGAGTACCAGGCTCTGCTGCCCATTTTCCCCAGCTCTCAGCCCTGCTCTAAGTCAGTTCAGCTTGCTGGCAAGGGACAGGCAGGGATGGTGCTGGACAGGGTTTGGGAAGAACTCCATGGCAGCTCCCCAGGGGACTCCATTGAGTCCTGTGCCTTGGCACTGGGGCGCTGCACATCTCTGCACGTGCATGGATTCCTAAGGACATTATTTCCTACAGAGATGAGGTGCCAGAGGCGGCCTGTCACCAATGTCAGAGCTAGCTCTCTCTTCTGGGCTGTAAAAGATTCCTTGTCAATCATGTTTCCCAGAGAGAGGGGAACCAAGGCATGCCTCTCCCTGCCTCTGGAGGTTTATCAGAGCTTTTTGGCTCTGTCATTGCCAGTACTGATCTCCTGTCCCTGGCTGAAGCCCAGTGACCCCCGGGCTCCTGCACCTGATGCCCACCAAAATAAAAGGGGCTTTTCTCTCTCTCTGTTTTACTTTCTCTCTGTCTTATAATTTGTGCCTGTTGCCTCTGGTGCTCTCAGTGGGCACTCTGGAGAAGAGCCTGACTCCCTCATCTTCATTTTCTCCCAGCACATTTAGAAAGAAACATATATTTTAGTTTTTAGTGTATGTTTCTAGAGAGATACCTATTTATAACATATACACCCTGTCCTACAGTGACAGAGGAAATGCTTTCCCTGGGGATGAGCTGGCAGTGAGGTGCTGAGAGGGAGAGAAATCCTCACCATGATTTTGGTGGTAGGTGGAAAGTTCTGAATCAGAGATGAATTGTCCATCTTCCAGAGCTTAGCTCAGGTGGCTGTACCACAAGTGCTTTAAAGACCTGGCCTGGCTGGTGCTCTTTTATGCACCTGGAAGCCTGGAACATTAGCAGCAGCACCACTTTCCTAGAAACTACCAGTGTTGAGGCTGTAATTTGGGAGTTCTGGAGAGGAATTTAGCCTCAGACAAACTTTTTCATAACTTGTTTTAGAGTATGGAGAAAGTAAATGGCTTGAAAAATTATTCTACAGAGGGAACTTGAAGTAGGAACTTTTCTTCACCTGCTGCACATCAGTGCTGGTACAAAAGCTGGGGGCCAGTTCATAAAAGTGAATGTCCAGTCAAACTACTCATAAAGACCTTTGTAAAGAAGTGGTTTATACATTGAAATTCATTGACACTAATCAGAGTTCACAGTATAAATAGTATGCATAAAACTTGTGCCTTTGAAAATCTGTTAATCATAGGCATGAAACTGCATGTTCTTGAAATACAGAACTGTGAATTGTTTTACAGGGAATTAGTTTCCTTCTAGTTTATTCCAAAGAAAAGATTTTTGAAACCTTTTTAGAATTAAAGAGCAGAAGCTCTCAACTAATAAAACATTAATTTTTAATTAAATTTTGTTCCCACTGAGGACAAGGGAAAAGTAGGGATTCATTTCTAAAACTGCAAATATTATGTATCATCACAGGTGTAGGTGACAGCAAGAAAAACATGAACATTTAAAGGCATTCCTGGTTACCATAGAGGTTTTTGGAAGTCTGCCTACTGCTTCAAAAAACCCTTTTGTTTAAATCAGATGTTCCCTGCACTGTAGCTAATACTAAAGACCTTTCAATGTTTTGGAATCACATATGGTAGCAAAGACTTGTACTTTCTTTCTTGAATTTTCCAAATCCTGTCCACTTCCTTATGGTCCCCATAGCTTCCAGTTGGTTTTAGGCCACTATTTCCATTTTACTTCAAGGCTTCAAGAATTCTGAGCTTGGTTGAGCAAAGCACCAAAGTGTCCACACGGCACAAGAAGAGAGAGCACCCTTTTCATGAGGTTACTACTAGATTTAGGTATATTTTCTTGTGTAATTATAGCAAATTTCAGCTACAACCAATAATATTTTCCCATCACTAACATTATAAGAAGATTAAACTATTAATATGCAGATGATTTATGTGTGCATTGTGTGTGAGCACACAGCAAATGCCTTCAGTTTCAGCACTCACACACATCTATAAGTTGATGGATACAAACGTGCACACACAGAATAATCTACAGAGAGCAGATGACTCCACTGTCTATTGCCATGTCCACAGCACTTCTTTTGATTAAAACTTAGACTGAAGGCTGTCAGCCACCCAGAACAAAGCATCCTTGAGTGCATCCCATGCAATCATTCTGATTGAAACTACTTAATAAATACACCCTTCCTGGAGATACTTCATCTGGTATTTGCATTTACTATCTAATGGTTGTTTTAATGTACATTTGGGGTAATCAATCAAAATACCCAAGCAACAATCCTCTACTTATATTTTCAAATAATCAGAATACTCATACTATTCTATTCTGTACACAGGTTTATTTCACTGCACTTTATATGAGACTGAGCAGAGATTATATTTTCCTTATTTTCACCCATTTGTTTCCACAAACTAACTTTATTTTGGCTTTGACGTGTCAAGGCATCAAAGCATTAGCAAAAATTCAATGAAAACTGCAGTCTTATGGGATTTAAGCCTATCCTTTAATGCTTTACTGAAATTAGGAATCTCTGCAGGGAGACAAGCAGAAGTTCGGTAATTTTCCCAGGAATTGCCAGCGAACAGGTAAAACTCACGTCATTTGCTGAGTATTGCCTGAACAGCACACACATACCAATAATCCAGGCCTAACCTGAATTGTGACATTAAAAAAATCCCTGAGCAAGTTTAACTGTGCCATTAGTCTTACATTTATAACTATGTATCAGCTAAATTGTTAACATATTTTCTTTCACAGTTGCTATAGGAAAACTACCAAATCTTTTGGGGATTTTTCCAAGTTTTAGTTATGGGAGAATCCTATCAGCTGCAAAATTGCCAGGTTTGTAAAGTTAGTCACCCAAAAATAGATTTACTATCAAGCAGGCCTTGATATGAAAGAGAACACAGGAATATCTGTATACTAGTTCTCTTTAATAGCAAATTACTTAAAAAACAAAACCAAAACAAGAAAATTAGTCTTAAAAAGCTTACAGCTGCATATAAGTTTAATGACATTAGATGAGCTTAACAAAATAATGTATTTATTAAGTAAAACTGAGTTAAGCCATCAAACAGCAAATTCAGACAGAAAAACTACTAGCAAGACCACCTGTATGTTTCTTACTTGATCTCTAATTTTAATTCAGGATTATTTGTTACTCATTAACAGCTGGTTTCCCTAAAAATAGGAACCTGATATAAAATTCATGTTGTAAGGTGAATAATAAAATAGTTATATCTCTATTCCCAAACAGTCTGACTTACTTTTCTGAAGAAATATATGCTGTCTTTCTTACGAGGAAACAGAGGGGGAAACATTTTAAAAGTTAAGTAACACTCACAGGGATTTCATATTTCCATGAAAAGAAGTTATAATATTGGACTGTACTAGAATTTAGTGTAAGTATTAAAGCACTCTTATTGATATCTGTGAGTCTTTTAAGCATGGAAGAACACAGAAAACTATGATATAATGGGGAAACTATAATTGTTGTATAGAAGTTATACATCACAAATCTATTAGTGTTTTCTAAACACTAAGAGTGTTTAGATCCTGTCAAGAATATATATTTGTATTTCCAGATACAAGAAGGGGTAAGGTTTCACACCTGAAAACATTAAATAATCACAGAATCACAGGAAATACTTCTCCCTGCTTTAATAGCTGCTTAAAAGGAAATAAATAAAGAATGAGAATAAATGTTGAATTGGAAGTTAATGCAAAGAAATCTGTACTGTTGAACACCTTAAGTTTTTGTAAAGGGTGATAAGAAGACCAAGTTAGCAAGGATATGAAGTAATTCAGTATATTCAGAGCTTTGTTGTTGAGGTGCAACGGATTTAACAATGTTGTGTGTGGTGCAATTTAAAGAGTGTTAACATTTAATATTGGTAAATGTAAGAAGGAAAAAGCAAATGTGGTTATACATACACATTAGGCTGCAAATTACCTACTACCTCTGAGAAAATAGACTTTGAAGCCACTGGAGATGATATTAGAGATTCTTGGTAAAGGAATGAAGAAAAACATATTTCATTGCCACAACACTTCAGTCTCTCCCTTTCAAAGAAAACAGAAAAGGGTGAAAAGGAAGGACAAAGATACGAATAACTTCCATGTAATGAGAAGTTATTAGACTAGAGTCCTCAGTGAGGACAAGAGGCAACTCAGGGTATACGAAGTTATGAAAAGCATGGGGGGAGGTGATTAAGCAATGATTACTTGTTTATTTCTTAGAGCACAAGAACAAGACAGCCCTCAATGAAATTACAAGGCAGCTGCTTTAAAACAAACCAAGGGAAGTACTTTTTCATGCAGCACATAATTAAACAGCAGAACCCATGGGATACTGTGGAGGTCAAAAAGATGAGTTAATTCAAAATATATTAGAAATGTAAGATAGGCCTATGAGTGACTACTAAACATGACATTCCAGATGAAATTTCCAGCTTGGAAGTCCTGATGGCTACAGTATACAAGGTAAAAGGATTGCTCTCTTCCTTTGTATCTGTAGCCAGCTTTGCTCTAGCTCCCTTCACCGAGCTTCTTGTGCTCATCCACTTCAGAGTTACCATCTCCTTCCTTCTTGAGCTCTTGTGCCTGACTTTCTCCATCTGTCTTTCCCTCCTTCCAGCTGTTTTCCGGATCAGCTGTTTTCACCACTGCACAGAGCCCAGATGGCTGAGCACTGAGTACAGTGACACGCAGTTCCTGTCCCTGGAGGCTGTGTGATATCTCATCCTGCTCCTCTGGTGGCAGAAATAGGTGGAGTACAGTCACATCGAGGAAATATGAAGGGGAGAAGAATACTTATGGTCTTCAGAAATATTATGTGCTGACCCCCTGAGTATCCACAGGGATTATGTGTGGCTTTCCCCCCAGAACTCTGGCAGTTGATGACTCTTGGGCAATTTCACAAACATAGTGAAAGGCATTTCCTTGATTCCAAAAAAACTACCATGTCTAAACTTGAAGTCACCGTCCCAGAGGTACCAGATTTCCACAGTGAATAAAGCTTTGATATTATCTGTACTCTGTGTGTCATAAATCACTTTTATTCTGTTCCCAAAAGATCAATGTTTTTAGCCAAAGCTCCACAAGCAGCCTGCCTGTGGCAGACACAGCCCATGGAAAGTTCCATCCAGATAGTTTCAGGCTGGCAAATTTTAAACTGGAAAGAGCAACTTATAATGGGAAACGTTAAGAACTCTAATGCATGGCTTTCCAGTTCTTACAAACCTCTTACTTTTTCCACTTAAAGTACATGGGTGCATGTATGTATGTGCATATTTTCACATACATTCAAACTGGCACCACTAAAATGAAACTAAGAGAATGTTGTTTCTGTAAATCTCCTTCCCCACTGAACAGCCTTTGCCTGGGTTTTCCAGCCCAGCACTCCCTTGCTCAGCATAAGCAGGGCATTTGAACATGGCAGAATACCATTTTAAGCCACTATTACAGTTCAGCTACCACAGTTGGCAATTACTTGAAGAAAAGAAAGCGACCGGCCTATTGAAGAGTGTGTAACCAAGCCCGCAAAGACCCTTTGGGATATTCCAGGTTGCGAGCATGCCAGCAGCTGCAAGCTGAACAGAAAGCTTGCAGCGCTGACCGAGCTCTCCTTGCAACACAATACCACATTGTCCGGGGCAAGCGTAAGAACACTCCTGCAGATAAGATGAGCTTCGCAGAAGTACCTTTTTAATGCCCCTATTTCCCTTGCAGCATAAACATATCACATAAATCCTAGTACCAATTTTTCCCCTTTTTGTCCCCTGTAAAGGGTCTCTGTGTAAATAAATAAGTAAGTAAATAAATACTTCTTCCTGGGACTGTTTTGGCTGTGACAGCTCAGCTCTCCCGCGCTTGGGGCAGCTGTGAGCGGGCACCTTGGCTCTGCTGGTGCTGGACCAGCGTGTCCTTTAGGCAGGAACCTGGCACCAGGAGAATCGGCCGCAGCAGCGGCTGTTTGTCCGTGCGCACCCGGCCGAACCTAACCCTCGGGGCCGCCGGGACACCACGCCCGCGGGCGGCGGCAGATGCGGCCCCGGGGATGGCGAGGGCTCC
>JBBMKD010000102.1:60906016-60951368 GCA_037834095.1 Argya squamiceps
GGACCAGGTGAGGCTGCGCGCCGCGGCGGGCCCGGGCGGCATCCTCGGCGCGGATCCCGGGCCGGCAAGCGCGGCGGGGCCGTCGCTGTCACGCCGTGTCTGCCCGAGGGCCTCGGGAGCAGCGCGGAGAGCCCGCGGTAGGAGCGGGTTTGGGCGGGGGTCGGGCTGCTGTCACCGGGAGAGCGTTTCGTTTTTCCCGGCAATGCCTGGCGCTTTTCCTGCTCTCGCAAGAAGTCGCTGCTGGATGCTGCTGGATGCTGTCAGTCGCGGTGCTGGGCTGGCTGCGGCAGAGTTCGGAATGCTTCAGGAGCTCGGGTGCTGGTCCACCTCTGGGAACCGCGTGGGGGGATGCGGGGTGCCCTGTAGGGAATCTTTACGTTCAGGCACTGCTTTCAGGACTACGGGACTGTAGAAGCTCAGAAGTCACTTCCAGCCTGGTCCAAGTACCTGATGGAATTGCGAAGTGCATATATGGAGATAGGCAGAACACCCAGACACAAACACGAGTGGTCTTCTGGGAGGGCAAGTTTGCATTAAATCCTTAACAGCATCATAGATGTTTGACTGTGGCGGTGTTTTCTAATTGTTTATAGTCTCTTAGTTAACTTTATCCCTAACAGGCAGAAAAACGTTGCTCTCCCCCACCCCCTGCCTTTTATTGACTCTCAAGCCTGCATGCACCTGCTGCCTTCCTGCATTCTTTCAGCGACAAGGAAGTTAAGTCTGGAAGTTTGTGCTGACCAGAAAAAGACTCCACCAAGCTACTAGGAAGCTGAGCTGTGCTCTAAGAAACCAGGGCAGCAGAGGTGTGCTTGGTAAAATATCAACAGAAGATTGAGATTTATTTGCTTTCTTCTGTTTGCAGAGTGAGTGGTGCTATGTGTCATTTTTTACTACTGTTTGTTTTTAAAGTTGAGTAAGAAATATGTAATTTTGTAGATTAAACTCTTTCATCTAACCATGCCAGTTTTCCCTTTTTTTGACAGAAAACAGGTTTTGATGCAAGAAGAGATATGTTGCTCAACACTAAAACAGCCAAACAATAATGGCCTATAATTATTTGTGAGCTCTTAGTTTAGGAGAAGGCCCATGAATAGTAATAGCTTCTTTTTTGAGGTATTCCATGCTATGATTCATGAATAAAGGAACACCGAAGAAACCAGGAGTAGCAAACATTTACTGTTCCAGCTTGTTTGTGGTGCCACAGTGTACGTACAGTGTTAGGCTGACTCAGTTCCCAAACAATGAAGTCTTGACAGACTGCCATTTTTCTTTCTAAGCTTTCAAAATCTTGCCCTCCCATTCAGCTGAGGTGATACAAAGATGGTGTTGTCAGTGGAGAAGATTCTTCTCATGCTCTTCTGGGCCTAAGGACGCTTCACTGCATCTGGTTCCGTGCTGTATTGTCCCTGGGCTTTGGTCTCATGGGTGTGGTGGTGGGCACATCTGTGTTAGGTGATTTGTGTCTTGTGCCCATGGCAGTAAGCAGGGGCCACATGCTCTGGGCTCAGTAGTGTAGCTGGGCTGTGCCAGTGTGTGTGCAGGCATAGGTGCTCCCCTGTCCCTGTCCATAACTCTGCTGGCTCCAGTGGCATGGGGCAGTGATGGGCCAGGAGGACCCCCCCCCTTTTCTGGGGTTCGTCCTAGAACCTCATTGCATAGCTGCAATGAAATAGATCTTTCCTCATGTGAAAAATCCCCCTATTTGATTGTCCCTGTGAGATTATGCCATCAATACATTTTAAAAATTTCCCCCACTCCTCTTGCCCCTCTGCAGCATGCACCATGCCAAGCATCAGGGATTTCTGCTGTCCTGGAATAGGATGTACCCAGACTGTGGTATGTGTGGAAGCATTCTGCCACCACTGTTCCCTCAAATCACATGAGTCTCAACTCTGACCTGCAGTGCTAAGGCCCTCAGAAGCAAAATTAAAACTTTTTCGCATGGCTCTTCAGCTAGATGGATTGCTTACCTTCCTCATAAGAATGAGTGTTTTGCTGAAGTGGGGAGAAGTCCAGTCACTTGCTTCTCTGCACAGAATGGAGCTCTGTATATGAAAGACAACTTTGCCAGACCTGAATCCCATGTGGAGCAGGGATTCATGGTTTTACATGAGCCCCTTACTGCAGTGCTGACAGGCTCTCTGTGCCTTCTGCTCAGTGCAGGGGAGGTGTCTCTGGTTTGCCAGTCTGTGTCCACATCATTGTTCTCAGCCTATTGGATGCTGACAGCCCCAATCTCCCTCTGGTCCATGCAGCTGGCAGTTCCCCATGACTGGCCCTGAACCTTCCAAAATGCTGGGAAGTGCCTGGAGAGTGAGAGGCAAAGGTGGAGTTTAGACCCTCCAGGTCACTGTGGTATGTGAAAGCTATATGTGTCTGTGTTAAATAAACAGAGGACTTGTCTCTTCTTTTATAGAGATGGTTTTTCATGAGACCTGTGCTATGAGAGAGATTTCATATGTAAATGGATGTAAAAGACCAGAAAAAAAAATTGAGCTGAAGGTCTGAGAAGTGGAGGTTGTAATCGTTACCCTTTTGTTGCTGGGGCAGAAAAGCTGTGGCAATGGTACTTGGAAAATGTTTTGTCATCTCAGAAGCAGCTGTTGTATCACTCACTATGGGAAGCATGGGTGACTATGTTGTTTTTCACATGGGTGGTTTTCTGAAGTAAAAAATTTCAACTTGGGTTTAAAGGCAGTCCAGAATTACAGAGGATGGAGTTCCTATCTGCACTGTGTACCTGGCAGACCACTCACATTTTGTTTAGGAGACAGTGCACTGCATGAGGACATAGAGGTGTTTTCAGCTTTAGATGCTAAAACAATCCTGATGTGTCAGCATGTATTTGCATGTCTCTTCAATGGATGATTGATCTTTGAATTTAGCATTGAAATATTATTTTTTAAGAAGTGCTATATGTGGTAACAAGATTAATGATCTTGAAAGAGGATGAAAAGACTCTCTGTGTTCAATTAATTCTCATATCTCAGGAAAGCAGACTTTGAAGTTTAGCTGACTTGTGTTCTAAAAATATCTGTCTAGGTCAATGATATACCTTCAGCAACATTTGCAAAAGAATTTTGGGGTGTTTTTTATTTCCATATCATGTACTCCCCAAATCACTGATGCTGGAATGTCATCCCTCCAGTTTGCTTATACAGTGACTTTTGGCAAAGTATACACTTTTTGTTATATATGCCCCAAATCACCAATTTTGGGATATAGTCCTCAACCAAAAATCAGTGAGATATGGGAAGTTAAACATTAAAATCTTAATATTGTAATTTATGTGAACAGAGTGTCTGTGTAAAAATACTGTGAAGAAATAAATATACAATTTCAAGCCATATTAAGAGAAAATTTAATGGCATTGTTTATTCATATGCAGTTTTGCCATGCGTTCCTAAGCTCTAGGCATCTCTAGAAGTAATTCAGGCTCAGAGGGTTAAGACACATGATTAAAAAGTTTCACTTCTCAAGGTTATTTTGTAGTACCCTTGATATGCCAGGTTACCTATTGCTTTAAAAGTAGCGACCCTAGTGGAAATGATCAACTGTGGGACCACAAACCTTACATTTTGACAGACCTTGTTACCCTGACAGCACCAAGGTTGTTAACTTTGAGGGAAATAAGTTCAGAGGAAATTCCCTCAAAAAACTGTATGAGCATCTTCTCATGTTTATACCAGAGGGCTTTTAATTTCAGTGTTTTCATTGATGAGGCCAGCCATGTTTCTCCAAAGAGGAAAAAAGAAGTTCACTTAAACTTAATTTTGGCTTTATCTGCTGGTTGGAATGAAAAATTTTTCATTTTAATTCTTTCATTGTAGGTCATCTGCATATTTTATTTTGGCAGCAGTTTAAATAAAAAAATAACTGTGGAGGGATTCTGGGACATGCCTCTGAATCTTGGGATAGTTGGAGTATTAAAGATGTCTTTCTACCATTCCTTAAGTTTGAATAACTCTCTGCACAAAGCGTGCTGGTGAACTGGTTTAAAAAGGAGAAAGAAGAAAAAAGTATATGTATATTTTTTAACTTTTACAAAAATCAACATGTATTCTGATCCTAAAATCAAGGATGGGGGTTTTGTGTTTTTGTTTTTTGTTTGTTTGTTTGTTTGTTTTTCCTTCTCTGCTTTCTGATTTTACTAGTCAGAAGATCTGTTAGTCCCAAGCCTCTTTTACACTTTTTGGGCAGTGTAAAATCAAATAAAAAACTAGCTTTCTAGAAACTTAACAGGCTTGAGTCTGTGAACTTTGAGGATCCTTTAATGGTTGTCAGTAGAGACATTACAAAATGGAGTGCTGAGAAAAGAAAGGTAATTTGTTACAGACCAAAGTGAGATAACTGAAGATGGAAGTTCATTAAAGATTCAGGTGGGCTTAGTATCAGGTTTTTAACTGAAAAAAGCTGCTCTGAACCACTGGCAACAACTGCCGTGGTTGGTATGAACTATGCTACATTTCAATTTCCTAATGCCATCATTTTACAATTGAAAATTCTACATCTCCATTTTGAATTGCAGGAGTATTTGTTATATAAAATGCCTCCCTGCTTAACACACACAACTGCAAAAAAAAAAAAAAGCCATGTAAATTTTAGTTATTTGAGAAGCAATAAGAAAAAATGAAATTTGAATTAAACACATTTAGAGAGAAATATTACTTACATGGCCAAAACCAACTTAAATTCTGATACTTTCTGACTTTTGAGTACCTAGATTTTGTAAAACTGTTTTCCTTAAAGGAAACCATTAGCTTTTTATTACAATGCCATGAAGGACAAGGCATGATGTAAAGAACGGAGGAGGGATCTTGCTGACTCTTGTTTCGGTCCCCAGTTACACAGATGCTTGTGAACAGGGCAGTCCATTTACAGAAAATCCAGTCTCTAACTTGTTTCAGTCACTTGTGCAAGGTCCAGGATTCCATATCCTCCTGGGACTGTCCTGGGACAGAGGTGAAGTACTTTCTTCCAAAGATTTAGGCTGTCTCCAAAGCATTTTTTTCTGTTCAGGTCAGCTATCACTAACAATTGCAATAAATACATGTTCTCCTCTGCTTTGGAAATGGGTGCTGCCTTTTCCAACATGTTCCCACTGTGTTTGGCACTATAGTCTTGTACCTTATGGCTGATGTCTTGATACTACGAGTGTAAATATTTCCACATCCCTCATGCCTTGAAAACAAAGCCTGTCCTATTAAGTTTTTAATTTGGCAAGAGACAAAAGTGCAACTGGAATCAGCTGCTTACAATTTTCCCCCTTTTAAGCACTTTCCTTCTCATCTGTGTTAAACAAGATCTGGAAAAATAAACATTGAAGGGCTGCATAAAGTTCCCCAAAACCTTCTCTGCACACTAACCATGCCAGCACTGATTTAGCGGTGCTCTGCAGCTATTTTGAGAAAATCTTAAGCAGTGATGAAGATTCTTGGGCTCCAGCCTAGGGGTCTAGGCACTGAGCACAGAGCTGGCTCTGTGTTTTCGGGGGAGCCCCTGATGCTCAGGGATTTGCTGTGCTTTTGCCAGCCTGGCACGGTATTTATACTCTGGCTGCTCCTTGGCTCCCGTTACAGTTCACAAGGACGGGCAGCGCTGGAGGCAGGCTTGCCAAACTGCAAAGTGGTGCTGCTAGACCCTGGGCAGGGGAGCCTGCAGCACTGGGCCTGGCATCCCTGCAGGAATCCAACCTTTTGTACTTGTCCTAAGTCAGGTAACCAGTAACATCAGTTTTAAAACATGTCAATGGGTCACATTTCACTTTGGAGTGAAAAAAATCCCTCTCAGTGTGACTTAGTAGTTACAGATAACCTTGAGGGTACCAAACCTCATCTCCTGGATACTTGGATAGTCTAGGGAGGGTCATTAAGGAGATCTTCCAGAAATTCAGGCCTGCTCTTAAAAGTACACCCTGATGTAAAAATTTCTACAGTTACTTTACTAGTAGTGGTGAGAGTGTTTATGTTAATATGTAGTTTGGGCCAGGAGTGTCCTTTGGGAAGGAATCCCTTGACTGTCCCCATTTGGCACACTTTGGACAGAAAGTGGCCCTGGACCATCTACACAGGGTTCCCTTCTGAGAACATGAAGCCAAAGGGTGCTCCCCAGGGACCTGCAGTGTTGGGGGGAGCACAGCTGAACTTGAGATCAGCTCCTCTGAACTGAGACCCTCCAGAAAACAAGGCACAGGAATGAGGCACCTCGCCCTCAGCTGCTTTGCTCTTCAGACCCATTTTTGCACCACCTCAGCCCTTGCTAAGATGGACATAGTGGAATTCTCTGACCTTCATCTGGAGGTTCCTTGAGAGCACAGCACTGGTCAGGCTTGTTTGGTCACTTCTGAATAGGTGGAATCCAGCCCGCTCTGCACAGGGCTCAGCCGGGGCAGCCAGGCAGCCTGTGCCAGCAGAGAGAGCAGCCATGGACACAAACAGCCAAGGGAAACCCTTTGGGTGGTCCTTTCCCAGGGTGAGATTGCATCAGTCTCCCTGCTTATGACCTTGATTGGAAATATTTATTTTCACCAGTCCTTTTTTTTTCCCCTGGCCTAAACCACTTTTAAACAGCTTCTGCAAAATCACAGGTGAGCACAGATGCAAAAACAAAAGCGCACATTCTGACATAAATGGTTTTTTAAGAAGTTTTTTGGATAGGGTCTGTTTACAGTATGTTGTATCCTTAATGGAGTTGAGTGGAAGTATCTTTTCTCTTGTGTTTCAGGCTTTCCTCATGGTAAGAAAATTCCAGGCTTTAAAAAAAATCTTAATAATGTGAGGAAAAAAACCCTTGTAAACATACTTTTGAATAAAATATGTTGAAGCATTTACAAATTTCAAAAAAAATTTGCTCTCAAACATTCCTCTAAGTGTTAGTAAAATACCCAAATAGAAGACAATTTTTAAAACCAAAATCCAAAGTATTAAATAGACACCTTTTCCAGCCAGGAATTATTTTTATTTTTTTTCTTCAATGGGAAATGGTCCTCATTGATCTGAAAACTTTTAAGAAAGTTAATCAATCAGTCTGTAGTATGAGTGTTGCCATCTGGTCTGAGTCAAAACAAATACAAAATATCAGAACAATTCTTCATTTCTCTCTTTCTAGTTGCTTGGTCCTTGTGAGATTTGAGCAGCCTCAAAATTTACCTGGTGTTTACCTTGTGACAGACTGGCTGGATAATGAGAGTTTTGCCTGTCCCCTCATGTCACACCCTGCAGTGTAGTGGGTGGGAAGCTGTCTCACAGCATGTGAGCTGCCTACCTAGATGACTTAAGCAAAAAGCAAATAGACCTGAGTGTGTGTATCGGGCTGCTAAATCCCAGACAAAGACCTGGCAACCCTATGGAATAGCAAGTTTAAAATTTTTGATCAGTGAGGGATTATATTCTGTGGTCTTCAAGTTCAGTGAGTGTGTCAGGCTGGGGACATCTGGGATGGAAAAGGGAGGCAAGAAAATATTCCTTTAAATAATTGCTTTGGATTACGTGCAGAATACTAGAAAAACTAAATAACAATTTCAGGCCAAGAAACAGACTTCAAATACTGGCTGTCATGAACTGGGTGAGAGTTTGCTGCTTCCATAGGGCCCTGATCTTGTGATCTAATTGGACTTGAGCAGTTTCTTCATTTGTGGTTTCTTGTTCAAGTGCAATTTGGCCCTGGTATGCAGATAGGGCAGGAATGGGGAAGGCAAAATGACAAGGCAAAACTTAAAACAGTCGAGAACCCCCCGCTTTCAGCATTTCTTGAATAACTCCTGTGCTTGTTTTCATTCTCATGTTATTGGTTTTAAGTAAAACTTTTTCTTTTTAAAGGACCACTAAGTAGAAAAGTTTTAATTTTTTCTGGCTTCAATGACATTATAAACTGGTGAAAGTAAGGTTTTTTTCCTGTTGCCAGTGTGAGGTAATGTTAAAGAGAGTACAGTGTTGACTGTTTATCTTATGTGCACACACACGGAGGGCAGGTTCAAATCCCTGACTCCTATGGTTTGCTTTAAGTATTTATACCAGCAAATTCCACCTAATAAATCAATAATTTATCTGTTTTAGAGAGAGTTTTATAATTACTCAGTTCACTCACAAGTGGAGTTTAAGTAGTCTGACATTTACACTTCTTATGTGTCAAGACTTCTCAGGATATTTTGCCAACTGTGCTATATTGAAGGTGAAAACTAAGTGTAGACAAATGGAGACAGTGACTGAGAGGTTAAAGTTCATTTTTTAAAAAATTAAACTCAGTTTTTAATGGAAGTATTAGGCATCCACAGTGAGTTGTAGGCACTGTTAGGACCCACAGCTGTCTATGCCTTGGTGTGTATTTTGTGTTCATGCTAATTCTCTAGAGGCAAAAAATTGTGGTCTGTAGTTGCCACAGCAACAATAACACTGCACTCAGAGTATGGGTGGGTTTTCCCTACTTTGTACAAGTATGCTGGAAGTGTAGGCCTGTTGCTGTGAGACACTGTGAAATATGATAGACTCATGAGAGAGGAAACACTTGTTTGTTTTTTGTTCAGAGAACATAATTTTAATTTTGTGTTACCTTTATTGCCACTTCTCTGATGAGGTGTTATTTCCCAGTTTGCAAACCTAACATCACAGAGAGGAAAATGGGCTCACCAGTTTGGAAAAAGAAAGTTTCAGAGGTGTTCTACTGATGCTAATCAGTAAATAAAAATGAGGATTAGAACAAAGAATGGTCAGGACAGAGTGACATAACTATATTTCTGTTCCATTGTGGTTGGTTTTGTCAATGAAAAGATGACTGTAGCTCTTCTTTGCCATGAACCAGAATGAAAATTTGAACTAGATGAAAGAGAAAAAAATACAGGGTAAGCTTATTTTCTTAAACCTGCTAAAGCAAAGTGAAGGAACTGAGAGGTTTGCTTTAGAAATGCGACTTTTAAGAAGGATCATAGTGAAAGTGTATGTGAGCAGCATGAAAGAGCTCAATCTAGGCCTTAGAGTGATAGAATGTGTTGAAAGATCATTTAACTTCAACCCTTATGCCAGGGAACCTTCACCTAGGCCATGTTACTCAAATACCCTGGTGGCTTTGGACACCTCCAGGGATGGGGAGTTCACAACCTTTCTGGTCAAGTGAAGAAGGGATTTATTCCCTTCTGTCTCCCAGTGTTTCTTCACATTCAGAGAAATGTGTGATAGGCTGCAGATTCAACAGTGGTTAAAATTAAGGTGTTTTTCATGTAGCCTAGACCTGGCTGTGAAATTCTTTCAACAGGAGGCTGCTAAGGCCAAGAACTTGGTCAGAGCCAGAGTGGACTTGGATGTTTATATGAAAGACATGAGTTTCTAGGCTAAGCTTAAAAGAAAAAGCTTTTGGAAGTACCTGTTCTTTTTCTGGCTCCTCTGAGGGTTTGTCCCCTCTGCAAGCACTGGTGTCTGTCAGCCCTGCCCCTGGTGTTGCTGATGCCTTTAGGATCTCAAGTCACTGCTGACATTCAAAAGCATGGCTGCTTCCATTATGGGTGAGTGGCTCTGCTAGAGTCATCATCCCCTCCCAGACCTTGACTCCATGCTGGGTTTATTACTTAGGTTTCTTCACATGGTGATAATATAGCAGGAAGCACCAGGGAAGATTAGCCAACACCCAAGAGATGTCACTTCTCCAACATCCCACTTTCAGGCAGCCCCAGCTTTCCTTCTGTTTATTAGTTTATATAAAAAGCAACTGGCTCCTTATATGATTTGCAATGTATTCCCCTGTTGGGTTATCCCCTTACTTTTCTGTTCTAATTTTTAGCTGCTGGGGGATTTTTGTCCATGTGCTGAGCACTTCCCCCCTGTTCAGTTCATGCTGCATATCTTTAATGCTGTATTTGATAGTTTTGTGATCTGCATATATTCTTTGAATAGGCTATGCCAGCAGGTGTCTGCTGAAGTCTGCCTTCATCCTTTGATAGGGTTCTGGCATCCTGATCTGTAGTCTATCATCAATCTGTTTATCAGTCATACATTTTTATGTGCACCATTACCTCAGTTGCCTAGGTATCTCAGTTAGGCAGTTAGGCTTCCCAGTTTTTTTGGGTTTTTTGGGGGGTTTTTTTTTTTTTTTTTTTTTTTTTTTTTGGTTTGGTTTGGTTTGGTTTGGTTTGGTTTGGTTTTTTTGCCTAGGTTTAAATGATTATCAGGAGAAAATAGATTCTGTATCTGCCTTCTCTCTTTCCTTTTCCTGTGGCATTTCAGGTGTGCCTGTTTTCTGAGTCTAGGATCATGTTTTTGCGATTGCTTGGAGAATTTCTGTCTACGAGATGGTGGCCTCATTTATTTGCTGGCAATAATGAAAGTAAAGGCTTGTGCCCCAGAAAAGCTTCAGGTGGTCTTTGGGGACCCAGGTTGCTGGTCATCTCCAGCTCCTGAGTCTCCTCCCCCTTGTCCCATACAAACTCCATGCTCCAGTGCCTCCCAGCACCAGAGAAACTGAAACACTCCCCAGATCTGCATCTGCACCGTAGTGCTACAGTAACAGTGGGGAAAACACCATGTGCGTTTTGAGATAGCAAAGTTTGCTAAAAATCAAACCTGGAATGCTTTCTCAAGGTGCCTCTGAGATATCCAGGTGTTAGTGCTATAAAACCTTGCGATAGAGAGGTGGAAATACATTTTGTGAGCCAGCTGGGCAGATCATGCAATGTCCTAGTTCTTCCAAAGTATGTTTTTTTAGGCTTTATGTGTAAAGCGCTTGCTTGAATGGGAAATTATAATTGTTTGTGCAACTTGAAGGATTGTTGAATTTCTTTTCCCTGGCTATGTTCAAATTCTTAGGGTGTTTTGAGAAGAGTTCACTTGGAGTTTTTGGAATTTTGTTGTTGTACTTTGTTTCTTGGATAATAAGTTTCCTGTCACTGCACAGTAGGAGCATCACTGTAATAATTTTAAAATGTAAGGACATTCTTCTCTTTTTTCCCTAACTTTTGAAAAGGAAAAAGTGAAATTTATTCCTGTTGCCTAAGAAAAGCAAGTTAAGTTTCTGCTATTGCTGACTCATAAGCATGGCAAGAATACAAAAATACCATGATTAAGCAAATGTGAGTTTTTTCCTCTTCATATCGCAGTTATCTTTGGAAAATATCAGTGTTATAAACCAAAGTTCTGCTGTACTGCATGCAAATAGAACTATAGAGCTCCAGTGGGGGGATATGGAAAGAAGGCTTTAATGAGGTGAGGAAATGAAATATTTTTTCCTCAAATACAGTATAGTGCAAATAAAATTAATTTATAGCACAAGCCAAATATCTCTTTTTTTTTTGCTAGCATTTCTTCATTCACCAACTGACGCTTGTTCATGCTGTGTGTTTTCCTGTTAGTTTTTGTTTTGATTTGGTTGCTAAGTTTGAAAACTAGGAAATGTGGGCTTTTTTGGGTTTTGTTATTTGTTTGTTTAATTTGAGGGGGCAACCCCTCAAATTCCTTCAGAGCATGACTTTTTTGAAAGGTACTGATGATTTCCAAATATGTTAATTTAGTGGTGGTTGAGATGTTTGACTTGTGCCAAGTCCTGAGCACTTGTCATCTCCAAGTTACTTGTTTGCAATGGTGTCTGAAGCAGAGTGCCTAAAATTAGACATGCTCCAAAGTTCAGCTTTCAGAGATATTTGCTGTAGATGTAAGTTGTAACAGGCATAACTAAAGAGCTGGGGTTATGTTCTTCTCTTTTTGCATGGTTCATGATCCAAAATAAATGATCATGAAGCAAGTATGCTGCAAATTCTGAGCAGAAATAAGGAAGGAGAAAAAAAGCCGCAACAGGATATTGTCACTGTACACATTTTGTTGCTGTCTTGTCTTCCTGCCGTGGTTCTGAAGGGATTAAAAATAAGTCTGCAGCCCACATAAATGAAGGTTAGATAAGCATGCTATATATTGAAAGGCACAGAGCAATAATTTTAATTTTAAACTGTAGAACGATAGGAAGGACCAATATATTTTGGTTGTGAAAGTGAGCATCTGGAGCTGGCAGTTAACAGAGGTTTGCTGATTTTATATGGTCACTGTAATAGCAAAGGAATTAAATGAAGAAAATTGTGCTTGAGTTGAAAAAAAAAAGCAGCACATACACAGCTCTTTGGAAGTAGGCTAAAAATGAAGAAAAGAGCTATCTAGAAAATCTGCTGGCCAGCAGAATCAAGTGCCTTGGGGAAAATGTGAGTCGGCAAGCTGCTGGAAAATATAAAGTTTTCATTGTTTTTGGAAGCAAAAAGAGGGAGTTTTACTATCTCTTATGTTTGCAAATATAATTGTCTAAATATAAACTGGTTTTCCCAATTAAATGTTCTGACTAGGATTTCCTGCCAAAAAATGTGGTTGTGCATATATTTCCTACCCTTGTGCTGTGCTTCTCTATTTCCCCATGTGAAAAACCTTTCTATTGTGCATCTGGTTGAGCTGACTGAAAATTAATTCTAAAGAAAAAAAAATTTCTGTATATTCACTGCATGTTTTCCCTGGCCCTTACTGCTGGCTTCCCAAAAGTTTTGTGTGTCCTCTTCTGCCTGTGAAAGGTGGCTGGGAATACTTTCTGTACCCCTTTCACCAAATTCTGTTGACTGCATTATTGGAGAGGGTATGGTCTCCCTTTATTTTGCTAGGTTGGAGCATAAGACAGCAACACAGCTCTTCACCCTTCCATGTTGATGTACCCCAATATTATGTTTTTATGCTTGTCTGAAAGCATTTGTTTTGTTCTTCACTCCATCTGCAAGTGCTGTTCCTGTATTTCTGAGACAGAAAAACTGCTTAGGCAAGGAAGAGGACAGGAGGAAATGAGGTTTGTAGCACCTGCTGGGGGAAGCAGGAAACCGAGGGTGTTTGACTACACCCATTGTGTGGGAGTGTTGTTACCCTAAAACTCTTCCACACATATCTAGCAGTAGATATGTTAGTTTGCTTTTCTCCTGACTGGCACCTTTTTTTTGTTTGTTTGTTGGATTGGTTGGTTTTAGGTCTGTGTTTTGTTTTACTTTGTTCTGTTCCAGTTCTGTTTCAGGCTCTTGAAATTAGTACAGAGTATCAGCTTCTGGAACAGGATACCTTTTTGTGGTGTCTTTAAGCCTTAAACCAAAAATTGAAGCATGAGGATCTACGGGTCATTTTTGAAAACTTCATTTCTTACAACTAAATGAAGTCCAGTTTCACAATCCAGGGATTTCTTTTTGCTTTAGGTAAAGTTAGTGCGTGTAGTATAAATACTGTTTATAAGTCTGCACTGTACATTTCTGTATCTAAACTTACTTGTCTAGAGTACTTTTATAGTAGAAGTACTTGTTTTAGAGTTATGCTTTAAGATTTGATGAATTGCAACCTAGAATTGCCTTTTTTCCCCATTGAAATGAGAAGAAATTTAGATGGACTAGCTCTGGTATTGAGATGAGTGTTAAGACAGATAAAATTTATCCTTTTCTCTAGCAAAGTCCATGCATAAACTTTTTAAGCACGCCCAAATATGCTAATTTTCACAGTGCCCTTGTTTTAAGTTACTGTGAACATGACTGAGCATTTAAATACAGGATGTTCCAGATTTTCTCTGTTTAAGGGCCTAATAAAGTGTTACATAATACCGTTGCGATGTCTGAAAAGTTTAGTCTTTGATCAAGCCACTAATTCCAAGGATAATGTGCTTAAATTTAGCACAGTGCTGACAGTTTCTACAGTGGGGAAAAAAACAACTTTCTTTTGGCTTAGAATAACTTGTCAAGTTGGCATTTTTTCCCCCTTACTGATATTTGTTTCTTTCTGTTGTGTGCACTTACTGGGATATCACTGGAATAATGAGAACAAAACTGCTCTGTTTGTCTTGGTTTGTATTTTTAAAGACCACTGACATTTTTCTATAGAAAAGGAACTGAAAATAGAATTGCACAGACATTGCAGCAGCAAGAATGGGGCAAGTTATTTTAGATGTGCCAGTTCCCATTCTAGTGACGGATTGCACTTTAAGCCTATTGTTTTATTTTTAAATTGATGAATATGTGCAGGCTCAAGGCTTTCATCTGGCCTGAAAGTTAAGCGTGTTTCTGAATTGGGACTTTACAAACACTGTTATAAGGATCCTGCCATTCCTTCGTTCAGGCAACTCCCATTGGTATTTGGGGAAGATAATCTACATTGAAGTCACAGAAAGAGACCTGCTAGCAGGGTGATTGGGTAGACAGACATTTGTCTGTATTCATTCTTTGTGTTTTGAATAAATCAACTGTGCACTTATCAGTTACACAGACAAAGTGAAAAGGTGCTTGACTTACTGTGTTGTGTTCTAAGTTTTTAAAAACTAAACCTTTAAATATAGGGGAAGAAAAATCAGGTCTGTGTTGATGCTATTCTTAGCGATGCTACTTTGAAGTTATTTACTCAAGAATGCAGATGTAGAAACTGGACTGTATCTCAGCATCAGTTAGTGCTTGAGGCTGGTGAACTGGAGCTGGGTCATGTCTAATGAGACGTGTCGTGGTCCTGCTTCTTTTTTGGTGCTGTGGTGTCCATCCATTGTCTGTGGTGGATGAAAGGACACAATGTTGTGGAGTGGGAGCTCAGCTGTGCTCTTGAGAGGTGGTGTGGAAATAACTCTTTGGGATTTGGGGCACTCATCACATCTGAAAAGACTAACTGGGGTCAGTATCTGTTATCTAAGAATTCCTTTGTGAGAAAAAGGTGGAGAAGTGGTGTATTTAATGATTGTGGAAACCAAGGATCCAAGCTCCAGATACGTGCCCGTGCCCTGCAGGTGGCTTAGAAAGAGTTGGGGGGAAGCAGTGCCATGTGTTCCCACCCTGGGAACTTCCTGAAGTTCTAGGGACTTTCAGAGAAGGCTTTGCAGGGACTCAGGTGTCTGCTTTGTTGTATTTTACTCTCCTGGAGTTGTCTTCCTTGTTTCTGTTAATTTTTTGCTTCAGCATCTCTTTCCTAACTTTATATATGCTTAAATGGGGCCTTCTGAGCACACCTGACAGAAGAGCTGGAGTGATGGAGTAATGTGGTGATAAGGTCAGTCTGTTCCCTCTTCATCAGTATGAATCTACCAAGGAGGGTAGATGGTACAAGATGCCATCTTTCCTACTGGAAGTACTTGATCCAAGTGACTCTTTTGTGATGAAGCAAAGAAGTACTTGATCCAAGTGACTCTTGTGATGAAGCAAAGCTGGTAGTTCTGGTATTGGGTTTTTTTGCCGATTTTGTTGGTATGTTTTTCTTGGTGTGTCAAACTACTTCTTTGGATAACAACTCTTCACTCCTCTTTTCCTTTTTCTCTTTAAAATGCCCTCTATGCTCTGACCTGCTGGCTGTAGTTCTGCTTTTAGACACGTCTGACTGTGTCATGTAATACTGTGCAATACTCCACCTGCACAGAGGTGTGTCAAATTATGCTTTTAAAGTATTTTTTGGAGTTAAAGGTACTGTAATTAGCATGCTGCCTCACTGCTGGGCAGTATGAAGAAACGAGACAGATCTTCTAATAATCTAAAGGCATTCTAGTTTAAAAGAACCACCAGAATGACTAAAGGTTTCAGATGGTTTGATTTTGCTGCTGTTCCTATTACAGGTAGGAATTAGTGCTGACTATCTTAGATGCAAGGGAATTTTGTCATTTGGCATCACTTGCTGAGAGAGCAGTAATTAATGAGGTACAGGTAGTGGCAGAACATTGCTGCACATAAATGATCATTGCTTAAACATCTGTTCAAGATACAGAGTCATTACAGCTCAATGTGAGAGCTGTTTACAGTGAGCTAAAGCTGGTTTTGGATCAGGTCCACGTATTAAATTTATCAAAGGTAAGTGGATGGAAGTTAGCATTATGATGTAGATTTGACTCCTCAAGCTTACTTTTGACTTAAATGTTTTTCTTTTAAAATTTTTGGTGACTCAGGGTTTAATCTATAACTATATTTTTTGTCCTGCTAGTGGTTATTCTGCTAGTGGTTTCATAGAGGTAATCCAGAAAGAACATCTGTTTCAAGTTTACAGTCTAAATCATGGAAGGATATTTGACCCTGTAAGTAAGGAAACAGAATTTACCCAGGAAAACAGTACAAGAAGCCAGAATACTGTCAGTTTTGTATATTCTGCTTCACCAACTCCATTTTCTGCATGCAACTGCACAGAAAACGCCAAGGCTATGACAACTTACTGCAGCTTACTTACAAATTTCATTTTCAAGCCTTTGTTTCTGTCCCTCCCAAATCTTCCATAGGACTCCTACAACACAAAGCCAGAGAAATAAGTTGTTTCTGTATAGTACTGGAGAGGTGACATGTCAACAGTGGTATCAGTATTTCCCCAATGTAAATTAATTTGTCTCCCCCCTGATCGGTGCTGATTGCAGTCTGCAGTGCCTGGCCGTGAACAGAAAATGCAGGATCCTGCAAGTGACAGTCAGTTCTGCTTCCTTTACAAATGCCTGCCTGTGCTGGCTCTCAGTGCACTGAGTTCTGTGTGTGAAGCCATACCACTGTGGGCAGTAAGGGGAACTGCATGGATGATGTAGCACAAATCCTTTTCCTTCATGGAAGCCTAAGTCAGAATTCTAGCAGTGGGAGACTTGACATGGTCTCTATGATATTGCCCTCCTTTTTGGAGGTGCTTGTCCCCTCCCTGAGTAGAGCTAAGTGATCTCTGCAGAGAATATTTGTCCTTATAGTTCATAAAAATAGTCTGGAAGATCAAAATATTTTGAGAAATTTCAGCAAGTATCAGATATCTTTGAGATCTGATTAAAGACTATTCCATCTCTCATTCTTAACACGCCCCTTCTAAATATCACACTTTTGATGTTATGAAATGCTGTAATAACAGCAGGTCTGTTTTTCAACATCAAAGTAGAAATGTCTCCAGCAAAGTGAACTTAAACATGCTGTTTGCCAGGTGTCTTTGGTTATATGTGCAAAATAATCTTTTAAACATGGAAAAAAAATTACTGCATTTCTGTAGTTCTTGCTTTATTCTTTGCGAGAAAGGCATCACCCTGGAAGATGGGGCTGATCTCTGGCAGAGTGGAATGCTTTATTATGGCATCCTCTTTCCAAAATACTACCCCAGCGCTGCTATACTCCACAGATAGTGGTTTGACTTGAGGAGTTGCTATTGCTGTCAGTAGTTTCTGTTAGCAAGGTTCTTTATTGCTTTTCCAAATACTGACTGCAGCTCTTTGGTCATCTGTGGTAAGTCTGTGAATAGAGGAGAAAGTCTAATTTACCAGATAAAAACCTTGCAGCAGTCTTCTAAAGTAGTGCTCAGAAACTCATTGGTACAGGACAACAGAGTATCTTGACCATGAGCTGTAACTTCATCTTTATACTGAACCACCATGGGGGCCTCTTCTTATATTTCTGTTCAGCAAATGAAATGCAGATTTAAACCTTTATTCTCTCATTTGGGTGGAAAGTCCAAGGCCTGGAATGATAGTAGAGATACCTTCTGTCATATCTACAACCTGACTGCATCATCTGCTAGATGTTGAAGTGGACATGGACCTGGATGCTGGCTGGGAATATTCTGACAGCCTGACTGTGCTCAAACGCACTTGTACATTTGTCTGTGAATGTGTGTGAATGTGCAACATGCCTGGGTTTTGTCCAAAGATTTTGTGCTCTTGAGGACACACCAGCACCTTGTCATCCAACAAGGGACAAGTTAGCAGTGTGACTGCTTGTAGTGATTATCAGAGTTACAGCATTAATAGGAATTTTGCTTACAGAGGACAGTCTGGTTTGGGTAATGGACTTAACTGCCATTTGGAGTTTGGAGAGGACTGCATGGTCAATTTGTTATATCCTCCTAGATTTTTGGAAAATGAGATCAGATTTTCTGCAAGCCTAAGGGAGGAAAAATGTAGTAGAGGAAAAACAAAGTATTTTTGTGGTCAAAACAGAATGCAGGATATTTTCTTCTGATACTTAACTATAAGGAAAAGGTTAAAAGCACTAAAATAAGAGGCTATGTGTTTGTATTTAATTATCTCTTCCTAAAGGCTGATCTAGTAACTCTCAAATGTATATTGCCACATTTTTAAACAGGGGCATTTGCAGATGCAAGGTTTATGGGGTAAGCAGAAATGAAACTTCCTGAAGTGGGTTCTCAGTAGCCTACCTTCAACTACAAGGGGTAGTGACCAAGACTCTTTGTAATGATTTGGTTTAAAAGTGTATAGTCAAGTTTTGTCTCCTCTCATATTTTCTGTTTCCTATCTCAAGAATTTCTAGCTAGGAAAAGCACTTTCTGTTTTCTCCTTTTAAGATTTTTGTGGGATTTTTTTCAGTGCACCAAGCAACACATTGGCCTCTCTGTTTGGAAATCCTCTATGGCTCCATGGCTTTACTGTTACAGGGATTTGACAAGTTACTACTTTTGTTTGAGTTTTTTTTCCTCCCCAGCCTTCACCATAGAGCCAGTTTGCTCCCAGAACAAAAAGTGATCATTGGTCCTAATTGTTCCTGGCAGTGTTATCGACATCGAGCTCATGTCCTCCAAAGAATGAGATTTTTAGATGCACCTATTTAACTCCCGATATTTGAGATACCTTTATTTTGTGAAATGCCAACTGACATTTGCCCTTAGAAGTTCCCGCTTGCAGATGGTTAATTGGATCAAATAAAATACTGAGCCAAAATTTTTATGGATTTCCTCTGAGAGTGGTTAGGAAGTTGAAGAGATGACTTTCCTTTGTAAAATGCCCTGCCTGTTGATGGAGATGACTGAAAAGGTGGTTCCAAATCCCTAGGTATTAGTGTTTCCCCCCTTCGTCCAGTACCAGTCCAATGTTTGCCAAGTTTCACCCTGTTAGAAATGGGAGAAGATGCAAAGGCTCAAGAGAGATGGAACTGACCTTTTATGTCCTTTGAGGGCTTGGATTATAGCATAATCCAATTGGGGGATCTTGAAACCACTGTGTTTGGCTATTCTTGCATCCACATCATGGGTTCTTGGTGGGCTGGTTTGACCTGATTGCTAACTTTGTGTAAAACTCAGATTTGCAATCTAAACATCACTGCTGAGTTATTGCTTCTACAGAATTTGAAAGAATAAAGGGGGGAACTACAGTTTATTTTTTTCCTTTGTTGTTCATCTGGATCCATCTGCTCTGGATCTATCCAGCCTTTTAAAGTTAAGACTAATAAAGAATTAAAGGATTCATTAACCAGACAACAATAACGATCGACTTGGTTGCGCTGGAGCTGTTCCAGATTTTCTCTCTCTCCAGAAGTGTGGATATCTTGTTTCTGTATTGCAAGGCTGTCTCCAGCTGGCTGTGACTCAGATACAAATCTTCCAGATGTCGTTGCAGAATACTGTGATGAAGCTGCCTTTCTGTCTTCCAGTGTTTAATCATGGAAAATGAAAGGAAGATACTGTCTTCTTTTGGCAGCGTATCATGTGCGCTGATTCCTAATTTTATTACATCTTACTCTCTAGAGCATGGAAGAAAGTGACTGTAAGGAGCAAAGGTGTTTCCTTTCTGCTAGCAAAGTTGAAACCAAATGTGCAAAATTTTGGTGGCCACGCCGAATAGATGTGACTAGTTAAAAACAAAAGTCAAATGACTTGCAATGCTGAAAAAAGATTAATTTGCGTATAATTTTTATTTCTGTGTTATTTTTTCCTGGACACTATTCATCAGTGTTCAGAAGCCCTGAATTTTCTGTTTATAAAGTGTTTTTAGCAACAGTGGAAATAACCAAAAGGGATTAGTATGAATCCTTTTCTCTTTGGAAAGGGAAAGAAAAGAAAGTGTGACTTAGTTCACTTGTGATGCAGCACAACATTTCTTAGATTCTTAGGGATCTGCTTACTTGGATGCCTTAAGTGTGTAGAATGAAGAATAAAACTAATGTGAAATGGAATGCAGTAAAGTCACTGTCAGATGAACTGTCAGCCTTTGTGCATATGCATGTGAACCCTGCATGTGTTTTAAATGGTACATAGAAATAACTAATCAGAGGTGGTTATATGAAAAGCTGTTGTGTCCCTCCATTCCTGTGTGTAGAACAGAGCAATTCTGCTCTATTGCAGATTATTGCTTGCTGAGTGCACCGTTTCTGTGATGTTTGGCTGCTCTGCAGAAACAACCCTTATAAACCAAAAACTGATTGAAACATAAGGGTGACGTTTTGACCTTTGCACCACAGTGCTTGCAAAAAGAGCACAGAGTCTTGGTTGTCTTGGTTAATTTGCATAACAAAATGAAGGTGTGATAGTGGCACGGTTGGTAGCACAGGTAACACGTGCTCAAAGGTGAGGGCAAGCAACAGCAGGTGTATGTGAGGCTGCTGCTCTGCCCTTTGCTGGATGTTAGCTTGTGATGAGGTCACTGCCACTTTTTTGCTGCTGCTGCCACTGTCATTCCCTGCCTTGGCTGTTTAAATAGTGTTACAAGTGTGTCTGCTCTGGGATCTTGCACTTTCCTTTTGCTGTGTGTGGGATCCCAGCATCCTTAATATCTCGAACTGGGCATACAGGAGCCAGATGAAAGTAAAAAGCAAATGCCTGCTTATCGTGATGGCTTTTACTGGTGTGAAGCTTCCGTGAGCGGTGCTGCACAGAGGGGGCCATTGTCTTTCAAACAATCAGCCACGTCAGTTGCTGTGAGTCTTTGCCCTTTCCTTCTTTACACCGGATCAGAGAAGCTCTGCATGCCACAGACTTGAGCTGCACTGCATGTGCCAGTGTGATGTTAAGTTGGAGCAGGACTGTGGGGATTAAAGTTCACAGAATTGTCAGTGATGAGTTGGCACCCATCAGTCTTAGGAACTTGATTAGAAAGGATACAAGCAGAGCAGTCCTGTAGGGGCTTCAGCAGTTCCTGCTGCACTTCTGGCTGTGGAAGGGTGGGAGCAAGGTGTTAGCGTTTTGAATGTACTCTGTAGTAACAGACAAGTTCAGGATTTCTACTACAGCATCTGGGTTTGTGAGACCAGTGTTCTTTTACTCTATAGATCTTGCACTAAAAATGAGAATTACTTGCATTGGTTATAATTCTGTGATACTATTTGTTATAAATGCTGGTTGCTTGCAAGAGCAAGAAATGAATTGATATTGTCTCTGATCCAAAGAACTAAAATTCAGCATACTAAGTATTTAAATTATTGCATTTTTCTATTGCATGACTGCCTGCATCACTGAAATAAAGCAACTGCACCAATGAAGCCAACAAATGTTTAATGAAAGTATTTGCATGAACAGCTAACACCATGTTGGATGTAGTCCACCAGAATAAATGCACTTTGGAGCTATAGTATCTTGTTAAACACACTGTAAACGTTTTTGACAAGGATCCTGGCAGAATCCAACCACCCCTGGACAGCCAGCATGTCAGAGCATTTCCAAGGGAGATGTATTATCCTGTCCTGGACTGATAGCTTCAGATAATCCTCTAATCCAAGAGATTGCTTAAATTTTTCAGCCTGTTTGGTTTTGTTTGGTTTGGGGTGATTTTTTGTTTGAGAGTTCAGGGGGAATTAAAAAAAAAAAAAAAAAAAAAAAAAAAGGTCTACGATACTATGACTGAATAAATGAATTTACCTCCAGCTGTCTAGGGTCCAAGCTGAACTTAGGGATGTTGTATCCCAGTGGTGTTTTTGCTCTGTTAGAGACAGCTCCTGAGCTCTGTTTTGACTCTGACTTTGATCTGTTTTTCCTCTGACTTCTGGGAATTTTGCTGAGGCTGTCAAAGAGAAGGTGACTTGAAGAAGACAGCGTGATGTTGGTTTTGCTCTGGAGGACACTGAAGCTTTTGCTTGTCCTTGTGTCTGATGAGAGAAGCCTCTATTCCTGTACTGTTTGCCCTCTGCATGTCTTGTGGCCCCACTGCCATCACTACCTCCTTGCAGCAAGGCCAGACTGATTTTCACATGCAGTAGCCAAAGAACATTTGAGAAGCATATTCCTTTAGGTGTCTGCTTGATGGCAGAGCATAGTTGTTTTCTTTGCACTCAAACTACAAAAAAACGGGGAGTTGGAAGTTTTGTGTGGAAGATGCTGTAGAGTGGAGGAATTCAGCTAAGGCAGCTGCCCTGTTCTCACTGCTAGTGAACAATGTCTCATCAGGATGGTTGATTTTGCCCTTGTGTTGGGGTGGGGGAAGGTCAGGTACTGGAGTAATATTTGAGTCCCAGACTGCTTCCTGCCCCCTGCCTCTTGCCAAGAGGACCGAGAAGAGGAATGGTGTACCCTGCACCTGGGCCAGGCTGGCAGCAGAGCAGACCATTCCTCCCAGAAGAGTGAGGACCACCAAAGCCCCCACCTGTACCCTGGGGTAGCTGGAACCTGACCCTCCTCATCTGCTTCTGGGTGGCTGTGTGCTTGTTTAATCCCTTCTCTCACTGGCTACATGAGAAAAGTTACCACATGACTTCACAAGTGAGAACGCTGAGAAGCAAGAGATTCATAGCTCACGATTTTCCCCCCTTTTCCTACCTCTGCTCTTGATTGTTCTGAGAACAGAGAGAATCCTTCCCCTCCTCCTCCAAGAATCAAAACAGTTTTTTGTTTTGCTTGTCTTTTACAGATCAATTTTGTAGCCTGTCAACTGTTTGCACTTTTGGCTGCATTTTGGTTTCGTATTTACTTGAGTCCCAGTCATGCCAGCTCCGCTGTTCGCCATGCATTTGCCACCCTCTTTGGAATATACTTTGCTGTCTTCTGCTTTGGGTGGTGAGTATTTAATCACCATTTAGACAAGGCTTGGGTGTTAAAAAATAATTTTAAATTTCATATCAGCTTTTCTGGATTACATCTCTTTAATCTGAAGGTTCTTAATGCTACCTTGAAAAAAATCTTAACCAACATAACTGTTCCAAACCCTCAAAGTAAAATGACTCATGAAAGTATTTTTAAGTGAAGTATTTAATTTAATTTGTGATGCTTGTTCTGGAAGTGAAGGCCACACCAGTCTGCTCTGAAGATACCTCTTCTGGAAAAGATGTATCCAACTTGAGTGCACACTTTGAGCCAAGCTACTCTTACAGTTAAACATATGGATAATATCTTTTTAATAAGTATCAGTCTGTGTTGGATAGTCAGGTTATAAAGATGTAGTGTTGTAGTCTAGGCTTACTGGTACCCTGATATGACATCACATTGATGTTATTTGCATGGAAAAATATTCTCTTGCTCTGAACTGCCAGCACTTCCAGGTAACATAGAAATTATCTAAATACTCACTTTGTTGTCTTCAAGGTATTCCATTCATCTTTTTGTCCTGGTGATGATGAACTATGGCATTATGAATATGGCGAGTGTTCCCAACATCCACAGGTGAGCTGATGTGGCTGCAAGTCTGCAGCTGCCCTTCTGATAATTTCTCTGCTTTCAGGGAGAATCATGAGGAGTTTTTAGAACTGCCTTCTCCTCTCTCCTTCTTTTCTTTCCCAGTTACTTGCAGGAGCTTTGTTCATGGAGTTACAGAAGCAGCTGTAATCTCAATTTGTGGGTTTTTTTGGTTGATGTATTGCATTTTCCTATGATATTGCTGGTCTCAAAATTTGACTTTTGCAGGCATAATAATTTATGGAGAGACCTTTGATTTCTTAAACATAATGAAGTCATGTTCTCCTTGGTCTTGTATTCTTCCAGATTGCATTTGATTATCCATTTTACTGTGTTTTCCCTGTTGCTGTTTGGCCTTTAGGTATTTTCCACCTATTCTTGAGTTAGGTCATTCAAATAAGGTCACTGAGGCAGCTTAGCTCAGTGATCCACAAAATGAGGTCTTGCTTTTGGTACTGGGCTTTGTAAAAAAGTAGAAAATACCAGAACTGTTATTGCTTGAAGTAGAAGCTTATGGTTTGGGTGTGTGACAGGTGTTTTCTATCTCTCCACTGTCTGGTTGTTTCTGTAGCTGCTGCTGAATGCTCAGAATCCATATAAATCTGGGCTGGAGAACAGAATTCCTTTCTTCACTTGCCTTCAAGGCCAGGGCTCTCTGAGAATCTGATGGTCAGATAATCCTCTTGCCTTCCTTTTTTTTCTGAAGAAACCCCTCTCTAATATCTAAATGGAAACCCTACTTATGATTTTTCTAAGATTATTTAGAAGTGTGAACTGTAAAAAACTATCCTGTTTACAGCAGTTACTAGCATTTTGCACCAGCAAGACAGGGTATTAAGGAAGTGTTTTTCCCACCCTCTCACAAGACTGCAAAGCCCAGAAGGCTAGAGGTAATTAAAAATGTCATAAAAAAAAAGGTAATTGGACAATATTTGTTAAAGAAATGCCATCCAGTGACCAAAATAAAAAAGTGTTAAAAGAATTGTGTTATGGTTTCCTGGTCATTGTCCCTGCCTGTCACTTGAGGGAAATGCAGGAGTTAGTGACTAGATCAGAGGAACCAAGTCTACAAAGGAATCATCCAATAGCTATTTACATCTTCCTAGACAAGTTGGGGTGGTGATAAGGAAAAGGACACAACTTCCATGGGAAACCTCCTCACTCTTCCTCTTTAGCCAATTAGCCACAGGGGCTAATAGCAAAATAGCTTTATACTGAAACACAAATTGAGCCAGTTCATATACTGTCACCCACTGCTGCAAGACAGTCATGTGTTGATTTGAGTTAGTGTGAAATGGCAATCCAACGTGCTGAAAAACCTCAGGAGTTCTGAGGGAGGATTGGGTTAGGACTTTTCTATTGTATTCTACTAGCCATAGCAGTGTGAACCAAAGTGCATCCACATTGTTAATTTTGACAAAACAACCGTGCATTCAAACCAGCTGAGAGTAAGCTTGAACAATGCCACTTTAAGGTCTGGACCTGCTCATACAGAGGAACAGATCCTTCAGAGTGGGTCTTCAAGACTTGGCTCTTTATTCGCCCAGAAAAACACAGTGGAAGTGAACAAATAAAATAAACTGCATAATTTAACCTTCATAGTCTTTTCCCTGGTTATTTTTTGCTAGTTTGCTCTCTGGTGAAGCTGCTGTCCTTCGAGGCCTATAAATGGACAAATTAATCCAGCATCAGAAATGCTCCCAGCTGCAGCAGCAGTTCAGTGTATCTCTCCCTGCTTTCTCCCTGTTTCAATCTAAGTGCTTTACACCTCAGCATGGAGGCTTATTTTAGATCCTTCATCCTGTCTCTCGCTGCTACGTGTCTGAGCTGGGTGACTTGCCTTTGGATGGATGTTTGCCATTCTCTGCTGATGAGAGGGGAATCCAAGGACCTTGCTGAGGCAGGACTGGATGCCTGACCCAGATAAAATATGATAAATTCTACTCTGAATCTCCTGAAGAATCTGTCATGTCCCTTCAGTTTGCCTTTCATCCAGCTGTTTGCTGTGGGCCACATGACCCACAGGTTGCCTTGTGATCCATCACTGTCACTCACACTGCAGTTTATTAGCCCCCAGGGAGGAAAAACTCATTTCTTTTAAAACCAGCCATAATTTGACAAAGGCCTGGCTCTTTTTCAGTTGTCTGCTGACTGATCCTCTTGTCTGATTTCACCTTTAGTTCTCCCTTGTGGTGGATGCTCTCATGGGTCCGAAGGGGGAACCCTTCTTGGCAATGTGTGCTTATCAGCCTCCTGAGGCTCAGCTCTACCAGGGATCCAGGATGTGCCAGCTCCTTCTGTAGTCTGATGGTCTTTGCCTCTGTCCTGGTTTGGAAAGACAGGTGTCTGCTAAGGAAGGCAGGAGCCTCCTTGAAATGGAGAATGTTAACCCCCTCCCTCCGAACTATTATAATTTTGAAATTAAGGGGCTCTCAGGCAAAGATATGGGAATACAAATAACAATTCTTTACTAGGAAAATTACATAAAAATATAGTAGTACTAAAAGAAGCAAACGAACAAAAAAAGAAAACACTGACAGAGTCAGAATATAACCTGACACCCTGTTGGTCAGGGTGTTGGTAGCAGTTCAATTAAGTCCTCCTGGAGTGACAGATGTGGTTCTGTTGGAGCAGAGATGATCCTGAAGAAGGGTGTAGTTTTCCTCTGAAGGTCCAGAGGTGATGTAGATGGGTCCGATCTTCCTCTGGGAATCCAGAGGAAACAACCTGCCTTGATGTTCTGACTCTTAGATTTTATCCAGATAGGAATGCTTGGCTCCTCCCCCTGGGTGGAGCATCTCACAATGGGATGATGTAATTTTATCAGTCATGCAGTGAGACTCAATGGCCCATTAACAGCAGATATCCCCCTGGAGGGAGGATGGGTCCTGGAAGAGATAAAGAACACTGCCCCACCTGGTTTTAACAGATGGTAATAGAATACATACTTCTGGTTACATCTTGCATTGCAACCTAAGACAGCCTCTTTTCCCCTACATGGATTACCTCTGCTATGGAGAACACCAGTAAACCTGGTCCTGGCCATGTGGTGCCAGCCTTTCATCCTGGTGTCCCAGCTCTCCATTGCACTGTGTAATTTGCCTCATGTGTCAATCTTCAAACATCCATCCGCTTCTTTCCTCCCCAGTATCCTCTTTCTTGCTCGTGTAAATACAGAGAGAAGTTACTTGTATGAAAGGCTGCATCTGCTCATGCAAACACTGCAACATTTCCAGCCTTCAGACTGTTCAGCTGTTAAGACAGAATCATGCTACTGCCTGCCCAACAGTAGTGTGCAATCACCTTGAAATATAGAGTTAATTTGTCACATCCTACCTAAGCAACACTTCTGCAGTCGGACACTGAAGTGATCTTATAGGTCCTTTCCAATCTCTCTGATTCTATGATTTTTCTGGAAGATGGTGTGCTTCAGCATGGAGAACTGAAAAGATTAGGCTGTGTGCTGTCATCTGCCTTTATATAAAATCATGAGAGAGAGAATACCTTAAACTTGAAATATTTTAGTCTTTGCTAGATCTGATGAAGAGTTGTAAATAAAGAACATTTGCAGACAAAAAATGCAGTGGATAACTACTGACATACAGTATCATCTGGTTTCAAATACTTAAGTTAGACAGAAATTTCAAAATAATATGTGAAGATGGGAGCTTTGAAAATTGAATTGTGCAACTTGAATTGATCCTATTTCTTCTTCCATTTTTCCCCATCCCCAGAATGAGGAGACACCTCTGTAAGATTTCAGCTGGCTATACAAAACCATCAATCCCCTTTGAGAATTCCTTCCAGGTCTTGTAGCATAGCTTCAGACTTATTAACAATCTGATTTGAAAAAAATCAAAACAAGCCCAACCCAATCTGAGTGATTCTAGTTCTTGTTGGTACTTGTGTTGGTAACTATGTGTTCTGTGTGTTATGTTTTAGGTACTCCTTTGTCGTAGCTATGGGATACCTCACCTTGTGCCACATAAGCCGAATATACATATTTCATTATGGCATTCTCACTACAGATTTTTCCGGGTGAGTGAGTTTGCAAACTAGTTCCTGTGTCAATCACTATTAGTTGATTTCAATAAGTTGTAAGAATAATTTTTATGTTATCTGTGGACCACCTGCAATTTTGTTTCCCTTAAGCTTTTTCTGAAGCTTTTGTTGTGATCTTTGGGGTTTTGTTGGGGTTCATTTTGTTTTGGGTTTGGGTGGGAGTTTTTTTGTTTGGCTGGTTTTGTTTTTTAAAAAAGGAATGAGCACTGTATGATTTGTGCACTGACTAATTGTTTCTACTGTTTTCTTGCTAGAAGCTGTGTAGTTGTGAAGGTAGAGCTTGCTTAGCTAGCTAGGTTTCCCTGCAGAGCAGCCTGGGAGGATAAGTTGGGCAGTCTCTCCCTGGAGCTGTAGGAGTGACTTACATGGCTGGTGCTCTGCTCCCTGGTGGTCTGCCCTGAGATGTGGGGTGGGCTGCTCTCCTTCCAGCTTCCTAGACACAGCTGTCAGCTCTGTGTCTCCTTTCCCCCATGCTGATTTTTCTTGAAGCCCCAGCTGGGAAGGTGTGTCCTGGCCCAGGCACTCCAGGTTGTGAGGGCAGGATTTGGGCAGGTCTGAGTTGGTGGAGCTGGGTGAGTAACCCAGGCAGAGAGACAAGAGATCAGCTTGGGTTGTCAGCACTGGTTCTCTTATGGAGCCAGCTTAAATAGCACAACTTTTTGTATGCTGTGATATTTGTGAAACAGTTTTCATTCGTACTGTAGTCTCTGATTTCACTCAGAGAAGCAGCAGAGGATGCTTTGCAAAGATAGAGCCAGCTAACTATGTGCTTTGTTTGTGAGAGGAAGGTATGCTTTTTCATGATTTCAAAGCAGTGTGCTAATCTGTATTACACTTGTTTAATTGAATGTCTGAAGACAGATTAATTAGTAACATACCATGACAAATTTCTGTAAACTCACAGTAAGTTTTACACAACTCTTCCAAGTCTCTTTCATCTTACAGACACAGAGTAGGAGAATGACGATTTTTGCTGTCTTTGTGCATGTGTCTCTCTCTTTGAGGTGGTGGGTTGCAGCATTTAATTAAACTTCAGGTGGTGGAGGGGAAGTTTCTCTCAAACTCTTGAGGTTTTTTTATTAAGGAAGCTGCAGTAATGGGAACTTATATGTTTAAAGAAATTTAGTTCTGTAATTTTTTCTGGAGTTCTTTTAATACACAAAAGCATGTCCTCAAAGAGCATGACATACCACGAAGCCTATGAAAGGGATTAGAATGCTGTAGCTCAGTGTGTGTAAGAGACAGAGAGAGAAATGTGAGAGCTCATACTTTTCTGAATACTGTGTTCAGAAATGCACTGTGAGGCATATTAGCTCTCACCCTCTGAATACATTTAATAAAGATCCAGCTGAGGCTGGGCATGAAAGAAGAGGAATGGTGATGGTTTGTTATAGACTAAGTAGTGTTCTCAGCTCCCTTGATGAAAAAGTAACTACTCTTATTTAATAATGGGCTTGAGGATAATAATGGTTGTGAAAAAATAATGCTTGAACTTACTCTGTTATTTGATTTTGATTTGGTGTTTCAAGATACACACCACTTCCTAAACTTTGGTCAAAAATAAAATTACCAAGTAGTAAACAAGTGGAAAATGTACTATGGATATGAACTGCACCTTCATGATATATTTTAAAAGCTAAGAATAAATAAAAATACTGTAGTGGTATCAATAAAAACTTGCAATCCAAAGTGTTGAAACCCAGATCACCCTCATAAATCTGTCTTAAAACCTACTTTTTTCAGTTGTAAATACGTGCCTGTTGAAGCTTTTTGCACATACCTGAACAGATGTGATGGCCCAGAGAGACAAAATATACTCACTCCCTGGACACAGTTTTACCATGTATGAGCAGCAACTGAACCTCTTCTTGCTCCTTCCCCCATATTTGATGGTTCCTCATCTGTTGCATGTGGTAATAGGGAATCACTAGGACAGGGCCTGGCTGGCTGGGAGGGTGGCATTAAAGTTCTCCCTCAGGGTTTCAGAAGAGAGTGAGACAGAACCATGGAGCTGTGCCCATCTCCCTCCAGCCTCCCACCCATTTGGGTGAGCGTGGCTGGGGATATATACTGAGAAGGCAAGACACTGGATTCGGGAAAATCTTTAAGATGCAACAAGAACCCCATCATCTGCTCACTTGTGTTTGAGGTTTCAGTATCCCATAAGTCTGGTGATATCTGGTTGCAAGGAGGAAGTTTTAATCCACATCAAATAGGCACATAACCAGTTCTATTGCCATCAGCTTTCCAGTGTCAGTGACAAGCCAGATGATCACTGAGGGTTTCCCAGCAGCAGTGCTGAAAGCCAGCATCCCTCATCTGCTCTCTTGACTTGCCTTGTGCACTTAACAACTTGCATGCATAACCCTTTTCAAATTTGCTTGCAAATACATTTTTGGGGTGTTTTTAGTAATAGTTGGCAGTGCTATTTGTTTGGAGCCCTCCCATTTTGAGAACAGAGCTTGTAAAATGCAGGCAGAGATGGGAAGAATAAGGTAACTTTTGAGTCATGTGTTAAGGAAACTGGAAAATCAAAGATCAAGCTGTAGCACATCATTTCCAGATTATGAAATAAGAAATAAGGGACTTCTTTCCTGCTGGTGACTAGTTAATTCTTAACTCCTGCAAGGGGAAGGTTTGGTCACTGAGTCCCACAGTCAGAACTGTAGTCAAGCTGCTTGCAGCTATTTCTTGATTTAAGAGTTTTTCATGTATTGCATAGTCCTTAAGGAAAAATTTAAACCTGGCAGTTTAAACTACTGCCAGGTTGTAAGAAAAACAATTTCCAGCTTACTACACTTCAATTTTAATTACTTTTTAAAAATGAGTATATATTTTATCAATTTTCTTTCAGTTATATTATTTCTCAAGTAAGTGGTGATATAATTTAGGAATTTTCTCTTTACTACTTCCTCAAAAATCCTATTTTGTTTTTGAATGCTAATTGTACAGTAATTGAATCCTGTGCTTCCCACTTAATTCAAATCAGTCTTAGAGAAAAACATGCATGTTTTATTTGGCTTGGTTTGCCATGACATTTTTACATTGTACCTGGAAACACTAAATCCTAACTCTCTCTCTTATTTCTTCTTTATGCTAAGAGGATTATGCTGGTAAGTTGCCTGCCTATACAACTTCATAAAAACAGTAATAATATCATACAGTTTGTGTTTTTTCCCTTTGTATCACAGGCTCAGATAGAGTATAGCAATATGATAGCTTTAAGGAAAATTAGTTTAAAATAAGGACTCTTGATTCTGATTTTTGGAAAGTAGTAATAGATAGGGTTTCAGTCTAGCAAGCTTCATGACCAAATGCCAGTTGCATATGATCATCCAGATAAAATTCAGAGGGTGTGGAACTTCTGTCTGTTTCAATCCTTTGGGGCTGTAGAGCTTTTTAGTCTCCTCTTTGAATTCTTGCAGTATCTGAGCAAAATTTCGTAATATTGCAGGTTATTCAGTGAAATGTCAGAGAATGATTGTGCTTGTGGGAGTTTCTTTCATATATGAGTAGTGGCTGAGAGATCTGAGGTTGTTAAGCCTGGAGAATGGGAAGGGTTTTATCACTCTTTACAACTGCTTGAAAGGAGGTTGTAGCAAGGCTGGGGTGAGTCACTTCTCCCATATGACAAGTGACAGAAGAAGAAGAAATGGCCTCAGGTTATGCTAGGAGAGGTTTAGATTGGGTTTTAGGAAAAGTTTCTTCATGAAAAGTGTTTCCAAGCATTGGAACAGGCTGCCTGGGAAGGAGTGGAGTCACCATCCTTGGAAGTCTTCAAAAAAGATGCAGTTATGGCACTTGGGGACATGGTTTAGTGGTGAAGATGGCAGTGCTGGGTTGACAGTTGGACTCAATGATCCTAGATGTCTTTTCTAATCTTAATGATTCTGTGATTCTTGCTGCCATTCCTTACAAAAGAGAAACTCAGTTTGTGAAGATCATCACACACACTGGCATAGTTTTTAATCTTTTGTTGGTCTTAGAGATACCACAGGTGGGAGACTTGAGCAATTTTCCTCCCTACATGTGTCAAATCTGTAGCTCATGCACAAGTGCTTTGGTGGACATCACTCTCCAGGCACCACCTTTGTGTTCACCCCATCCCAAATGCAGAGCAGCAGCAGCATTCTCAGCAAACCACCTAGAAAGGGATGATCATTGAGAGAGCCCTTTCAAAAAGCCATATATATAATCAGATGCTTCAGTAACAAGTGTCACCTCAGGCAGTGAATTTTTTCTGGGTGGTTAGTGCTTTGTTGCTGTTTTTTTCCTCTCTCGGTGGGTTTTAGTTTCAACCACAAGAGGAAGGAATAAAAGTACAGCAGCCATTTTTCACAAAGGAAATATATTTGCTGATGAAAGCTAAGATAGATGTACTCTGTTACCGTGTTAAAAACACTGAGCAGAAATATTGTCTGGTCCTGCAGGTTCAGTTGGTTATTTTTATTTTCTTATCTTCCAAATGTATGACATGCAGTATACATTGCTGCAATGTCAGTTCCAGCAGGGCTGGGTAACCTTGGTGTGCAGCTGGTCCCCAGAGGCAGAGCAGCAGTGCAGGTGCAGGGTGAGTAAGGAGGTCAGTCTGTTTTCCATGCCTGTTTGCTGCTTTTCTGCTGGGCTGGGTGCTTGTCCACTGGAAACAGCCCTGAGACCACTTACCATTGGATACACAGGAGCCCTGCAAGAACTGCAGTGTGGGAACTAGGCAGAATTCACGCAGGCAATCCCTACTAGAGAGCTCCATGCATCTAGTGCATCCCTGGACACTTCTCCAGATGTAAACACTCTTTTAAGTTAAATGCTTCTACCATGAAGGTTTAAGAAATACTGCTTGGGAGCTTTCACACACACACACACACACACACACCAAAAAAAAAAAAGGCAGCACATCACATGAAGGAAACTATAAGTTGCTTTGGAGGTGCTTTAGTGAAGTGTTTTTCTTCTGCTCTAAGCAAAAGTATGAGCTCACTGCCAGCTTGGCCATCCCCTTGTCAGCAATGCCTACTGTCACAGCAGGGTGTGACTGTGTGAACTTCTTGTCATGGCCTCAGCGCTGCAGAGGTAACCCTGAAATAAATGTTCGCTGTTTTGAAGTCTTGTCTGCTATGAGCCTTTTGACTCCACCTCCTCTCTTAGTGAAATCAGGTCAGTGGAAACTATTTCTAGCAAGCATGTGCCAGACTTCTCTGCAGGATTACCTAAGGTCAAGCAGACTGTGCTTGGAAAACGTCTTTTCTCTCGTAAGCATTGAAGCTTGCTCAGTGCAGAAGCCAGCCTGTGATGTGGTGAGGACCCCCACGACAGTCTACAAACAAAACATCTTTACTTCCACTGGCTTGTGCTTCTGGCAAATTTATTGCTTTGGGGCAAGCTGTATTTAAAAATTATGTTAACTGATATGTTTTCATTTGGAAGGTTTGTTTAGGGGAGTAAACCCTTCTATTGAGCATTCTCTGTAAACAGTTTCATCTTAGTCTTGTGTTATTTTCAAGGCATCTAATGTGAGGTAAACAAAAACTCAAAGCTGTTGTTACTTTATGTTAGATGCGTTGAAAAATAAAATTGTTCCTGGGTCAATTTCTTGATTTTTTTTAAATTAAAAGTTGGCCACTATGGTTTGTGTGTAGGAGGTAGTGCACAGCTACAATGTAAGACTGCACTCATAGCCAATATATATAACATGGGAAGGGAAATCACACCACACATAAATCAGATCCTGTGTTTCTGTGGTAGTTTGTAACTGTAGTGCTTAATAGAACAAGTGGAGAGGGTGTGGAATCACCACTCAGCATGTGGCTGCAAGGCAATCATAATTGTTCAAATGTGATGGATTGCAAGTTGTTAAGGCTTCTAAATATGTTTTATTTCAAATGTTTCCTTTCTAGGGATAAGTCTTTGTGCTTCATCTGTAAGTGCAAGTGTAGTGGGTAGATTTTCTTTTTAAATTCAACCTAATTGCTCCCCTCCAAAAACCTGTGCATCACAAAATTTGGGAGTAAGAAAAGGGATTGGGAGTTTTATAGTTTTGTTAACTTCCCTTGTTATTTTTAGCACTATTGACTTTTTCCAGTAGAGTTAAAATAGTATCATGTTGGAAACTGTTGACTATATGTGATATGGTGCTGCATTTAATGTATTAACTTACTCAATGTTTTATTGCATGAAGGGCTGAAAAAAAATACCAATTCAATACTCTGGCATTTCAAAGTTTTAATTATCAAAACTCACATGTTTAGGAATTTGTGATTTGTCCCTCCTCCCTCCCTGCCCTTAAGGGAGGGTTCCAGTAATGTCATTATTTTGTTGTGCTCTGCCTTTTCCTGCAGCAAAGACATGATCCCCCCTGAGATCAAGTCAGTGGGGAATGGTGGGCAGGAGGAGAGGAGGGAGGAAGGTGCTCCTTGTTCACCTGAAACAGTGCTTACCCTTTATGTGAAGTGTTGACTGATACCTGACACCAATTTCATGAAAGATTTAGTGTGTCTTCCCATTGCCACTCTATTTATAGCAGGTTTCCATCTTCCTGAGTAGGGTAGAGATCACAGAATCATTTAGGTTGGAAAAGACCTCTGAGATCGTCAAGTCCAACTTATGACCAATCATGTCAACTACCATGTCAAGTAGACCTTGACACTGACTGCCATATCCTGTCGTTCCTCAAACACCTCCAGGGACAGTGACTCCACCACCTCCCTGGGAAGTCCATTCCAACATTGAATCACTCTTTCTGTGAAAAATTTCCGTGGATGTCTAACCGAACCTCCCCTGGTACAACTCAAGAGACCAACTCCCACCTGGCTACACCCTCAGGCAGTTGTAGAGAGCAATAAGGTCCCCCCTGAGCCTCTTTTCTCCAGAATAAACAATCCCAGCTCCCTCAGTCACTCATCATTGGACTTGTGCTTAATACCCTTCCCCAACTCCATAGCCCTTCTTTGGACATGCTGCAGCCCCTCAATGCCCTCTGAATTGAAATGGACGCAGGATTGGAGCTGTGGCCTCACTGGTGCCGAGTACAGGGGGTCAATCACTGCCCTGGTCCTGCTGGCCCCACTATTGCTAACACAGGCCAGGATGCCATTGGCCTTCTTGGCCACCTGGGCACATGCTGGCTCTTGTTCACCTGGCTGTTGACCAGCACTCCCCAGGTCCTTTTCTGCTAGGCCACCTTCCAGCCACTCTGGAAAATATGCATGACATGAAATATGATGATGTCACAAGGGAGAACAGGAGGTATCTAATGAACTTTGTGGTTCTCCTTCCCACTCGCTTGACAGACATGTCACTTTTTTTCTCCTTGTCTTCTCTGGAGCTGGGATTTGAGGGAGAAAGACTGTCCATCTTTTCTGATTAAAGTGCAGGAAAGGCTGACTTGTTCTGTTGGTTGACAATGTGCCATCAATGAGGCAATGAATTCCTAATATAGATGAGGAGAACCTCTCTCCTCTGTGTTTATGTGTAGTATGACTTCAGTGCAGGCTTTACTCCTACTGCCCTCAGATTGTTTGCATTTTGGTTCTCTCTGGTTTACCACAGGGGCCTTGTCTAAGACAAGTGTCTAAATTTAGACACTTGAAGTCATACGGCTTTGGCTCAGAGCCTGAGGTCTAAAGTTACCCACTTCAATATTGGTGTGAAGTGCTTGCCATAAGAAACATATGCAACAAATTGAAGCAATTTGAAACAAGTGTTAATGTTCCCCCATAAAGCTAAAAAGGTCAAACACTGTCAAAATAAAAATTTGTTTTTATTGCAGTAAAACTGGTTGTTTAAGTGACAGCCTCTGTCTCTCCTAAAGATTAAAAAAATCTGCATTTTCATATGCTTAAAGGATTGGATTTATATATCTTTGAAAGCAAAGCTAAATTTTGTCTGGGAAAATCTACTTTGGGAAACAGGATGTTGAAAATAATGGTAAAAACAGCTTATAAATCACTTTTCTTGAAAGATTAATTGGAATAAAGTTTAGAATGACTGTTTGACAATACTACTGGAAGGTGAAAAGTCATTGTTGAATTTGTCCATTCCTTAGCTACTATCAGTGGTCTAGGTGACCCAAGAAGAGCTGCTGTACAAACCCCTCTGTTACAGTTGTATTCAAGTTCTGTGTATATTTAAGCCTACTCTGAATATTTTGTACAAGTTCCATTTTATTGGCATTTCAAGTAGGGACTTCTGAAATGATAAAAGCAGTTTCTGATTAAGCAATTGGCTGATATTGCATGTTCTGGTTTTGGGTAGAAAATGCCAATTACCCACACAGAAGTCCTTGTGGACTCTTGAAAAAGATCAACCATATGAAGTGTTAAAAAAAAAGAGACCACTTAGAATGAAATGTCTTTTGCCAGTATTTGTTTACCATGCTCAGCCTATGAATTTTCTGTTTGATTTACATTAGTGGGATAATCAGGTTGTAAACAGTTTATCTTAGCCATTGGGTTTACATTTGATTGTAACCAGTAGGTCGATTTAGTTAAGGATGATCCAGAATCTCTTGAAAATCTCTTTAGAACAGAAGTACTTGACTGTTATTTTAGACAGAGACATCATTGAATGTAAGTTCCACCTTTTTTCTTTACCTTGAGAAATCTGTGGGACAAACACAATGCTTGAACTAAAAAAACCCCATCAGCCTTTTTCTTTAATTGTGTTCCAGAAAATATATTACAATAGTTAAAATAAACAGCTGCAATGTTTGGCGTAATCATCTATATCTCTTAAAAAAGTTCCATATACTAGTCAAACTGTGTAAATAGTTAAATTAATGTCCATAAACTTGAGTTTTCATTTCCAGGTTGAAGACATAATTTGTGGTCAAACAGAAACCTCCATCTGGTTAATGTTGTTAATTTATTCTCAAATGGAGAAACAACGCATTGTATTAATCCTCAGTGAATTGTATGAATCCTCAGTGAACAGTTCTCTTTTGTGGGACTGGTTTTGCATACAGTCATCACAACTAATGCTTTTAAAATAGTGGTGTATCCTCATCACCCATTCCCATCTCGTGGCTGTTGCGGCTGTGGGAGATCTGGGCACCCTGTGCTGGTGTCCCCAGTGGCAGAGAGATAGGGAGAAGCAGTGTGAGCGGGTGCTTTGCCTGCCATGGGTCCTTCCAGTTTGCAGATGTTCAGCACCAGGTTTCGTGTTTAGGGCGCCACAGCCAATGGAGGAAGTAGTCAGTTGTCCTCTTACCTTCCTCTAAACACTCTTGGCTGTGTCCTTTATCCTCGTGGGAACCAGCTCCTGATGCCACCAAGCTGAGTTTAGTGTTTTTCCCCATTCCGTAGCTGCTGCAGGTCACATTTGCCTTCATTGCCAGGAAGCTCTTTAAAGGTGGATACGGGAAGTATGAGCAGCCCTACTGGGAATAGTGGCTATTTCTATGCTGCATGTTTAGTGGGCACCCAAGCTGCTAGGTGGCTGCAAGCCTGGCTCAGGTATAACCAGCTCCTGTTTCCAGGGGCTTCAGATCTCACATACCCGTAGACTCCCAGTTGGATGGTGTATCTTGTACAGGCTGTTCACAAGGCAGCTGCGTGGCTAAGAAGCAAGTAGGAAACTGCTGTGCTGACAGCTATTCTGGTATTTGCACACAGTCCTAATTGATAGAGCTATTCATGTGGGGAAATAAGCATCTGTATCTGCAGAGTCAACATTTTTTAGGGCACTGAGGAGACAGACAATAGGAGAGTAAGAGTAAGAAGAGCCAGAGCTGGGTTCCAGCATCACTGCTGTATTCTAGTGTTGCATTGTATGGGGCTTCAGTTTGGTCTTTGCCTGAAAGGAAGCTCAGTGGGATGCAGAAGCTGGTATTTCCTGGTGGTGTGATTTCTTCTGAACTACAATTTGCACTGCTGCACGATAGGGAGACATAAAATAAGGCTTTGTGTGCACTTAGCAATTAAAAATTCCAGTGCAAGTTACTGTGGGGTTGTTTTGAACCCAGGCAATTGTCTTATGCCTGAGTGCCTCCTTCAGCTTTAATTGGATGTTTTCCACTTGTTGCTAATACAGTTATGCCTTTTAAAGGCATAAAGACATTCAGTGAGAAAGCTGGGAATAATTTGTATTACAAGACATGTAACTGTTGTTTCTGTCTTTGTTATAGTCCGCTGATGATAATTACACAGAAGATCACAACACTTGCATGCCAGCTACATGATGGTAAGAAAAGGAATCTCTTCCCATGTGCTGAAGACAGCCCTTTTATTCCAGTGCATTCTATGGTTGATTTATGGAGTGCATGAGTGTAGTTCAGTGAGTTGTTCCAAATGAGAAAGAAAAACGCTTTGTGGAAGAAAATGCAAAACTTAAAGTTTTGATCATTTTTTAGGATCAAACTGTCTTTGCAATATCAGAGACAACAGTTTTCCCCTTTGGGTATTCTACTTCCTTGGGGCCCAACAGTATCTCCTGTGTAGATGCTACAGTGCATCTCCATTAAGTTCTCTGAAGCTGTTACTGATTCTCAGAAGTCAAGAGTTGTGTTTGATGCATAGGTTCAGTCATTAATGTTAATTTAGCAAAAAAATATGCTAGCACTGGTATATTCAGTGGTAATATACTCCATGAGTTGTGAGAGATAGAATTCAGTAGCTTTTCCCCAGTGCAGAGACAAGCACAGTTGCAAGCAAAATAACATTGTCTTCAGTCTTGTGCTGTGCTGTGACAAAGAGCACTATTATTTCCCAGTAGAACGCCTGTGTCTAGTACAGTGCAAAGGCTAAAAATGTCAGTAGCATTATTGCTTGTGCCTGCTGATCTTGCAGTGCAAATTTCTGATGTCTGAGGCCCACTGCCTCACAAGCTGTGGGTGACTGACTAAGTGCCTTGCTATAGAGTTGCTGTGAGCAAGGATTTAGGTGATGGCCACGTGGGCGTCTGGCATTGTTTGCAAGCCAGGTTTGCACAAGTGAATCTAATGCTTTTAGCTGGCTATAATAGCTACAGCTGGAAGCTTGGCTAATTGACCATGTTTTTGGCATTCATGTTGCTGAGGCATCTCTGCTTCTGTAAGTTGAGTCAGCTCAGATATTGCTGCAATTCCACAGCAATGTGCAGCCAAGGTACACACCTAGGATGTTGAAGGTAAACGAACAGACAGAAAGGAAAAAGACAACAGCAGAGGCAGGAGCATTTTAAACAGACCAGAAATCCTACAGATTAATGATGGTAGAAAAGGCTCATTACATTGCAAACATCCATATATGGAGCAGTTGATCAAATGAAGGCAGCTTGCAGTTCAAGCATCAGTGACAAATTTCTATTTGTAAAAATTTGACATGACAAATTTCTATTTGTAAAAATTTAACACAGCTGTCCATAAATGGAAGCAGACAAACAAAATACCCAGCCCTTTAAGTAATTAAGTGCTAATTGTTTCTCTGAAATTCAGGCCCTCCCAGTATTTGCAAACTCAAACAGTGGAGAGAGAATGGAAATGAGCAGCTCATCAACAGTTGGTGTAGGTTGTGGGTCCTGTGTATGTATTGGTAATTATGATCAGTATGTTTAGAACAGTTTAGAACAGTGTCAACTGGGGCCAAGCCCCTGATCTTTTGGGGCTGTGCACATGGAGCTGTACACATGCTCCACATCAAGTGCTGTGACTCATCCCGTGTAGTTCTGTTGAAGCCAGTGGGATTCCCTGCAGTATGTGCAGCTAAAGCTCTAGGGTGAGGGTTTTGAGGTGTGTGCTATAAGCAGTATCTGTTTACCACTGGCTGTGACACAAGATTTTTTCATGATTTTCCCGGGGACATTGAGTCTGTGGGACCTCTGGCCCCAAAGGTCTTGTGCACTCAACAGGAGTTCCAGTCTGGACCTTGTAAAATTCCAGATTATTACCAATGTGTATGTTTAGGCTTGCTCCAGCATCAGGCAGCTGGGCTGCTCGTTCACACCAGTGGAGCTTCTGTTTCCTGAGCTCCTGTTTCCCTTCCCCTGCCCACTCCTCCTGCTGTGAAATGCTCCATTTCTCACCAAGGAGCCAGCGGGAGGCTTGTGCTTAAATGAGCCAGCAGCTTCTGGCAACAGAGGTTTTTCCAGCCCGGGACAGTTTGTAGAGGCTGTTGGGGGTCGCCGCCAGTTGGTGGCATTGGCACTTCCATTGTGTGTGTGGGAATGCTATGGCTGCTCTTCCTGACAGTGTAGCCAGGGTGAGAAAGGGGGAATGAGGTAAGGAACTGGGGAAAGAGGTAGAGTAGAACTTGACACAGAAGTTAGGGATTGAGATGTATTAAAATGACTTGTGACAAAGAGATTTTGAAATTATGGCTTTAAAAATTTATTTGTGGGGTGCAAGCATAAGGCTTTTACTGTTTGTCTTTTGGAAGGATCTAATGTGACTTTTCATTCCAGGAATAGGGCGACAAGCTGAGGAACTCACTGCTGAGCAAAATCGGCTTGCTGTAAAGTAAGGATGTAATTCTCTGAGTGATTTGTGTCTAATTTCTTCCAGAGAAGTTGAGTGTTTAGGTTGTTTGTTATTTGATCCTTTGTTTTGTTTGCTTTTGGTTTGCTTTTTTTTTTTCCATTGCAATGTCAGGGACAATATAGTAGCCCAGCCATGACAATGTTTCCTGCTACTTTCCAGTCCATGAGATGCCAAAAGTCCTACATGCTTTTTCTATTTGCTTGAGCAGTTTTGGTTATGTAATGCTGCTGTCATTGCCCTCCTTACACAAACACACCTTGTCCCTTACATTCCTTATTTCTTCAGTTCAGGACATCTGCCTTTAACACCCTGTGCAGGTCAGTAAAGCACTGAAATACTTGGCAATGTCTCACTGACTTAAATATATACTCCACGTGCAAGAGAACAAGTCTTTGCAGAATTAACTCTTTTAAATTCAGGCTAGGACTATACTGTACGGATTTGTCAGCTGTTATCTTCATCTGATCTCTGATGTGCTATTTTTCCAAGTAAATAATCCTCCCCTGTCAACAATCCACTGCATAGTAAAACTGCATAGTAAAAATCCATTTTAATTTGAGTCTGACACTTCAAGTACTGCTTTTCTTTGCCATAATTTTTGAATGCTGGGTTGTTTTTTTTTTTTTTTTGGCTCCCTCCATAATGTTAATACTCCTAGTTCTTTGTGATATGTAACTAGTCTTCTAATTTTTCATATGGAGAGAGTACCTCTTTGAGCACTCTTTTTTTATCTAGCTTGTCTCTCAATACAAGTGCAACATGGAGTTGAAATGTGGGGTTTTTTTCCTTTTTTTTTTTTTTTTTTAAATGAAGAACAAGTGTTACAGAATTACTCCTAGAACTATAACTACTTTTCACCATGATATGTTTGTTTAAGGCCAAGGAAATTCTTTCCTTCATTTCCAAGGCAGAAGATTTAGCCATCAGAAAATCTGCCTATGAACTTCAGAAAGTAAGGGAATCATTTCTTGAAAAGCAAAAATCTTGCAGATAGCCTTGTATAGCTTTGCTGTGACCCCATAGGGTCTATTTTTAAAGCTCACAGCATAATTTTTAACTGCACTTGGCCCTTAATTCTAGTCAAATTCTCACCAAACTTGCTTGTGTTTTTTCTTGTACAGTAGATGAGTTCATAATAGAAAAGAAGATGCCAATAGCTTAAGTGTCAGTGGCAGACAAGTCATAACTGAAGAGTTTGAAATCCCCTTTGGTAATACAGCCTTTTGTCTTCCCTCCTGTTCTTGGTCTGTTTTTGTTTCCCACTCATCCTCTGTACATTCCTTCGTGCATTGCTCATGTCTCCCCACCCAACCATGTGCAGAATCCAAGTTGAAACTAATGACTTTATTTTTAATCTTACTGTTGAGCTAGGAAGCCCACATCATGGACCTGATTTTGCAGGTCACAAAGATTACCCTTACCCAAATTGTTTGCTGCATCTTTCTGTGAAATGCTTTCACCAGAGAACATACCATTCAGGCACTAACTTCTACAATAACCAGTAGGATGAATGCAGAAAATCCTTGCTAATCTAACTGTTTATTCAAACTAATTCCGCTTCAGAATAGAAGTAGGCAACAGAAAATGTTTAACTGTTGCTTAGCTTTTCTGTTAGAAATTTGTTTTAGTCTTAAAGCATTTAAAGTGTATTTTCATTATGCGTGTCCATCTGTGTCTTGGGCAGGAGAGTCCTCAGGCACTGTGCCCAAGTTTGTGTTCTCATCTGAGGGCTCCATGTTTATTTGAATGGTTACAATTAGGACATTTGTGGAGAGCACTCACTCTAATGCAGTGCAGAATACAGTGCATGATTTGGATGTTGGCATTTTCTGCCACATAAAAACCCCAAGCCTAACAATTTACAAATTACACTACTGCTGAGAGGCCTTTGCATTTTTCTTTTTCCGTCCTACTGATTGGTAGCAAGGAAAGTGGATCTTCTTCATTTTACATCAAATGTGCAGCCCCAGAAGGAGCTGGTGGGATAATCACATGCAAAATGGAAAAAAATTAATATGACAGACTTTCTTTGGCTTTCATCTTCAGCAGTCTTTCAATTCATGTGTTTTTTTCCCCCCTGAGTTCCTCTTCCCGTTCATGGTGCAATACAGGCAATTACTTCCTTTATTTGAACAGTAGGAGACAGTGCTTCTTCATTCTCTTCCTGTATGTCTCACGTGATGCTTCCCATTTTTCAAAAGGCTGGACTGAAGGGTGCGTGAGAGCTCCTCCCAGGACTGTGAGCCCTGGTTTTAGAGACTCCCTGCCCTATGGTTTGTACAAGGCAGTATGGTCCCTGACATCCTGGACAGATGTCCAAAACCAATTATCAGCTTCTCACTCCTGGTACTGCTGACCTGTCCAAAATTGAAAATTTATTACTGTTTTTAGATAAAGAGTTTCTAAGATGACAACTTTTCAAATCATTAGCATTACTTCACCTGTAGTTTAAGCACTTCCATGTTACCTTTGTTCTGACTGCCATCTACCAGACATCACCAGAATATGACAGGCTGTGTTTCATCTTCCCCAGAACAGATCTAGAAAGCTTTCAGCTGGGGGGAAAGGGGTAGGAGAGAGGTGAGGACTGAGGCAGACATTGCAACAAAAAACACTGCTGAAAGCCTTTGCTGTGTTTTACCTTGTTTTGGTTTTTTTTTTCATTTGTTCTGTTGTGTGTGGCTGATTTTTCACAGGTCAAGACCTTCTTTACTGGAGTATTTAAGTTATCTCCTCAATTTTATGAGCATCATAGCAGGGCCTTGCAGCAATTACAAGGATTATATCGCCTTCATTGAAGGGAGGCATGTGCACATGAAACTGTTAGAAGTGAACTGGAAGCAGAAGGGTTATGACAGACTTCCTGATCCTTCTCCAACTGTAAGTTTTAAAATGACAAAGATTGATTGCAAGGGGCAGAAAAGTACAGCTTTGTACATGATTCTCATAATTAAAAGCTAAGAAGGAAAACCAGTTGTGGGTTATCTTGCCAGTAAAGATTACAGTGAGTTTTTTCTGTGAGTGCCTGCTGTTTTTATCACAAGGTCATGGGTGAAGGGGCTAGTGAATTAGCCAAATGGTTTTGGCATGCAAAACGGGCGAGTTGTTAATGGGTGTCCTTTGTGCAGCAATGGGAATGGGCTGCAGGTTCTGACTATGACAAGTTGCAGTTCAGCTCCAGACAGAGGAAATGTCAGAAAAAAACAAGTCAAATCTCCCCCACAGTGCAGGAGATGTTAGAAGTACCTGAATCACAGCTGATCAGAATCTATGGCCTGTCCAGGTGATTTTCAAGAGTATCTCACACACTTTAGGATGACTCAAGACATAATTTTTTCACATAGTTTTAGCAGTAATTTGGTTTTATATTTTTTTTTAATATTACTTGAAACCTTCTTATAAAATAGCATTTTTTAAAAGCAGGATAGGGTAGCATGAGGTCCAGATTTCTCTCTCTTATCTTAAGGTGACACTGAATGTGTAGCTTTGTGAATGGGTGCAGAATGTCTCCTCTGAAGTTGAGAATGTGCTTTTGTATAATGATTCCTGTTGCACACAGTTGTCTTTCTAGTGACTCTAGTGGTGTTACTTCTGATTTATGTTAGTCTGACTGAGGTCAGAATAAGGCCTATATTGTGGAGGATGCAAGTCAGGAGAGAGTACTAATATCTGCATAAAAACACATTATTCCAGAATTTGGAGAATACATAAAAAGAGATCAAAAATCAAAAGGGTAAAAAAATACACGGTTGTTTTAATAGTATATTGCATTCTTTAAACTTTTTGAGAAAATGAGTCAATTTTCACATGGTATCCAAGTGCCAGATGAAGTTTTAATTACAACTGGATCAAGAAGGGTTTACTCGTGGTGTGTATTTGCCAACAAGCTTTGAACTACTGCTGTGATTGTCAATAATGGTGTGTAGGAAACTAGGAAGCTGGAATAGAAAACATTGTGACAGAGCACATACCCTGTATCATGGGTACAAGTGTGCTGCAACAGCATGATGCTTTTTGGACAAGTTTTAGCAAGACTTCTGGGTGGTAGCTGGGTAGTAAGACCTACTGTTGCACTCAAGATCAGTGCTTTTGCCTTCCAGGAGGACCCAGCCTTAGTTCCAGGAGAGGACAGCACATTTAGAGATTTCTGCTTTCCACAGTAGGGCTTGGTTTATTTGTTTCCTTTCCAATTTAAGAATCTCTGCACACTGATGTGGAGTCTGTAATGAAGTTCATCACTGATTTTGACTTGTGATTGTCCTACCTATCTATAGGTAGTTCAGTAAACCAAATTAAACTAGAGCTGTGACTGGCTTTTTCTTGGTCACCTCTTCTAAATTAATTAGTATCAACTTAGTCATTAGTAACTTTGATGGTTCTTGAAGCCCATTGTTTTTGTATGCCATGAGCACTGCCTTGTTCTTCTCCTTAAGCAAATGTTTCTAATGAATGTTTCATTGTTTGTGCTTTTTAGGGAGCAGTGATGTACAAGCTGTGTATCACACTAGTATCTCTCATTTTATTCTTGACGCTTACCAAGAACTTCCCTATGGCATATATTATTGATAACGAATTTCTTGATAAAACTCCCTTCTTGTCAAGACTTGGTTACCTGTATGTTGTAACACAGGCAGCAAAACCAAAGTATTATTTTGCATGGACGTTGGGTAAGTCTGGCTACATTATGTACTTTTGTGTGCAGCAAATTACTTCCTAAATTGGGGAGGAGGTCTGAAACCTGGGATGAGGGGAAGTAAAATTGTCCCTAAACCTGTTGTTCACCTGGGAGATGTGTTCCTTTAGGCAGCGGACCCTGTGCTTCTTGTGGGGCTGATGCTAGGCCTTGCCTCTAAACCAGTGTGGGGTCCTGTATATAGCTTGGCTTTGAGCAGTCCAGAGAAGGGATTGGAGAACTGTGGGGAGCAAAAGAATTGTTGGGAAGGACCAACATCTCTGCAAGGAAAAGGGAGAGGAGAAGTAAGAGGGCTCACTAAAGAGGGAAGCAAATTTTTCCAGGAGCCAGCTAGACTGGTGGTCAAAATAATCTTTTTCCCTTTTACCTTCTTTTACAAGTCATGTTTCACCATCTATGTGTGAGGACTCAAATCCTTTAGGCCAGGCTGAAAATATCTTGGATTTTTTTTGCTGGTATTACAAGGCATGGTGTGTAGTGGAGGCCCTGGAAGTCCAGCAAGAAATGCATATAACTTTGAAGCTGAACAGGGTGTCACTGAGATGGGATGGAAATAGCCAGGGAGATTCATTGCGAGGCTGTGATTAAACTTCTGGGAATAAAACTGTCAGATTCAGGGAAGGCAGCCAGGACTGGCATGCGTGGGATGGGAAAGGCTTTAAGAAAAAGAATGGCTTGCTCACGAAGTTACTTTTGTGAGATCCTGTGTTAAATTGTTGCCTCCATTTTTTCTGGCATTATAATTAACTGGAAATCCATTATTAAAGAGATAAACTGAACTTGCGTTTGTGACAAGACCAAGCTGTAGAGGCTGTAGAAATGTCTTACAAATGAGGCAGTTCGGAGGGGGGGGGGGGGGGGGGA